>JAXCMG010000037.1:2509332-2613488 GCA_034642415.1 Podarcis siculus
AATAATAATAATAATAATAATAATAATAATAATAATAATAATAATAATAATTTATTATTTATACCCCGCCCATCTGGCTGGGCTTCCCCAGCCACTCTGAGCAGCTTCCCAAAAAAATATTAAAATACTTTTTAATGTATTTTAATAATAAAATAATAAATAATAACAATAAATAAATAAAATAATAAAAATACTATTAAAATGTTTGCTATAAGTGTGGGCTTCATCTGCACCACACATTTAAAGCACTATTATACCACTTTAAACAGTCTTGGGTTACCCTAAAGAACCCTGGAATCTGTAGTTTGTAAAGGATGCTGGGATTTTTTAGGATACCCCTATTCCCCCCCACAGAGCTACAACTCCCAGGGTTCCATGGGGAGAGGGCTAGACTTATCAAACTACAGTTCCCAGCAGTTTTTTGAGGGAAGCATCGGCTATTAAAGCGGTATAATACTGCTTTTAATGCACCATGCAGATGAGGCTACAATTTACTTTTTTAAAAAAGGTATGGGTTTTTTCTCTCTCTCACTAGGCTCATGAATGTCTCACCAGTAGCTACACTGTAAAGATTCACGGCTATTTCCTTCTTGACTAAAGTAAATATTCCTATGCTTCAATTAACACAAATGAGATACTTAATTCGGTGAGCTAACATTTCTTTTTCTTTCTTTCTTTTCAAAGCCCTTGACTGTAATTACATTTCTTCCGGTCATGTCTGAAATATTTCTGTGATGAAAAGACCTCTCTCCAGCAAACCATTTTTCCATTCGATTCTCCCCCCACTTCGAAAAGAAATGGATTTTTGAAGCATGCTCACCGCCCTGATGCTTTCAAAGTGTCCTCCTTCTTTCTCAAAATCGATAGGCTGCCCATTCAGAATCCAGTGGAACATGACATCTAAGGTGGGGTCATGAATGGCTTTGCAGCTGAGGACAATGCTCTCTCCCACTGTCAGCTCGGTCCTTTTAGGAGACAGGTCTATCTTGGTAGGCTCTGAAGAGACAAAAGGGATGTGCGGCATGGTGTGCTAGGCTAGGAATATAGAAAGCTGCCTTATATTGTTGGACCAGCAGATCGGTATTATCTACACTGAGTGGCAGTGGGTTTCCGCATGCTTCTGAAAACCAGTTTCTGGAAAGTGCAGGAGGGCAGATGGCAGCTGTGCTCAGGTTCTGCTTGCAGTGTTTCCAAAGGTATCTAGTTGGCCACTGTGAGAACAGAATGCTGGACTAGATGGGCCATTAGCGTAATCTTTGTCCTTGCTTGGTCTTTGTTTTTATTATGTATTTTGTTTGTGTGTGTGTGTGTACAGTGGTACCTCAGGTCACAGACACTTCAGGTTACAGATGCAGACTCAGCTAACCCAGAAATAGTACCTTGGGTTAAGAACTTTGCTTCAGGATGAGAGCAGAAATCGCGCGGCGGTGGCGGGAGGCCCCATTAGCTAAAGTGGTGCTTCAGGTTAAGAACAGTTTCAGGTTAAGAACAGACCTCCAGAACGAATTAAGTTCTTAACCAGAGGTACCACTGTACACACACACACACACACACACACACAAAAAAAAAAAAAACATAATAAAAACAAAGGCAACTCAAGGACAAAGATTACGCTAATGGCCCATCTATTCCAGTATTCTGTTCTCAAGTGGCCAACTAGATTATACCTTTAAATATTCTTTATTTATCAAATTATACCACCCTGTACCCTCAGATCACAAAATGTAAAATTTCTCTCTCTCTATAGTAATTTCATGTTTTGAGATCTAAGGGTACAGGGCAGTATAATTTGATAAATGAAGAATCTGAAAGTGGAGGAAAAAAGCTTTAAAAAAGAATGGGAAAAGTTTACAATTTATTTACAAGACCATTGTAAGCAGGTTAAAACACTAGCTTGTAAACTAATGGAAAGTATGGACAGTTTGGAAGGATAAAACTTGGATAGTATTGATATGCAGTTGTAAATATTATCACTAAGACCCATGGAAAGGATGGGGATAAGTCAGGATATCAAGAGTAATCTTGATATTTGGATCTTGAATTGTTTTGTGTTTTGTGTGTGTGTGTGTGTGTGTGTGTGTGTGTGTGTGTGTGTGTATTCTGAAAGTGTATCTAGGAAGAACCACCTTTATGCCGCTTTGGGGTATATTACAGGGTGGGTATAGAAATATAAATAAATGTAACAAACAGCCACGTCTTACCTTTAACAAACACTGAAGCAACTATTTCTGCAGAACCAAATACATTTTCGCCTCGGCATACATATCTTCCCTCATCGGATTTGGTGGAATTCAGGATTCTGAGGCTCCCATCTGGAAGAACAGTTATCCTGAAAATTATAAAAAAGGTTTTTATCCTGAAATAGCATATGCAGAATCATCTCAAATGCAGATAACTTCTGTGGAGTCATCTTTCAGAGACCTCACAAATGGAATTACGGACCGTCTCCCCCATGTTCCTTAAGAATGATGAAAATGCCAATTGCGTCCGCCAGTCTTTCAAATAAGGCCAAAATAAACTCATTTCTATCCCCTTGCCTTCTGTAATACAGGAGGTCCAAACTCTCCAAAGAAGTGAAATAGTCTTTTAAAACTTAGAAGGGTAAATGTGCAAGGCTTTTTTTTTTTTTTTTTGAAAACAGGATGTTTGTCTCTCACTTTTGAAAAGTATAACTTTACCATCGAAAAGATGTTTCAATATTAAGCACCAACTGTTCAACTGGAAACTAATGGTGACCTTAGCAAATCAAATCTAAAAACAGACAGTGGTACAAAGTAAAAGCAGATGGGGAAAGGAGTGGAAATTAATTGTATATAGCCAAAAGATGATTTATAGTACACTCTATGCCAGTGTAGCATGAAGATGAAAATGAGCTCTGGCTACTAATGCATATTATTTTCATTTATTATACTTAGGCAGCACATTATCTAAATGAAGCCGGAGACACTAAAGGTAGAATTAAGCTGTATAAGAACCATGGGGTTACTCCTGAGAATCGCAGGCCCAACTGAGGTCCTGTCCCATCCCATAATATGTAGTGCAACTTATTCAGTATGCTGACTTTTATCGCGTCATACACTTCCTTGTCTATGCCAGCATTAGCCGATGACATGGAGACAGAGATTTCACACAAAGGGTCGCTCCTCATGAGATCAAGGAGCTGAACAATATAATAATAATAATAATAATAATAATAATAATAATAATAATAATAATAAATTTTATTTATATCCTGCCCTCCCCAGCCAAAGCTGGGCTCAGAGCGGCTCACAACAGTAACATAACACAACATTCTAAAATCATTTCATTATAAAATCAGTTCAAATCAAATTAATGGCAATCACTGGGCTAGAGTTCTGTGAGGATTACCAAAGGAGCGGGGTCAGGCTGTGACCTGGCCAAAGGCCTGGTGGAACAGCTCTGTCTTGCAGGCCCTGTGGAAAGATGTCAAGTCCCGCAGGGCCCTAGTCTCTTGTGACAGAGCATTCTACCAGATCAGAGCCACAGCCGAAAAAGCCCTGGCTCTGGTTGAGGCCAGCCTAACCTCCCTGTGGCCCGGGACCTCCAAGATGTTTTTGTTTTAAGACCGTAAGGTCCTCTTTGGGACATACCAGGAGAGGCGGTCCTGTAGGAAAAAAATGCACCAGCAGAACCCATCTGATTGCTCCTGCTGTGACAACCTGCTGTGTCTGGTATCTCAGCTATGGCTGTATATTGATTGGTGTAACCTGGCCACTGTGATCCAAACATGGAAAACCTTGAGACTGGATTACTGCAATGTGTTCTAGGTGGGCCTGCCCTTTGGCATGGCCCAGAAGCTCCAACTGGTGCAAAATGCAGTGGCTTAACTGTTGATGGGGGCAGATGGCTGACCACATGGGACACCTCTGGTGCCAAAGGCAAACATTGGAAGAGAAACATGTTTTTGTTGAGCATTACAGAAGAACGTATACAAAAGGATTTACACTGGCAATGAATTTATTATTGATGCCAGAAATAGCCATTACTGTGAGTTGGAGTCCCTCCTCGCATGCACAGCAATAAAATAATGTTATAAAAATGTGTTTACACACACACACACATACACACACTACATTATTTTGTAAGCTCTTTTGTAATCTGGAGCAGTTAAAACAAGAAATATAATTTAGGAATTCTGTTTATTTTAATTCCCAGTGCTTTCCAAAGCTTTGATAATTTAAAACATTTCCTATTGTCCCAAATATTTTTTTGTGTTTGTACTTGATTTTCTTGTAACTTGAATCCACTGGTTCCAGAGCAGGAGAAAACAAGCTTGCTCCATCTTCCATGTGGCAGCCCTTTAGATATTTGAAGATCGCTATCATATCTCCTCTCAGTCTCCTCTTTTCTAGGCTAAACATACCCAACTCCCTCAACCACTCCTTATAAGGCTTGGTTTCCAGGCCCTTGATCAACTTGGTCATCCTTCTCTGCATACGTTCCAGCTTATCAATATCCTCCTTACATTGTGGTGCCCAGAACTGGACACGGTACTCCAGGTGTGATTTGACCAAGGCAAAATAGAGCAGTACTATTACTTCGCTTGATGTGGACATTGTACTTCTGTTGATACAGCCTGGAAGAGCATTGGCTTTTTTTGCTGCTGCTGCATCACGCTGTTGACTCACGTTAAGCTTGTGGTTTACAAAGATCCCTAGATCATTTCTACATGTGCTACTGGCAAGCCAGATGTCCCCCCTTCTTATATTTGTGCAGCTGCTTATTCTTCACTAAGAGCAGAACCTTACATTTGTCCCTATTGAAATATATGAGACACCATTATCAAAGAAGCCCACCCTCCAGTCATCACCCACCTAATTGTAGAAGAGAGACTGTAACATTCAGGCAGTGGTTCACGGGAGAAGATGATTCTTTCGATTACCTGGCAGGTAATCATTATGTCATCCGCATATAATGAAATTTCCCGCTCTGTCCCTCCTAACCCTTTAGTGGATTGATCACCTCCGATGAAGAATTAGGAGTTGTTTTCTTACAAAAACAAAACCTGTCCCGAAAGCTGCCAGGGCTTTCCACATCAAAGGAATATACTCTATGACCCTACAGGGGAAAAAATAAATTACAGCTTTGTTGTTGGGTGCAGTTCCCGAGATTTATTGGGTGGAGAAAGTCTCGTTGTCATGAAAAATGTGCAACCATTAACTTGGGATGTGAACACGGTCCCCGTTCTCAGCAATTCCACAGATAGGGTAGATAGGTGTCAGAGAAAATCTGGGGGCATGGAAAGGTCAGGCAGGCTGCACGCTGCATGTTGCATGTGGAAGTTGAAGGATGGATTGCAAGAGTACTAACTGCTGACAACCGAGTCCATTCCATCTAATCACGTTGCATACGTTTTCTTGTTGGGCTCCATTACTGTGCATTACAGTAATCTAACCTCAGGGTTATGAAAGCATGACCGACTGCTGCCAGGCTCAGAACTGTTGCAGGATTGAAGCAGAAACCCATAGCTCAATGGAAGAAGACATGCTTTGCATGCGTAAGATGCTATGTTCAGTCTCCATTTAAATAATCTCAGGGACAGGGCTGAATGCCTCTGCAGAATGCCTCAGGGAGCCATTGCCTGCCACAGCAGACAGCACTGAGCTGGATAAAACGATGGCTCAACTCAGTGGTTGCAATTACTTGTGTCTGGACAGGAAAAAGCCTAGGTGAGCCTTGGTCTCATACACTTCTCCCCCGGTGTGGGCTTGAGGCGTCCAGAAATCTTTGCTTTCATCATTTATTAGCCAGACAGACTGCAGTTAATCTAAACTAGGGTTTGTTTGGCACAAGCCAACGTCAAGTCATGGGTTATGAATGTGGCTCATTTAATCAAAGTGTAGTTAAGATTAATGACAGTTTAGGGTTCTGACATAACATAAACTATGGTTAATTGAAATTTGTAAAAAATGTAAGCTTCCAGTCTTGGAGGACAAGTAAGAGGTGAGTGTGTGAGTCCTTGCCTGGAGTTTCCATAGACCAGCGTGGTCCAACTTTTCATACCACGTGGGCTGCAAGAGTACTTCGACACTGAACCTGCCTTGTTGTGCAGGAGGGTGACAGCCTGGCCAAAAACTGATGTCATCCCCCAGCCCTCATGCTGCCTTCCAAAGCCAGATAAATGAGGCTTTGGGAAGGAGGCATGAGGCTCTGGCTGGGTCCTAGAGCCCTCCCACTTCCTAAAGCTGGGAAACCCTAACCCTAACCCTAACTCTAGGACAATGTCAGAGCCCTCATGCCTCCTTCCTAAAGCCCAGCACCTTGCTTATCTAGCTTTGGGAAGGCAGGGCAAGAGTTGCAAGGGGAGGCATCAAATGTTGCTGAGGGCCACCAAAAAAGGTATCAAGGCTGAATGTGGCTCTCAGGCCACATGTTGTACTTCCCTGCCGTAGACCATACCCAGAAACATAGATTTGTGGGATAGCAAATATGCTATATCAATCCCTGCTATCTCTGGCTGAAAGGATTTGATGAATAGTCTAAGGAAGCTTTGCCATGTTTCTTGATACACTATTACTTTAGAAATGTTGAGAGCCAGTATGGTACAATGAAACTGCTACCTGCCCCCATCAATTATTAGATAACAATTCCCATCATCTCTTACCATTGGCTTTAGTGGCAGAGGCTGATAGGAGGTATAGACCAACAACACTGTAAGGCTACAGGTTCCCTATCCCTGTTTGGATTTGGGAGATCAAAGTCTATATCTCCACATTGCCTTGGGCAAGCCATTGTGTCTCTTACTAACCTACCTTACAGGTTATCATCAGAAGAAGGGAGATAGATCCAGTCATTCCTCCCATTTGGAAAAAGAGCAGGGTTGCAGTGAAGCAACTGTACAAATGAAATTAACAAAGGAAGAAACGACAAAGGCCTCTATGATTCAATGGGCAATTGACCTAGGACACAACATAGATATGACCTCTTCGGAGAAATTGTGGAAAAACAATGAACTTATTGGCATGCTATACTCTAAAAGAGAATCTACAAAAGATGATATATACCCCTAGTAAACTTGTAAAAATGTATAAAAGGGGAACAAATTTATGTTGGAAATGCGAAGAGATTGAAGGGACATTTATACACATGTGGTGGGGTTGTAAGAAAGCCAAAGGGTATTGGGAGATAATATACTCAGAACTAAAAAAAGATGTTAAGGGTCACATTTTCCAAGAAACCAAAGATGTTTTTATTGAGTATGGTAGAGGGGGAAATACCCAAGAAAGTACTTAGCCTTTTCCTCTATCCAGTAACAGCGGCCAGAATAATTTATGCCCAAAGGTGGAAGGACAAAAATAGTCCTGCAAAAATAGTCTGGCAGAATAAGCTAATAGACTATGTGGAGTTAGCAATGTTGACTGCAAAGATAAGAAATCAGGATGAGTCAGATATAAAAGAAGAATTGGAATATTTAAAGAAATATAACAATCAGATAAACTTCCAAGTGGGAATAGATATATGAGCAGCAGATAAAATAAGCAGAAGAGGGATGGTAATTAAGGAGATGCAGCTTAACAAGGACTAAAAAAGACCCCACGGAGGGAGGCGTGAGGAAGTGTAAGATAAACAGTGACAATTGTATAACTGATGTATTAAGATATGTAAAATGCATAAATATATAAATTAACAAATGGAAAATGTGGAGAAAGGAACGTTTACAACATCCATTGCAAAACTACCCCCCCCAAATTAGATTTACTTATTTGCTATATTCTGACACGCAGGAAACTGCCAAAAACTGTATGTACAGTATCTATTGCTTTTCTACAGTACTACAGAAGAAGTAATTTGTTTCCTGCTTTTTCCCTGTCCAAAAAAATGTGCCAAGTTTACTTGCTGTTCAATAAAATATTAGGAAAAGCAACACCACATGTATTTGATTCAGAGAAAAGGATTGGATTACACAGATCAGTGGTTTCATCAACCTTGCTTTTTATCATATGATTTTGTTGTCAGCTGTAATAATAGTGCGAAAATGGAGAAATCAGCTGTTTTTCTCATGAGGATGTATCTTTTTTTAAAAAATTGAGAACGTATTTACGCTGAAAGTATGTGACATTTGGATGGCTCATCCACCAACTGTTCCTGTTTGCTCACAACTATATGGAAAGGCTGGTAGGGTGGAGGCAGGTCTAGCAGAGAGTCCCATAAAGGGAATTTGCCTGTATCTGGACAGGAATAATAATAATAATAATTATTATTATTATTATTATTATTCATTTATACCCCAGCCACTCTGGACGGCTTCCAACAAAATATTAAGATACAGTACTCCATCCGACATTAAAAGCTTCCCTGAACAGCAAGAGGACATTGAATGCAGGGTGCCTAAGAGACAGTCATGGAGAGAAAATTCACGTAGAACACACCTTCTCAAAGAAAGAAAGCTTCCGGATTTATTTTTCAGACTGCCAAGCCTTGCTCGTGGTGGTACCAACTAATGTGACTGTAAACATCTAAAATGTTTTCAGATGAAAGGTTTATACAGTGCTATCTTTCTACAAAAAGAGGTGCTGGAACTCACCACGAACACCTCCCTTATTTTCTTATAATGGCAATGACACCTACCTGAGAGGGGCTGGAACTGAGCTCTGGCAAGTTCCAGCTGGAAAAAAAAGCCCTGGGTTTATAGAAGATTCTGTTTCTGTTCACTGCAAACTATGCCTCAGACATAACTTGGTTAACCACACTGCATTTTAGTCATTCAGGTCACAATCCAAAGGCATTTACTTGTGAGTTAGCCCAGCTGCGCACAGTGCAACTTCCACTTCCATGGAAACACACATTGGACGGTGCTGTTAAGTGTTATCATGGGACGCGGGTGGTGCTGTGGTCTAAACCACTGAGCCTCTTGGGCTTGCTCATCAGAAGATCAGCATTTCGAATCTGCTCAATGGGGTGAGCTCCTTTTACCAGCTCCTGCCAACCTAGCAGTTCAAAAGCACACCAGTGCAAGTAGATAAATAGGTACCGCTGCAGCGGGAAGGTAAACGGTGTTTCTGTGCGCTCTGGTTTCCGTCACGGTGTCCTGTTGCGCCAGAAGCAGTTTAGTCATGCTGGCCACATGACCCGGAAACCTGTCTGTGGACAAATGCTGGCTCCCTCAGCCAGAAAATAGAGATGAGCGCCGCAACCCCATAATCACCTTTGACTGGACTTAACAGTCCAGGGGTTATTTACCTTTTTAAAAAAAGAAAGAAAAGAAAAACACAACAACCTTGAATCTCATAGTTTCTTAGAAGAGAAGCTGAAATGATAATGTGGGATTCATGTAGAACAACATTTTTTTAAAGGAGAGTAACAGATGATAAAAAGCTTTGCATCAATCCAGAATTAGCAAGTAGGCTAAAGGGGGAAAGTAGCTTAAATAGTTCAGTTTCCTATTTCCTACTTTTCTCAGTTGACATCATCACTGCGGGTATGAAATTGGTTTGTGCTGCATGCTGGCGACGGGGGCTTTTGAGATGCAAAGCAGGTTGGGAAGTTGCATTGACTCATTTACCCTGTGGCCTTTCGCAGTGTTCTGATCTGAGCAATCTGTCATTTCACATTAGCCCAGATACGGAACCTGTCAATATTCTTTAATGTAGATTATGCGGAAGGAAGACAAGTATTTGTAAATAGTTGGGACCTTTATTTCTCCTTGAGCGTCTTGTGAGTTCTCGAGCTCTTTCCCTGTTTTTCATAATAGACTTCTAAGCCTCTAAGTCTGAGAGGAGCTAGGGGCGAGTTATTGCATTGCTGAAAGTTCTTGGGCAAACAGGATACCGACTCGACCCTATATGAAACCTTTGAGAGCCTCACTCCTTATTGAAATTTGTTATTTTTAATATTGTCCATCTAATTTAAAGGTACTCGATTGTGGTTAAATCCCAGAGCTCAAAACGAAATTGGATCTCTCACTCAACTGATTTCCCCCTTTGTATTTAAAATGGATTATCTCCAAATGCTTCAGTGCAGTGCCGCTAAGGTGATTGGAAAGCTAAGAGTAAAATACCAAGGCTCGAGCCATTCCCAGCTCTCAGCCAAACAGAGGGTTGTGCTTGTGCTAAAAGGGTTGGGTTCCATATCACCAGCTTTAAATCCATGCAGAAAACACAGGACATATGAGCCACTACCAGTTTTTAAACAGCTATATATAAGGACTCGGAAATGAGTACTAAAGCCCTTACACTGCTTGCTACTAAAGCATAGGTGTTTGTGGTCACCTTGCAGCAAATGGCACAATTGTGACACCTGTGGGCAAGGGTGTTATAGGGAGGAGCAGGGGCTGAACCCCCCCCCAATTTTCAAGGAGAAGGCCAGCTCCTTCAATATTCTGCGGACTGCGGTGGGCCACGTTGGGCCTTCTCATGGCCATGGCAAGCCCCGTCGGGCCTCCTCCCACCAATGGCGTCACATGTGTGCAGAGGGTGGAGCCCAATGCGTGTGGCTCTGGGTAGAGTAGGAAGGTCCAAGGCTCTTGCTGTGGCAGAAAATGGGAACCTCTGGACCTCCAGATCCTGCTGGACTACAACTTGAGCATTGTCATTGGTCAGAAAGGATGTTAGCTAGAGTCAAACAACATCTCAAGGGCCACAGGTTCTCCATCTCTTGGACCATTTTCCCACACCGTTCCATGTTTGATGGAATAAAGACAAGACTGCGCCAAGGCAGGGGGCTTTGAGGTGTGAGCCCAGGGCAACACACCACCCTTCGCTGCTAACTTTCATGCCATAAACATGTGGTGACCCCCAGGTCAATCACTCCATGTTCAGGCCATGCAACCAGCAGAGGTATTGGTGGAGGTAATGGTGGCAAGCAGTCGTCAGTGGGAACAGTCAACATGATGTTTGTAAAATGCAAGCCCAGGCCACGGATCAGTGTGTTGCTCTTGAGAGGGAAATACGCAATGGTAGCTTGCAATGTTCCTTCAGAGGAACCCCATCAAGAGCAGGCAACCTCCTTTCCATCCGCTTATCTGGGTCTTATCTGGATTGAACTTGAATATGCAAATCCCCAAATAGTTTACGTAAAACACAGTAAGATAATTTTTAAAAAGAAAAATAAGCATTCAAAAAAAATACAAAGAAAGACATCAGTGAAACAGTGAATTTAGGAGTACTGCAGATATGGTTTCATGGTAGCATGCAACAGTGAGCAGTTTTGGAACCAAACTAATCCAGAATCTAAATTCTGCTCTGGTATCCATTTCTATTAATTTTACAACAAGCTCTATAACATGTACATTTAGAAGTGGATGGGATATTTAATATTTATTTCCCTTGAAATCAATCTCCAGGATTATTCATTAGATTTGGAGAACAATAGATCTCGGACCAAATACTCATTATCCTTCCCCCGTTGTAAATCTCTTTTTTGGGTTCATGAATGACAGAAGAAGAAAATTAGGTCCTTCTCAGAAAACTCTGTGAAAAACAACAGTGCATTCTGAGGATGTTGCAACAACAACCTCTCCCATTGCACACCCAATAGCTAAGTAAGAAAAGGAAACATTTTAGCTGGTTATAAAGATTCAATTAGGTTCCTGAATATTAAAAAGACGTTAGAATAAACCAGCCCCCTGTTCACACTATGCAAGTATCAAAGGGCCAAAATAGAAATGGAAATCTGCCTTCTAGATATTGGATATGACTTTAGTTAAGTGGTAGAGCAACTGCATTGCATGCATCCCCAGCATCTCCAGGGAGGGCAGAGAGAGAGCCCTGTCCGAAATTCTGGATAGCCACTGCCAGTCAGCATAGATGATACTGAGCTACATAGACCAATGGTCAAATATACACTGATGGGCAGCAGTTCTCCAAGGTTTCAGACAGGGGTCCTTCCCACCCTTACCTGGAGATGCTAAGGATCGAACCTGGAACGTTTGGCAATCAAGGCACATGCTCAACCGCTGAGCTATAACCCTTCCCCAATAAAAGCATATGAATAGCAGTAGGCTGGGTACCACTTGCTGGGGAATAAAGGTGTCAAAATAGTGTTATCACTGTGTTCTTCTTGTGAGAAACAGGATGCTGTGGGAAACAGGATACTGGACCTTTGGTTTTATCCAACAGAGCTCATAAGAAGGGCCTTGCAGGATGAGGCCAAAAGCCCATCTAGTCCAACATCCTGTTCTCACGTAGCACAACCAGTTGCCTAGGGGATGCCCATAAACAAGACCTGAAGGCATACTCCGCAAATGAACTGGAACAACTGGGACATCCTACTTTTCCTGTGAGAGCTTGGTGGCCATTTTTGGGTGCCGTTATATCACCTAATTTCACGCCAAGATCCCCCCCCCCAAAGCCTATTTTGGGGGGCCACGATCTCATGTGGTGCCCCAAAGCACACAGTTTTGGACGGAATGAGTGTATGGCCCTGAAAAAGCATGTCTTTAGGGCTCCGTGATCTCACACGGCCAACGTGACTCGCATAGGAGCCCAGACAGGAAGACACATATTCCAGTTTTGGGATTCAGTATGTTGGAGGGTATGTGAATGCAACAGCTCTCCTCATACCTTGTTCTTATGCAAGTTGGTTCTTAAGAGCTTCATGTGGTGTAATTTGGCATACCCTATTTAATTCTATGGAGGTTTGCACCTGAAGATTGGGCCCAAAGTGTCATAAATCTGAAGGTCAAACTCTGCCTCAAGTGCTATATCATTGACCTTGCGTGAGACATAATGAACGAGGGAATTATTTCCATACTTCTGTGAAGCACAACAAATTTTAATTCCAGTGAATGCGGTGAGAGTCTTGTTAACTCTAAGGTTGCTAATTGACTATTTACAGGAAAAGTTTCTCTGTGCTTGGGGCAACGATTGCAGAGCTAAATCATCTTTATTATTAACGTGAGCCTTGTAATATTGTCTGTTCAGATGGAACCTACTTCTTTGCATAGGTCCTTGATTTAAAGAAACACTACTGGAATATTAACTACTGCGAACCTACTCTGATGATTGTCTCAATATTCCTTTTGCGTGGACAGGCGGAGTCCCCAGGTCCCGAGCGGCCCCCCCCCCGTCATGTGGAATAACGACTCAAGACAACGTGCTATGGGATTGAATTGGCCACAACTTTATTAAATTTCAAATGTGGGTAGACCTTGGCTCAGGCATTGGGCGTTCTCCCTCCCCAGTTCCCAGCTGGGGACCTAGGGAGCATCAGGGTTATCCAGTGTTTGTGTGGGGGATGGGCCGGCTCTGGAGAACATATGTTCAAGCAGAGATAGCCGCCCCCGTTACGCCGCCGCCGCAGGGGAGAGCAATGATGACCTTTCGGCATACAGTCAAAGCCTCCCTTCAGAAATCCCTTTAACGGGGAACCCTGGTATCGCCGCTGTAAAGAGGAAGATGGACAAAAGGATTCCGCTCAAGGCCTGATACCGCCAAAGTTGTGACGTTTTGCTACGGGAAAGGCGAAACCTGCCAATGCAGGGAAATTCCTTTCCGGCCCTTTGACAGCGACCTTAACGTAGCAGCGCCCACATACCTGTGAAGAAAAGTTAACCTGCAAAATAAGGCATTAACTGAGGGTGGGTAGGTTGGGAGAAGCTCTGGAGCCAAGTGAGGATTCCCAGGTAAGATCCTCCCTCTATTGTGTGGGCAGGTAATCCCTCCCCCACCTGGCCTGATCTCCTTGGCAACGCTTCCCCCAGGTGGGATTGGACAACTGACTGGGGTAGGCGGAGACCTTCAGGTATCCCACCTAAGGGAAGGCAAAGCCAAGCCTATGCTGATGGAGCCGCTCCAGATCCAGGGGCTGCGCGCATCCAGGCAAAGCTTGCCCCCCCATTTTATGCGGGGAGCGGTCATTGTTGGAAGGTTGCATTTAATTTAAAGCTTTCCTGTGATTTTATACAGATATATAAACTTTTCCCCACGTTTGCCGATTTATATGCTTAGAATCATTAAGAAGCATGGCTAATGTTAACTTGAGATGGGTGAGCCTGTTGGAACTTGTAATTTTATCACTATTCACCAAAAGCCGCTATATAATCTTGGCCGAACATTCACCATTTTTCTGAGATCCTTTAACTATATTAGATTTTTATTGTTGAAGTTTCAAAAAAAGTATTTCTGAACTTCTACAGGTGGCTAGCTAGTGTGCTGGCCTCTCAACACCACACCATCTCCTCCCTCTGGGTGACAACAACTTGGCTCCACATCAGAACAATAACAGATACGGTACGTTTTTAGCATTCTCAACAAAAGGAGAGGTCAGTATGTATGTGTATGAAGTAGACTGGAAAAAAGTGCTTTTGACTACTGATGATGGATAATTCCCTTGGAAATGGGAGGGGAAATAGCTACGATTTCCATGTTCGCCCAAGGTCAGGAACAGAAATCACCTAAGCAAATATGAGCAGTATTCACTATCTTTCTTTTCTTCTTTTTTAGTCCATAAATAATTACATAATTTTCTGCATTGCTTTTGGCATTTCCCTTCCACTGAAATGCATTGAAATCAATGACATAATCAACAAAGATTTGTGCTAGTTTGGGCTGTTTTGGATGGGGAGACGAATAACATAGAGTTTAGTGGAAGCCAAACTGCAGCAAAATGGAAACAGCGCCGATTGTGACAAACACAGAATGAGATAGAAATTGCTGCCTCCTTGCATCCTTGTTCCCTTATTGTGGTAATTGCCCCCCTAAAAGCCCTACCCCTGACATAACCCCCAGAAGGGCAACTAGCTGGTCATATACTTATATAAGAGAACAGTGTGAATTGCTGCTGAAGAGACAGCTTGGGGGTGGGTGGGTTGGGCCTTATTAGTGAGTCTTAAAATGCTAATTTCTTTAATATGGTTTAGGGAAATGGCTCTAATATTTAAACTAATGGTTAGTAGCAGAGGTGGCTAGTGCCCACCCTACCACAGAGAATAGTAAGGCAGAAGGTAGGCAAACCAACAGTACTGTTATTTTTATTTTATTTATATACTGCTCAACATGCCAAAATGGTACTAAGTGGTACAATGGCATCTAAGTGGTGGAGCCAAAGAGGCAGAGCCATTTCCTGACAGGAAGGAAGGCAATTGGGGGCTGGTTGAAGTCAGACTGAAGTCACTGGGGCAGGGGTTAAAGGTGCCATTGGTTAAAGGTAAAGGTAAATGGACCCCTGATCATTAAGTCCAGTCGTGGACGACTCTGGGGTTGTGGCACTCATCTCGCTTTACTGGCCAAGGGAGCCGGCGCACAGCTTCCAGGTCATGTGGCCAGCATGACTAAGCCGCTTGTGGCGAACCAGAGCAGTGCATGGAATTGCCGTTTACCTTCCCCCTGGTGTGGTGCCTATTTATCTACTTGCACTTTGACGTGCTTTAGAACTGCTAGGTTGGCAGGAGCTGGGACCGAGCAACAGGAGCTCACCCCATTGCAGGGATTCGAACCGCCGACCTTTTGATCAGCAAGTCCTAGGCTCTGTGGTTTAACCCACAGCGCCACCCGCGTCTAACAACCACTTCAGCACATTTTTCAAGGATCGCACCTTCTTCATGTGAAGTAGTTACTCTGCTACTGACCCACAGCCATTCCCTGTGTTTTACTTTGTGTGCAATACTTTGTACTTCAAATATTTATTTATAGTGGAGAACACGGCTGACATGATAAATAAATAAATCAAATGGATCCTGAAAGCATCAATACGAGCTATTTTTATCTTCTCTTGTTTCTGCCATTGCTGATTTTGCCCAGTTTCCAAATCGACCCCCGAAACACTTGCTGCAGCATGCACACACTTGATATTCAAACCACAAGTTAATAATCAGACAGATAGTTTCTCCGATGTTTAATATTTTATGAGTGGGCTATAAATAACTACTTGAAATTATATTGCAAAATCACCAGCTTACTCATGTTTCCTGTAATGTCCAGTTTGACCTTGGTTATTTAGATACCTGGAGAAAGGAGGGGTGGTGGCGGCGGAAAGCTAAGTTGTCAATCACATGGAGATGCCACTTTGCTTGCTGCTACAGAAAAGACAGTAGTCTTGTCAAAAGCAAAAAATAAAAGGTAAAATAAAAAGGGGATTAGGCCAATAATATACTAGAATCTCATTAAACCCTTGACTCTAGTCTTTGCTCTGTCGAGTTCATTTAGAATTCTGGGAATAGAATTGAGTTATCATGTGCTATGATTGGCAAAATGGGCAAAGGAACATCTATCTCTTTTTGCTAACGCTACAAGATGAATTATGGGTCTGCAACTGGGAAGAGGCAGTTAAAAAGACAGTCGTGTCCTTTCCCGAGAACTTTATTACTGTTAATATTAGGGGGTGAAAAGGGCATTAGTTCCTACCGGCACGTTATCTATTGATTAGGAAATGTCTGGACCTTGCAAGCTACGGTTTACCATGCAGGGGCTCTGGCTCTGTAGCTATAACTTCAGAAGTTCTGACGGTGAGTCTTAATGACAAGTTGCCCTGGAAAGTGATTTCCTCTTGTTAAACGTGACATATCCTGCAGCAACATCCCCGGGTACAAAAGCGCAGAGGTGAAATTGCACCGGTCTACAAAACGTGACGGACGAAAGTCCTTCAAAAGTACAGGGTAGGGCTCCAAGGGGGAAAAAATTAAATTGCACAATACAATTTTCTACAAAGGCAGAGGGAGCTTGCAGAACTGAATTTCCGTATAAATAAATAAATAAATAAATAAATAAAGTATTAAAAGAAATATATTCAGTGCTGTCAGATTGCTAACAGAAAACTCCTTGCAACCCCTTGAGGTTTTGAAAACTGGTTCAGAACCCTTTGATGCTGCCCTCCTCCCTTGTGAGCCAATGGAGCACTGTTCTCGGGCACCCACTACCCTCTCTGCCTTCTTGCTTACATGCAGTTGGATGGGCATCTTTCCTGGATGCTTTAGCTGAGTTTCCTGCATTGCAGGGGGTTGGACTAGATGACCCTTGGGATCCCTTCCAACTCTACACTTCTATGATTCTATAGTCCAGTGGGTGACCCTGGCATTCAGCTTCCTCCTCCTCCTCAGTGTTGCCTTTATGGGGACAAAACTAGAATTAGTTGCCCTGTCTAAATATATAAAAAAATTATAAAAAATTGTCCAGTAGCGCCTTAGAGACCAACTTAGTTTGTTCTTGGTATAAGCTTTTGTGTGCATGCACACTTCTTCAGATATCTGAAGATATTTGAAGAAGTGTGCATGCACACGGAAGCTTATACCAAGAGCAAACTTAGTTAGTCTCTAAGGTGCTACTGGACAACTTTTTTATTTATATTTCGACTGCATCAGACCAACACGGCTACTTGCCCTGTCTGTCATTGGCTCTAGCACCACCTACTGTTGAGCTCCCTGCTTTCCATCCTACCAGTCAAGTGAGCAACAGCCACCACTGTCTCTTCCTATGTTCCATTCAGTGGAAACTAGACAAAAGCTCAGTGGGGCTTCAAGAGGCATGCCTCCACCCCAAGGTGGAGGCAGTCTGGGGTTTCCAAAAGCTGCTGGGCAAGATGATCTGGGGAGACAAGAAGGCAAAGGTGGGTGAGAGGGCTTGTGAGAGGGAGGAGACAATCACTACTGGTTTTCTCTCCCCTGAAGAACCAGATGCCTCTCTGAAGCCACTGCCTGTTGTCTTGCCTTCCAGAAGAGGTGCTGACCTTCAGACATCAGACTTGCTCTCTTATGGAAAGTGTCAGGAGATCTTGCTTAGACTTTGGTTCTGTTCTTAAAACTTTGGTTCAGCAGGAGCTTAGACTTCTGGGTAAGATCTGGGATCACAAGAAAGCAGATCTTGATCTCTCTCTCTCAGTTACGTGGTACCTCGGGTTAAGAACTTAATTCGTTCTGGAGGTCCGTTCTTAACCTGAAACTGTTCTTAACCTGAGGTTCCACTTTAAATAATGGGGCCTCCCGCTGCTGCCGTGCCACTGCCGCGCAATTTCTGTTCTCATTCTAAAGCAAAGTTCTTAACCCGAGGTACTATTTCTGGGTTAGCGGAGTCTGTAACCTGAAGCGTCTGTAATTTGAAGCGTCTGTAACCCGAGGTACCACTGTAATTGCTAGCCGTCATAAAAATTATCGCAGCAGCACCTCAGAGCTGAAAGTGGCCACTCCATTAATTGGGAACATACTCTTCAGCTGTGCTGTCATGGGTTCAGCACCAGACTCAAGAGTTCTGGAAGGTTATAGCTGAGATACTTTCTAATTGGCTGAGGAGAAAGAAGCAGGTTGTTATGCAAGAGGGTATAAGACACCTACCTCACAGTACTGGCAGGTATTAAGAATGCATCATAACTCAGAGGAGGAATGGATGCAGCAGCAGCAGCAAACTTTGCATTTGTTTCTAGCTCTGCCCATAAAACTATGAGGGTGATAAACTCGTTCATATCCCATAATCCCCTGCCCTTCACACTCACTGTATTTATGAATAAACTATAACTCGATATTAGAAGGTGACAGACTCACAGATGAGTGTTTATGATAATCACCGAGTGATTATCATACCTTTCAGACACTGAAGTAAACACTACAGTATCTAAGAGGGAAAACAGCAACACACAGCCAAGACCAGCCCCAGATCACCATAACTGCAGCTTGCAATTCTGAAGGTCAGTGACATATAAAAGAAAGCTTGTTCTCAGTCACAAAAGAAGAGTTAATAACACAGCAAAGCACACTGGGCAGTAGAAAATCGCAGTAAAGTGGCTTTAAAGAGGCACAATCTTTACATGCAGCCTGCAAAAAAAACCACGATAAACCACACAGCAATAAATAACATTTGATTTTAAAGAGGAAAAAAGAAATCCGAAAAACATTGTCCAGGACCACATTACTGGTACAAGTTGCCTCATATATGTTTTATGTGCTTGTAAGGCTGCTTTTTTTAGAAGGAGAGAGAGAGAGAAATTAGCAACATGCCTCAAAAATAGAACACAAGGAAAGGGTTGCTTGCCATGAATGGAAATCCTACATGGAAGACTTTTCTCAAGATCTGGGGTTTCCAGTCAGCTAGAATTAGGAAGAACGGGGAAGACATTTGAATTGGTCCATATTTAAAAGCAAGCTTAACATACTTTGTAGTTTTTGAAACAATATGCAAGGTAGACAGAGAATGGAAAAAGACCTGTTCGCTCACTGCTGCTGAGATCTGTGATTTTCAAAGTCTGATCCTAGGAGGATCACAGGTTGGGGGTTCTTGTGGAGAGACTGGTAATGGTAGCTGAGCTTCTCTAAAACAAAAACTAAAAAATCCCCTACAGATTCAGGGCAGTGTTGGTGTAATTTCACAACCTGGATGGTCGTCCTCAAAAACTGTCCTCATTTATCAAAGGAACACACAAGAATGTTCCTGGGAATCTTCCGCAATGTGCATGGAGCCATCTTTTCCTTCCTGTCAAGGGCAGTAGTAAAATCTGTGGGGGAGGACACAAACTGATAGTGGGTGGAGTCAGAGCCAATGGTGGGTGGAATCACAAACTAAAGTATTCTGGGTTAACCAGAATACCTCCCCCTGAGTCAGGTTTCATCATGACTACCTAAAATTAGAATTCCCAATCCTATGCAGGTTTATTTAGAATTAAACCCAGCTGGATTTCATGGGGTTACTTTCAAATAAGTATACAGAAGATTGATTTCTCTCTTTTTTTAGTGCAACAGACTAATATAGTGATTGCTCTGAAAAGCAAGCGAAAGTAATTCCCTCCTGACTTGTGTGCACATTCATTTGTACACACACAAACACACACACACACACACAGCAGAAGCCTACCTATCAATATACCGCCACATTGTACTAGATTTGATTCACTCCACTGGTGTGGTGTGACACAGTGGAGGACATCATTGTACAGGATCCCACCATTTATGCACACACGTGGTTTTGCTCCCCCATGATTCACCCATGAAAACAGTGGGAAAGAACTGCATGAGGGAAAACTGCTCTGAATTTCATCGCATGGCACTATCTATGAAAAGAGTGGAGGAATTGCAGCTCAAAACTCCCATGATTATCTGTGTTAATAGGGTTTGGAACAGATTTCTTTCCTGGAAGCAACTAAAGCAGAGATGAGAGCTAAACTTCTGCTAGATTCCCAGAAGTGGCTTTTATGTTGTGGGAAATATCACATAAAACATGGAAATCATCAGGCAAGGCAATATCAGGGGAAATTGAATCCAGCAGAGTCTGGATGCGCCCTCTGTCTAACAGTAGGGCTGGCCCTTCTCAAAACAGATTTCCATCTCCATGGCAAGCTGGCTTTGAAACTTAGGGGAGCTTCTAAAGCCGTTTCTGATCGATAAGGTCAAGTGCTCAAAAACTAAGCAAAATAAAAGCAAAGCTCAGTTGGCTAACACAAATCCTTTGCAAGCACCAGAGCTGCTTTTTAGGAGCCCAACCATAACAAATATGTAAATGAGCAGGAAATATGGTAATTCAGAATAAGTAGGAAACTGCCATTGCATTGAAACAGAGATCAAGTTAATGACCATTGATTAAAGACATAGAAAAACAAGAGTGCTCTCTCTGCTTCCCTAATGAGAAAAGATGTACCACCAAAAGACAAAGAAGCCTAGCTTGAATTCTTATCATCACTATACAAATTATTTGCTCATGGTAGCTTCTGAAGCAGAGGACAAGACGCTTCTGGAATTAAGATAAATGTGGAAAAATCTACTGGTCCAGATGAAAGAATTGGTTACTCCGACACAATGGCAAAGAGTAAAGCAATTTAACCTACTTGCATCTAATAAATTGCAAGCAGTAATGAACCAAGGACCAAAGCTTATGGGATGATCCGGCAATATATCTGACATCATCATTACCTAGAAACTATTCATTACGATACCGCTGAGCCAAGGCATCAAGAAAAGATCATAAATCTAGACAGCCCAAGGTGATGATGCGATCTCATTAGCATCAAGCGCTCTGTGAAAATTCAGAGCGAGTCAAAGGCAGTGACTCAAAACTGTGTATGTGACCTGAAGAAGATATAAGGAGTTGAGAAAACATAGCTGGGCTGAAATATGGTCCACTTTATTTAGCATACATGATATCCATATGGGAACCTTGGAAGCTGCCATATTCTGAAATCAGGCCATTGACCCATCTAGCTAGAAGTGGCTCTCCAGGGTTTCAGATAGGGGTATCTCAGAGCTCTATCTGGAGATACCAAGGAGTGAATCTGGGGCCTTCTGTGCTCCCTTGCTAGTTGGACTTTCCAGATAAGGGTGCTGCAGGGAGGTTATTACATCAAGGAGAAGCAGGGAGGTGATCTCAAATAGCTATAGAGTCTGAGGGTACAGTACTGCTATGTCAGCATGCATGCCTGTGGATGGAGAGATAGTTGTGGCATTTCTCAGCCAGGTCCCTGCAGAGACAAATGCCTACATGCTTCACTGCAGACCCATTATCCCAATAAGTCCTTTGGGCTTTTGCAGTGGATGAGCCAGCAATGTTGGACTGTACTTTTGGGCCTGCTGACAGAGGTTCGCTGCAGCAAAAGTGGGAATTCGGCTGCAGAAAAACCCCAACAGGGATGGGGAAGATAAAGGGTTCTGCTTGCTTGCTCTGCAGCTCGCTCCACACATTGGGAACTTACATTCTCAAATTCAACACAGGGGAGGATGGGGGAATATGGAAGTATGAAACAGGTTCTTTCAGTGTCACATGCTTTAGTTCAGCTACTAGGCTCAGTGGACAGCAATGACTCACTAAGTGGGGTTGAATCAGTGCATTAGATTCCTGGCAGGTGTAATTGTGGCTTATCTGGGGAGGAGGCAAGAGGGCCAGCTTGGCCCCGTGACTGTGGGTGCCCGGGGCTGTGGGTGCCATGCAGAATGCATAGCCCTGGTGCTGAAATTTGTGGGTGCCCAGCTTCCTCATGGGGAATTTGGTGGGTGCTTGGGCACCCAGGACCCCAGGGAGTCGGCACCTATGGGAGGAGGACAGTGCAGTCCAAACACACAGGTGGAGTCAATCCGGCATTCCTGGCAATGAGTTTGCACCATGCTGACCTTCCCACCATCTTACCGCTCCCCTCTCCTTTCCTGTAAACAACGAGGAAGCTAGTGTAGCAGTTCCATTCCATCCATCAAGTTGGGGAAACCCATGGTCTCATGAATCCTCCCAAATTCCTGAATGAAAGCACGACCATTAAACGGAAGTGGAAAGCTGCATCTCGCTCTCTTTAAAAATCCAAAATAAATCAGAAGAGGAGATTAGCCATCTGGACATCTAAAAGAGGGCTCTGAATGCTCTCAGGTTGTCATGTCCCTGCACATCCATTGCTGGCAGCCATTCCACACAGAGGAAATCTAAATCTGACTGTTGAGCAATCAACCGGACAGCCGATGATTGATGGGAGTGGAACCTACCCATTATTAATCTGCAGGTATCTAATTGCTTAGTTCACTCAAGTAGCACTTTGTGCCGAGAATACTGTGCCAGACATTTTCTTCATTGCCGGCAAAAGCTATTCACATTTAAGTGGCATGTGGGCACTACCGCCTGTGTGGGAAAATTGGGATGGCGATGAAGTGACTTATGGTTTAGTGCAACGGCCTCCCTCACCCCATCTCTTCTTCTGTTTTTTTTTTTTTTTTTAAACTATTCTCAGATTTACTGTAAAGGTTAAATAAGATTGTGAAGTATTACGAGTGACCGGCAGTTCTCTCGTCTCGTGCTGTGATCTTATTATGCTCCTGAAGCTAAGCAGGCCTTGGTTGGGATGGACATTTGGAAATGAGATATTCTGGGAAGTATCTGTGTTGAGGCTGAAATCTCTGGTCCTTCGCTAAAAGGGGCAGTGCCAGGGCAGAAACAGCTGTCATTCTGGTTAACAACCAAACTAGATGTGATCTGTAGATCACACTAGATAGAGTGCTTTTTTCCAGCCAGGGCTGGTGTGCCAGCTATAACCATACTTGATAACAAGGGAAAGCTGGGCAACAGTTGTGCTGTTCTTGGTAATCTCTAGATTGGAATATTGCAATGCAAGCTAAGTGGGGCTACCTTTGAGGTTGGTTCAGAAATAATAATAATAATAATAATAATAATAATAATAATAATAATATCTCGACCATCTGGCTGGGCTTCCCCAGCCACTTTGGGTGTCACAGCACATATAAAAACATAGTAAAACACCAAATATTAAAAGCTTCCCGCTACAGGGCTGCCTCCAGAAGTCTTTTCAAGCCATGCCTTTGGTTCTGGAGGTCCCGGACTGCCCAGGCAACAAGACCCCTGCCTCTCATTCTCTCTGATGTGGCTCAAAGGAAAGCAGTGCAATATGTTTGGAACCAGCTTGGCTGTGGGAATTGCTGGAAGGAGGATAGCTCAGTTGGTAGGGCATGAGACTCTTAACCTCAGGGTCATGAGTTTGAGCCGCATGTTGGGCAAAAGATTCCTGCATTGTAGGGGGTAGGACTAGATGACCCTTGTGGTCCCTTCCAACTCTACAATTGTATGATTCTAAGGCGCCCTCCGACTGTATACGGTTTCTTAAACAGCTTTTAAAAACATATTATGCACCATGCTAATGATCAATGATTATCTTTCTCTGCTTCGACCTCAAAAAATCTCTGTAAATCGATTCGTTTTTCCTCAATTTATGCCTGAACATACTAACGACTGGTGGCTGGAATTGGCTGCAGAGGAACCAACTGATTGTGTTAAGCATTAAAAGACGGTTGTAAGGTGGTATTTGTGATCCTTCCTTTTCCAAAAAAATTCTCAGTTCATATGTATTCTACCTAGGAGGTCTGGATTTATTATTTATGAATTCAGTTCCTCCCTCCACATAAAATATTAAGAGCAGTTATATATAGCACTGAGAAAAAACGGGCTGATTTTCATCCAAGGTGTGCTGTATACTGTATCTGAGCTTATTGGCAAAAGCCACCTATAGCTGAAGGCTTGAAATTATGCTGTTCTGCTTTGCCCCGCACCTTGAATAAAACTTTTTTTGGGGGGAAATGTATATGTATTTAGATAAGTCTTTCTATCTGGTAAATTATTAAATTGCTAAAATGGATTGACAGCATAAAGTGATGCTGGAGGGAAAGGGTGGGTCTGCTTTCAAGGTCGTCCTGCAGTTCTAGAAGCAAAAAGATTACTCAGTAGGAGCAGCAGAGCTGACAAATAACACAACCTTGAAGACGGACATCCGCCAAGGGAGTCTTCTGTTTTCAGTCAGAGCTGAGGGCAAGGTATGACTGATCTAAGAGACCATGTGCAGAGGAGTCCCACAATGAAGCAGGCGGTCTCCCTCATCTTTTATTATTCTATTTATGGTCTCGCACAGCCTGGAGGATGAGTGCAGGTAACATGGTAATTGTAAAGCAGTGAGCTGAATTGGAAAGGGAGCACAATCTTGTAGCAAATCCTGCTCTGCATAGAACTGGGGCATGTCAAACCCCTTCCATGCTTTTTGCATGTGGCTTGAGCAAGGACAGCGCTACACCCAGTTCTTCAGGTGGGATTTATTTTTTATTCAGTGTTCAACTTCCCACCCAGAACATGCCCAAGACATTTTGCTGCCTGAGGCAAGGGAGAAGACGCTTCCTAGGTGTGGGATTAGCAGCTAAGTCTGTCTGCCCATTCAGTCTAGTCTTGCTGGCACTCAATCAAAAGTCTGTTTAATCCTGTCGCATGCCATCGCCTCTCATTCCAATCCATTGTACACATTTGGTGGGGCACACTCTTCAACGGTTTTCAAACAATGTGCATTCTGCACAAATCTTTTACAAAAAAAGTATATTAATTTGCATTAATTCTGCATGCCAAAAATGCATTGCAAAATCCAGACCAGTGTGTAATCTTACTGGAAGTTACACTCTGTTGCAAAAGCAAGTTTGGGAGTCTCGAATAAGGGACCAAACAAGCAGCATGTTTCACTGTACCTGAGGGCAACAGGGTCCCTTAGGAAGCACATCATGATGCACGGCACAGAGAAATATATCAGACCCTTCAACCATCCCAGAATTGCAGAAGCCATCCTGGCTTCTGATTGGATCTTGGAATGCCCTGGTTTTGGTATGGTGCTCTAGTATGAGTCAGCTGACTCGTGCCAGAGCAGCAGACCAAAAGATGCACTTTTTTTTGTCTGGCACTCTTGATGCAAATCAGCAAGATCACACCAGAGTGCCAGACCAAAAGATGTTCATTTTGGGGTTTCTCACAAATCAGCCAGCTCATGCCAGAGCACCGGACCAAAAGATGCTCATTTTTTCATCTTGCGCAAGTCAGCTGGCTCCTGTGAGAGTTCGGGACCCAAAAACGAGCATCCTGATTTTGACCAGTGGGATGTTGGAGGGTATGCTATGTTCCCCAACACCTCACTGATGCTGCCCACCCTTTAGGTTCTGCAACCTGAGGCCACTTTGCCTAATGGCAGGACTGGCCCTGCTCCTACTTGGAAGACCCCAGAGTGAGCACAAGGAAGCACTGCTTCCGCTGTCTGAATACATTCCGAAAGCAAATGCTTTTTCTGCTCACTCTGGGGTCTTCCAGGCAGGAGATTGAACTCGAATTGAAGGAAAATGGTACACATTACCAGCAGCAAGGAGGATGGGAATGGACTGTAGCTCAGTGGCAAAGTGCATACATTGCATACAGAAGGCTGCAGGTTCGATCCCTGGCAACTTCAGCTAAATAAGGACCAGTGGGTTAAACCACAGAGCCACTTGCCCAGCTCCTGCCCACCTAGCAGTTTGAAAGCACGTCAAGTGCAAGTAGATAAATAGGTACCGCTCTGGCGGGAAGTTAAACGGCATTTCTGTGCACTGCTCTGGTTCGCCAGAAGCAGCTTAGTCATGCTGGCCACATGACCCGGAAGCTGTACGCTGGCTCCTTCGGCCTATAGAGCGAGATGAGCACCGCAACCCCAGAGTCAGCTACGACTGGACCTGATGGTCAGGGGTCCCTTTACCTTAGGCAGGTGATGCAAAATACCCCTTCCTAGGACTCCATTGGAGCTGCTGCCCGCAAGAGTATATCATATTGGATTAATAGCTTGACTTGGGATATACCAGCTTCTTAAATTCCGTTGCTATCATCAATAAGTTTGCTGCTTTCAGTGCCCCTAGTCATACGAACTGCAATAACTGAATTGCATGCTGCAAATTTTCAGCCTATGAACAGCATCAAGTTTGGTGTGTGCACACAGAGGCTTGCCTTTTGGCTTAGCATTAATGATTTCAACACAGCTCCACTGAAGAAGATAACACTACACATACTTTTAATTTACTTCAAACTTAAAGGCATTATCTATTATGTTGCGGTGTGTTCTGCTGCATGCTTCCCTCTCGAAGGGACGCCATTGTGCACTCTCTCCTTCATGGAAAAAGAACCATTGGGAATGATTAATGGGCATATTTAAAGGTCAAGTCACCCCCTTTTATATTTCAGTGCAGGCAGGCAGATCTTTTCTTGCCGTTATAGATGTTTGCTGCACCAAGAGGGCAACAGGCTATAATAGGACCCGTCCCGATGAAACAGAAATTATATGCTTGGCAATCTGATAGCCACTATCCACTTCAAGAGTGAATATCTGGTTTTGATATATTACAAATTAAACTGCCAGTGGATTTGTTAGATATTTTGAATCATAGCAATAAGACGGACCTGGGCAGAACTGATAAGGAGGCCTTATTTTGGTCCTACGATCGCTTTGCAAGGCTCGCTTGGGACTGAGTCTTGTATATAAGTTTTAATTTGTGCTAGGAAGAATTTGGACAGCCCCAACTTCCACTATCTGTGGGGATTACTTTTTTGTTTGTTTTTGCTTTCATGTACTCTCCAAGTGTCCCCATTTTCCAGGGGCAGTCCCAGAACTACAGAAGCCACCCCAGCTTTTGATTTGATCCCAGAATGTCCTTATTTCCTTTGTCAGTGCTGATGCCAACGGTGGCGTTTGCCCTCCTAGGTGTGTGACATCATATTGGGTTCATAAGGAAAGGGTTAACTAATTGTAAAACGACTAACCAATGGGAACCCAGGGGGCAGAGTTAATTGTGTATAAGGTTTAAGCACAGAGGGTTTTTGGAGAAGAAGGAAGTTAGAGTTAGGGTGGTTGAGAAGACGGTCTGGAGTTAGAAGAGACAGAGAAGATAAGTCTGAGGGTTGGGCTAGTCTGGTGTGAGAGAGTGAGAGAATTTGTTAAGAGGAGTCAGTCAAACAGTTGAGATAATCAGTCAGAAGGTATTAGGAAGGTATAGGTCGGTAAAGAAACTAAAGTCAAGATAGTAAAGGTAAAGGGACCCCTGACCATTAGGTCCAGTCGTGACCGACTCTGGGGCTGCGGCGCTCATCTTGCTTTATTGGCCAAGGGAGCTGGCGTACAGCTTCCGGGTCATGTGGCCAGCATGACTAAGCCACTTCTGGTGAACCAGAACAGCGCACGGAAATGCCGTTTACCTTCCCGCTGGAGCGGTACCTATTTATCTACTTGCACTTTGACATGCTTTTGAACTGCTAAGTTGGCAGGAGCAGGGACCGAGCAACAGGAGCTCACCCCATCACGGAGATTCAAACCGCCAACCTTCTGATCAGCAAGTCCTAGGCTCTATGGTTTAATCCACAGCGCCACCCGCGTCCCAGTAAAGTTAAGATACTGACAGGAATGTTATCTGAGAAACCATAAACTTGTTAATGTTTATAAAATAAACTTGTTTATTTGGTTCACTTTTAACAACTGTCTGGACTCAGTGTTTTACCCGAGAGGAACAGGTTGGTGGCAGCGGGGAAGCAAGCACAGTGGTGGCACAGGGATCAACAGACCGTTAAATGTCCAGGCCCCCTGTGTGATCGCCATACCAACACGCTCAGGGAAGAGGATGAGTCAGGGTTTGTCCTGAGCAGTGGCTGTAGCTGCAGCTGCAAGGAAGCATTGTGTTGCCTCTCCATGGCCTCCTCTGCCAGGCTCCTTCCTTGGGCAGCTTGTAGTGGCTGCTGGAGAGCAGGCAAGGAGGACAGGCCTTGAAGCCCTGCATGATGCACCCCTGCATGATGCACAGGACCTGAGGAGCAGGCAGAGGGCAGGGCCGCCCTGTGCAAGAAGACGGGGGAGTGGAGCAGAGTGCAAGGAATCTTGATATTAAAAAATGCTTTGTGCTTCCACATCTCGCTAAAATTTATTTAATTGGTATGTGTTTTTCTTTTGTAAATCCACCGAAGAATAAAATAATCGGGATTAGGTATGGTGAAGGTTGCCTGTGTCGTGTCCGGCTGGTGTATTCGTTGTGGAAATGCATGGGACAAAAATGGGTGTGTTTGTGTCAAGAAGAGTCGGTTGGGAGGAGTGAAAAGATATCCCTGTTTTCATCTGAAGAATATTGGAGGGTTTTGCTTTCACTCCTAAGAAACGGATTGCAAGGGGCTAGTTATGCTGCCCCGGATGCGGAAAAGCTAATAAGGGATGCGATCTAAGTGGCTGAAAGGAGCAGTGAGAAAAGTCCACTTTGGAATTGAACGAAAGGAAGCTATTTATACTCAAGAGAGAAATCCTCTGATTTGGACCAGTTCAATGCTGTTATAAGTGGGTGCGACCCTCTTTGAAATACTATGACAGGTGTGATAATAGCCTCCTGCACAGGGGATTACTGTGCTCCAGTTTTCTCCACTCCTTCTTCTTGAAAGGAATCAAAAATAGGGTCATTTTTGCAATTTGGAATAGCGGTGGCTTAGAACTACAGGATTGTTTCCAATTTACTCCCATCTTCCGCCTCTCCAAAAAGGGAAAGGTGGCAATATGTGAAATGACAGGGGTGTGTCCCTAGACCAGGGATAAGGACTCCTTCCCAGCCTAAGGGCCACATTTCCTTTGGGGGAGTCTTCTGAGGGCCACATGCCAGGTGGACAGAAGCTTAATGCAGGCTGAGCTATGAATGCAAAATTTAGATTTGTATAGTAGGCTAATTTCTGCGCGGACATACTCCTTCTCCATCTAGGCAAGGAACAGGCATTATGAGAGTTCACCACCACACAGTGACCTCAAGTTCAGGTATCAGATGATCTGCAGTTATGCAGGCATGCATTACTTCCTCCATCTTAGTTTCCCCTTTGAAAAAAAATGGGAATTTAAATGACCAGCCTCACTGGGTGGTTGCCGGGACAGCTAGGATTTGTCACGTTTTAAGAGAATACAAAAAGGATATCAGAGGAGGGCTGAGCACATGCTTGCCAGGCAAATGTTGGCATGCTCCACCTGGAAAGATCTCAGATAGCAGCACTGGTAAGGACCTCTCAGCTCAGAGAAAAATTCCTTCCAGTAGCACCTTAGAGACCAACTAAGTTTGTTATTGGAATGAGCTTTTGTGTGCATGCACACTTCTTCAGATACATGTGCATGCACACAAAAGCTCATACCAATAACAAACTTAGTTGGTCTCTAAGTTGCTACTGGAAGGATTTTTTTTATTTTGTTTCGACTACGGCAGACCAGCACGGCTACCTACCTGTAATCAGCTCAGAGAGTTAGGGAAGAATGACCTGTGCCTGCAACCTTGGAGAGCTCTGCAAAGCAGAGAGGAAAATACTGGAACCAGTCATTTTTATTTGGCCCTGGGTAATGCTGTAATACAACAATGGTGGCCAATGTGGTGCCCATGGCTGCAATGACACCACTGAGGTCTCCTCCGGGTGCTCATGAAGCAGCTGGGCTTCCCCATTCAATGTTGTCTTGGTTGCAAGCCAGTGAGGGCAGTGGTGGAGAAAGCCGACTGGACTCCGAGGCAGCGCGTGTGCCCTGCGCCCAGCGGTGGGGCCAGCTGCCCATGGGGCAGGGCGAGCCAGGGCAGGACACTTCATGGGGCTTCCTAGGAGTCTGCCTGCCTCCTTACACTCAGCTGCCCTACAGCTGAGGGGGAAGCAGTGGGTGGACCGTTTGGGGCAGCGTGGAGCCTGCGGGCACCCAAACCACTACGTCACTCCTAGGAGAGACGCATGGCTCAGGTGTGCTACAGGCCCCACGGTGAGTGCCGCCCGACATTTTGTCACCTCCTAAGTGGTGACACCGGGTGACCCACCCCCACCGCACCCCCTTCATCTGCCCCCAAGTGAGGGCAGTTACCCTTGAAAAGTGCATAGAGTTGAAGGGGGAAGTTGAAAGAGTGACACTCTTTCCCACTTCCTCTTCCATCTCTATATCCTTTTCAATGCTCACGTTAATTCTGCCAGATCTGTCATTGACCCAAAGTGAAATGTGGGCACGTGCTTTCTCTCTGTGTGTCTTGCGGAGTGGGTGGGAGCTGATCCAGGGGAGGGTGAGAGAAGTGCCCAGAGGGTGCAGCACCCACAGCACCCGCTCCAAAATCCAAATGGGCCTTAAAAAGTTAGGAACCCCATTGTGCTACAGCGTGAAGGAACATTCGGGGCTGATGTTTACATCTGTGTCTATAATACACTCGGTAATGGAAAAGGACAAATCCTGAGCTCGTGGCCTCTGGGATGTCAAGATCCGTCTGACAGAATGAGGGTGCATGATTTCCCTTGAGCCCAGGCTCCTAGCAATGAGAGCTCTGAAAAAGCCATTTGCCTTCCTAGCAGTATTTTGCCTGTGAAAAATGAGGAGATACAGCTGAGCACAATCCATTACGCACCTGATGGAGCTGAAGGTTAAGGCGGTGTGCAGGTGGGTGGGTGGGGGGAGAATACATGTATCTGGGAAGAATGGAGGGAGGGAGAGAAAGAGTTTATGGACATATCAGGCTCCTTTCAGTGCAGTAGCAGATGCACAGGAAAGCCCTTAAGACCAGCTGGGCTTTTTGGAAGTTTGTAAGAGGGCAGGGATGCCTGCAGGCAGCTCGTGTCTGGGAAATCCACTGTCAGTAAGTGTCACATGTGGAGATAATGAACCATAAGGAAATGACTCTGAGAGCTCGAGACGCGGGCTGCCTGCCTCCCCCCGGAGAGCTCTGATGAAGAGGCAGAAATATGCCAGGCAGTAGCAAGGGCTTTCTGATGCACTTTAAACGGCGAGTTATAAAGACAGATTGTTGAATGTTGCATGTGATAAGTGACTATCTTTTGTAACTAGAATCTTTGGCCTGGCAGGCCAATCAGATGACGGCCAGGGCTTGTTTTATAAGCCTGGTTCTGCCCTGATAAGGGCATAAGAAAAGCCTACTGGATCAGGCCAATGGCTCATCTTGTCCAACATCCTGTTATGACAGCAGCAAACCAGAAGCCTGTCGGAAACCAGCAAGCAGGATGCTTCAGTTTCCAGGATCTAGTATTTAGAAGCATTCCTGCCTCCTATTATTATTATTCCCCGCCTTCCTCGCTGACAGAACTCAAGGTAGCTTACAGATTAAAAACAAGAACCATTAAACACATAGAAAAAACAATTAAGCATTAACAGAATGAAAACCATATACACATATAAAAATTGCTTGAAACATACGAATAATTGCAATACAACAGCATGGCACCAGCCCTTTCATTAAGGAGCCAATTCCCAAATGCCTCTTCGAACAAGAAGTTCTTCACCTGCCAGTGGAAGTGTTTGGATTCCGGGGTGAGGAACCCATATAGCAGAAGATGCCCCCAGTTCCAGTCACCACATGGAGGCAGCGTAAGGTTCAAAATATTTTACTGCTGCAGAGGGTTAGGCTTCAGTAATACAGATCTGGATGTTGATATATACATACGGTTTGCAGGCTTTGCAGATACAGGTACAGATATATACAAGTAGAAAGTATTGCTATTGCTCCAGCAATTCAAGGTATAATGCAGACTCCAACTCACAGAGTCACTGGCTGTCTAATGAGTTGACATGCCTTGATCACGTACGTTTGTGTATGTGTGTATAGTAAAGGGCCCCTGATGGTTAAGTCCAGTCAAAGGCGACTATGGGGTTGCAGTGCTCATCTTGCTTTCAGGCCAAGGGAGCCGGCATTTGTCCACAGGCAGCTTTCTAGGTCATGTGGCCAGCATGACTAAACTACTTCTGGTAAAACGGGACATTGTGACATGTACCAGAGTGCACAGAAACACCGTTTACTTTCCCGCTGCAGCGGTACCTATTTTATCTACTTGCACTGGCGTGCTTTCGAACTGCTAGGTTGGCAGGAGCTGGGACAGAGCAACAGGAGCTCACCCCATCACGGGGATTCGAACCACCGACCTTCTGATCGGCAAGCCCAGGAGTCTCAGTGGTTTAGACCACAGTGCCACCTGTGTCTCAATCACTTATATTTATGGCCCTGGAAAGAGCAACTCCCTTGGCTGTTGGTTTATCTTATATATGGGGTGACTTGACCCTACAAAGGAAATCAACCCCTTCCTCTTTATACAGTTCCTCCAACAGGGAGGACAGCAAGGAAGGAGCCAGCCTAGGTTATCCAGATAGGAGCAGCCATCAAGAAATCCTTCTTATGTATCCCCACCAAGTGTGTCTGTGAGAGTGGTGGGACCAAGGTGATCTTGAAACCAGGGAAGGTAGGTATGAGGGAATACAGTCTTTCAGTTATCTTGGACCTAAGCCACGTAGGGCTGACATGAACCAGCCCTTTGAATTTTGTCCAGAAACAGGCCAGTAGCCGGTGGCAAGGAAGTCATATGCTCCCTATAACCAGCCCTGGTTAACAATCTGGCTGCAACACTTTGAGCTGGTTGAAGTTTCAGAGCACTTTTCAAACCTTACATAGAGGGTGTTACAGTAGATTAAACAGGGCATAACTAAGACATGTCAGACATCTCAAGGAATGGGCACAGCTGGTGCACTAGCTTTAACTGCAATGTGCAATAATGTATAACAGTCCTTGGTTTAGCCTTTAAGTATATAAAGGATTGGTGGTGTTGTGGGTTTGCAAGAGTGTTCCTTACTTCCGCTAGGAGAAAGCTGGAAAGTAAGAACTGAGCACAGAGCGATGGCACATCAAGATCTGCTGTGGGGCTGCTGTCAATTTGACTCTCAGAGACATCCTCCACAAGCCAGCATCATTGTTGCAATAGTTTCAAGCGCTCCACTCGTGAGAGAAACAGATCATTCCCCTTGTGAAGGAGATAAGGGTTTAAAAATGCTGTTTCAGGATTGAAATGAAAGGGAGAATCACGTTTCACACAACACAGGATTTCATTGGTGTCTCTACCTCTGTCTTCCAGCAAGCCGCATAACGTTTGAAGGGGGAAATAAGCGCCTTTAGCCCTTTGGCTGGACAGAAGAAAGGAATACTCTCTGCACCAGGCTCCAACAATTGCTGTCAGTGCTACAACTGCAGTGCAGGTAGGGATAGGTGAATCTGACAATTTTGGTTTGGTTTCATTGTTGCAATCTCATGATCAGCTCACCACATTTCCACTTCAGTTAGTGAAGTGTGTGTCTATTCACATAGGAAACAGACCTCACGAAAACTTCATCAGAATTTTAGTGTGACTTTCTCCTAATAGGCACATTTTTGCAAAGCATTTTTCCCTAAGAGAATGCCTTTTTGTATGTTATTTTTGTGACCAAGTGCATTTTTATGCACACATTACCTACGCATATGCATTTTTGTACACATTACTTCCCTGGGGAATTGCATTGCAAAATTCGGAGCAGTGCAAATTTCAGTTCACACATTGCTTCTGAAATGTGCATATGGTAGGCTTGCCTTCCAATGTGACCTGAATCAAATTTCTCTCCCACCCCCTAAGTGGGAGTTATTCATAATGCATGGTGTTGGTAATGTGTACACCAGCTCTAGACAGCGTTAAAGACAACGGAATGGGACTTAGTTGCAACTGCTCAGCTGAACTGTGGCTCTGAAATTTTGAAAGGGCACATGCTGGGGATTCAGGGCCAATCAAGAGTTCATTTTACACAACTGAGTGCTTGTAAGCACATACTGTATTTTTTGCTCTATAGGATGCACCGGACCATAGGACGCACCTTGTTTTAGAGGGGGAGAACAAGAAACCCCCCTCTCTGCTCAGCGCCCCTTCAGCGAAGCGGCAGGAGAAACAGAGCCCCTCCCATTTTCCTCCCACTTGGCTGAAGGGGCGCTACGCAGCTCTCCCTCTCTGCCGAAGCCAGGAGAGTCTTGCTCTCCTGGCTTCAGCGAAAGGAACCTGAAGCCTGCAGAGCGCAGCGGGAACTCACTCCAGGCTTCAGTGATAGCAACGCGAAGCCTCTGGAGCGCGGAGGTAGTGCTCCTTCTGTGCTTCGGAGGCTTTGCGTTGCTATCACTGAAGCCAAGGAGCCTCCATAGGACGCACACACATTTCCCATTAATTTTTGGAGTTGAAAAAGTGCGTCCTATAGAGTGAAAAATACGGTATTTCTCCTTTAAACACTACAATATTAAACCAGAAACATGCAGGCGACATTGGGGCCATTTCTTTTCAAAAGCCAAGAAGGCCCCCAGCAACAACATTATATGCATATTAAGAAAACTTATTTATTTTGTGGAACTTTGGCTATGGAAGATGTCAAGACACATTAGCTTCTTAGTGATATTTTGAAAGTTGCTGGCAAAATCAAGAGGTGGCGATGAGCGTGCATCACAACTCTCTTCTTAAGGGCCCCCCTTCCCCCCGTATAATTGAGCACATTCAATTAATAGTGACATTGCATGACTGCCACCTCCTCACAAGATGGAGCTGGGAGGGAAAAACGAGGACCCAATTAATTATTATTTTGTAAAGTCAGGCATCATCTTTAAGTAACTAATCCCCAGAATTATTGAGTTGCGCGTATATAGATGTTAAATCTGCTTTAGCAATTACCAGCAATAAGACACACAGCTGGGTCCCCTGGGGTTTGGGACTGTGCTTTTCCCATGGTGCCCAACGCATAGCTGTCAACTTTCCCCCTTTTTTAAAAGGGAAATTCCCTTATTCTGAATAGGATTCCTCGCATGAAAAGGAAAAAGTTGACAGCTATGGCCCAATGACATCCCTGGGAGCTGCTTCTTCCATTTATGTATGAAAGACATATGACAAGCTCTGCTGGATCAAGCCATTGTCCCATCAAGTGTAGCATCCTGTTCTTACAGTGGCCAACCAGATGTCTGTGGAAAGCCCGCATGCAGGATCTGAGCACCAGAGCCCTTTCCCTCCTACAATTCCCACCAACTGGTATTGTGTGTATTAATGAGAAAGTGACCAAAAAAAGAGAAAGAAAACAGAACTTTTTAAAGACACTGTCTTTAAAAATAAGACAGTGAGACACGATCCAAAGTGTTACAGAATGAAGATGCTAAGAATTTTACATCAATGTTTGCAGGTTTTTAGGATTAACTCAAGGACAAATGAGAGCATGTTACACACTTATAAGGCAAAGATGAAAAAGGACACACTGAATTGGATGCGTTTTTTAAAAAAACAACAACAAGAGCAACAACTTGGATGCTTCAGATTATAAACGAGAGTGCCAATGCAGGAGTCAGTGGGTAAATATTCTAGACAATTTACAACTGATTATTATATATAAAACATTTCTTCTTTGGTGCAACTGTCATTCAGAGAGCTACAATCTGAAAGATCTGTCAAGGGAATGATGACAAATTCATGTACCTCCGTGGCAAGTTTTACATATCAAACAGGACCACCACCACCACCACCACACCCCCTATTTAGATAAAGTATTGTCTAAATATGCATGCAGGTGTAGAATTTCATAATGAAAACTGGAATGGTGGTCAGCCATGGTTCGGCAGCCAGGTCAACAGCAGACTACATCTTGACAGTGATGCATCCAATAGCACTCCCAAAATTTGGAAAAATATTGGAAAGCACAAATATTGAAAGATGGCTGTGTTTCACTTTGCTTATTGCTTCAGAAAGTGCAAATTGGGTAGGTTTAAATACCAAGTGAATCAAATTCCTCCTCCATTCCTTTTCTGGATCAATGGCGAGTTTAAGCACTCTATCAACTTCCATCAGATAGCTCAACTGGTAGAGCATGAGACCCTTTCATCTCAAGGTCGTGGGTTCGAGCCCCACATTGGGTGAAAGATTCCTGCCTTGCAGGGGGCTGGAGTAGATGACCCATGTGAGTCCTTCCAAAATGTCTATGATTCTATACCACCCTTTTCTTGTCCTTTCTCTAAACTATTAATGCGTGATGTTGTATTGTGCTTTTACTATTTTGTTTTGTTTTGTTGGGAGCCATCCAGAGGGACTGGGCAACACAGTCAGGTGGGTGGCATATAAGTAATAAATTATTATTTTTTAAAGTCCCAGATGTTGCAATCTTTCCTCACGGGAAAGTTTCCATCTGCAGATGTTGTGATTTATACTTATAAAAAAACAATTACACTATCAGGGGAGAGTATGCCATAAGTATCAGTGGAAATAGAATACCAAATGCATTCTATTAAGGAAAATTGCTTGCTAAATGTGTATAACAGGAAAACAATTGCATACCAATATGCATATATTATCAAAGGGTATAAATGCTGTCCAACTTTTGTGGTCAAATGAACTCAGCATTGCAAAAATGAGAGGAGAAGAAGAAGAAGAAGAGTTTGGATTTGATACCCCGCCTTTCACTCCCTTTAAGGAGTCTCAAAGCGGCTAACATTCTCCTTTCCCTTCCTCCCCCACAACAAACACTCTGTGAGGTGAGTGGGGCTGAGAGACTTCAGAGAAGTGTGACTGGCCCAAGGTCACCCAGCAGCTGCATGTGGAGGAGCGGAGACGCGAACCCGGTTCACCAGATTACGAGACTACCACTCTTAACCACTACACCACACTGGTGTAGAGACGTGGAGAAGCAGAAATCAATAGATTTCTCCATCACTAGATGTGTGTATCTGCATGTCTCTCTCTGTGTATGTGTGTGAGGGGTGGGGAGAGGGAGAGCAAAAGAGAAATATCCTTGTAATGGGTTTCTCATGTCACATCTTGTTTGACCCTCAGTAGGACTTGTATCTGAGCAAATGGGCACAGGACCAGGATGCAACACACTGCAAATGCAGAAGTAGCTCCATTTTCATTGCAAAGTGATGTGGAGTATGAAAATGGTGACTTTCGACTTCCCTTTCCTCCATATTTGCAATCATCCGAGAGCCTCTGATTCCAGTGGAACAATCAATGTCAGGGACTGGACAGAGGAGGAATGGCAGAGACTGCCTGTTTGACCCTTCCAGAGAAGAAGACAGTTCAGAATTACAACAGGGGTTTCCCCTGTGTCAGCTGAAGAAGCTCACAGGCTTATTCAATCTCTTAAACCTGGCAAAGCTCCTGGTGCAGACAATATTTCATCTGAGCTTCTTAAGGCCAATGTTGATTGGTGGGCCCCAGAGCTTACTGCCTTGTTAATAATAATAATAATAATAATAATAATAATAATAATTTATTATTTATACCCCGGCCATCTGGCTGGGTCCCCCAGCCACTCTGGACGACTTCAAACAAAACACTCAAATACAATAACTATTAAACATTAAAAGCTTCCCTAAACAGGGCTGCCTTTAGATGTCTTCTAAAAGTTTGGTAGTTATTTTCCTCTTTAACATCTGGTGGGAGGGTGTTCCACAGGGTGGGCGCCACTACCAGGCCCTCTGCCTGGTTCCCTGTAACTTGGCTTCTCGCAGCGAGGGACCCTCCAGAAGGCCCTCAGCGCTGGACCTCAGTGTCCAGGCAGAATGATGGAGGTGGAGACGCTCCTTCAGGTATACTGGACCGAGGCCGTTTAGGGCTTTAAAGGTCAGCACCAACACTTTGGCTTGTGCTCAGAAACATACTGGGAGCCAGTGTAGGTCTTTCAAGACCGGTGTTATATGGTCTCGGTGGCCGCTCCCAGTCACCAGTCTAGCTGCCGCATTATAGTTTAATTGTAGTTTCTGGGTCACCTTCAAAGGTAGCCCCACATAGAGTGCATTGCAGTAGTCCAAGCGAGAGATAACCAGAGCATGCACCACTCTGGCGAGACAGTCCGCGGGTCAGGTAGGGTCTCAGCCTGCGTATCAGGTGGAGCTGATAAACAGCTGCCCTGGACACAGAATTGACCTGTGCCTCCATGGACAGCTGTGAGTCCAGAATGACTCCCAGGCTGCGCACGTGGTCCTTCAGGGGCATATTTACCCCATTCAGGACCAGGGAGTCTTCCACACCTGCCCACCTCCTGTCCCCCCAAAAACAGTACTTCTGTCTTGTCAGGATTCAACCTTAGTCTGTTAGCTGCCATCCATCCTAGATCAGCATAGATCAATCGGCTACTATCCCAGAGGATTGGGGACTAGCAATCATCATGTCAATATACAAGAAAGGGAGCAGATCGGACCCTGCTAATTACAGGCCAAAAAATTACAACAGGGGTTTGAGGGAGGTCACAGCTCAGAGGAAGATGAGGGGGAAAGCTGGAAAATAATGGGAGGGAAGGAGGAAGAGGAAGCACCAGAGCAGTGACAGCTGATGGACATGGTGTCTTTAGAAAGCATTCCAGACCCCCCTTCCCAGAACCCAGCGAGCCTTGAAAGTAGGAGAGCAAAGAGCTCAAAGGCAGAGGGCACTTTTCAGCACCTGTAGCAATGACTCATGAGGAAGTGGGAGAGATGGAGGGGGTGGAGATTCACTTAGGGCAACGCCATTATTCTGAGATGCCGCATTCCCAAGCCTCACTCTGTGAATATTGAATAAAAGCAGATTGTAAGGACTTTTCCCTGTCTTGTCTGTTCCTGGCAACCTGCCATGAGGGTTGGTTCCTCTACCACCTGACAGTCAATAGTACACCAGCTCAGATGTCATCATGCATTGTGGCAGAGAATGGTGTACTACTGTTGCAATGCCTCATCTGAAATATGTAAGTGTTGATATAGTAAGTCTTCTGAGTTTGGGCTGTAAGGTTCTCACAAGGAATGAGAAAGTAAAGCTTTGGGCCATGTTAGAAATCATGAAGCATGAACACGGGAGGCAGATGTTCCCAGAGGATTCCTCTTCCTGTGTGTTCAGAGACAATCACAAACAACTCTCTGGACCAATAGAGACTCAAAGGTCAACTTTATGCATTATGCTTTTTTAGGTTTACACTTAAAAATAGAACATCAGAATGAGACTCTATATTTGACAACAGAATTATTCTACTCTCTGAAAAATATTACACAGTTGCCTTAATCAGCTCTCTGTGAAATGACCTGAAGACCCAACTGCAGATCAGGATGTGATTTATACATATAAAAGCCAATATTAGAATATTACATTTTATGTAAACAATATCAAATATTATTAATTATTAATTATTAATTATAATAACCACATTTAATTCCATATTAAAATGCTCATCTAATAATAACCAAATTGCCTTCTTTCTCTCTAGTTCTAGAAGTAGGGGAGAAAAGCAAGGGGGTTATTATTCTTTTTAAAAAACAAAGATTTTGGGAGCTGACTGGATAATATTGTAAGAAATGGGCAACATAAATGCCTGGGCAAGGCTAACTTTGTTTAAAACTTTAATTCTGGTGGGCAATTTCATTTCCATTTCTTTATGCTGAGTGACCAAAAAACAAACAAACAAACAAAAAAACAGTAAAAGGAATGAAGATTATTTTGTCTAATTATTCGTGCTTTCATTGCGGACTCTGCTTCATCCTGTCCGAAAAAATATCTTTTTTAATCTAAGGAAGCATCGGACATCCTTATCCGCTCGCATTGTAACTTCTGAAGAGATAACACTAGACTAGACCAAGGTCCCCCCACAAGCAGCTGAAACAATGCAACCATGCCAGAGGGAGGATTAATTCAGAAGTGTTGATTGCTTAATCAACAAAAACGGAGGAGTTAAACTGTGAGAACAAAAGGCTACAATAAATACATCTATACAAGGGAAGAGAATAGTGGAATGTGATAGGGAAGAAATCAGAGAAGGGGATCTAACAGAAACAAGCCGAAATGCCTCCTCTTTCATAATTGCTTCGTGGATTACTAGCTTGACATTTCTTCAGAGTCTGGATTGCACCAGCTCTTTGGTTGACGTATGCCTGCCAAGTTCCTTATGGCTATCTATATATCATGCATTCCATCTCAGTCTCCCTACTTCTTAGTTAGTTGCTCCATCTTATCTACAATGGTTGTCAGCAGCTATCCTGGATCCCAGACTATTTGAATTGATTTGGAGCCCAGCATGTGTCCTAGTCCTGAAAGTTCTCAAGCCTTCTCACATGCCCCAGCTAAACCTTCTTCCCTCCCTTTCAGCAACCTACCTGCTAGTATCCAACTATTCACAGCCTAGAACCCTCGTACCTACGGGGCCGCCTCTCCCGGTATGCCCCACGGAGAGCCTCAAGGTCCATAAATAGCAACACCCTAGTGGTCCCAGGCCCTAAGGAAGTTAGATTAACTTCAACCAGAGCCAGGGCCTTTTCAACACTGGCTCCGGCCTGGTGGAACGCTCTGCCTCATGAGACCAGGGCCCTGCAGGATCTGGTTTCTTTCTGCAGGGCCTGTAAGACAGAGTTGTTCCGCCTGGCCTTTGGCTTGGAGCCAATTTGATTCCCCCCCTCTTTTTTTTTCTTTTTCCTTTCTCCTCCTGTGATGAGGCTGCATTTTAATATTTTAATGTTTTAATATTTTAATGTTGTATTTTAATCTTGTTTTTAAGTTGTATTCATTCAATTTGTTTTTTTTTTATTGCTTGTTAGCTGCCCTGAGCCCAGCCTTGGCTGGGGAGGGCGGGGTATAAATAAAAATTATCATCTGAGGACTATAAATTGAGGATGCTTATGACTGAATTTGGCAAAAGTCGGATTTTGAGAATCGGATCCTGGCCTGGAATGAAGATGGAAAGTTGGAAAGATTTTATTATACAGGGACCTACAGACTGTTGGAATATGGTTTCGGCTTTGGAGGGAGTTAAAGGTTTGGGGGCTCTTGGACTTGGAGGCATTTTGAAATATGACTCTAGTCTCAGCCATGGAAGTTTGGCTGGATTGCTCAGAAGATACAACTATAATATTAGGATGGAATTTCCTTGGGATCTGTTACTTGGCATCAAGGAACATGAAGAAATCCTGCAGAAGGGGCCTGGAGGGGACTTAAGAGCCTTGGACATTAGATTTCCAGATTGAAGGACTATAGGGAATTGACGGAAAGGACTGGCAGTTCCGAAACCAGGGGGGGAGCTGAGGGAAGAAGATTGGAAATTTAAAGTTCTTACTAAAGTATATACTAAGTTTAAGGTTTATATGAAACTAACAAAAAAATTCTTTTGAGGGATAGAAAAACGGAGGATTGACACTTCATGGATTTAGCAGAAATGTTACCAGAAGTTAAGTACTTATAAGTTTTAGCTTTAAGGTTAAAATAAGGTTAAGAAAATTATCTTATGTATAATTGAGATTTAAGAGAAAGATGGAAAGGATTTGCTGAAATTATCTAATAGAAGTGGAATACAAGAAGGGAGGTGTGAGGAAGTCGAGGAAACAAGTGAATGAAAGAAAGGTTGTGTTCTGAAATGTTTTTTCTTTTTTTTTCTTTTTGTATTGTGTTTTTGGTTTGTTTGATTTTTGTTGTGTTTTTCCTTTTTTTGTTGTTAAAAGCAATAAAGATTATGTTAAAAAAATAATAAATAAGAATTATCATCATCATCATCATCATCATCATCATTATTCCTCGCACCTGCATACCTGAAGAGAGGTCTCTTCCTTTTGTGAGAGCAAAGTCAGTGTAGACAGTCAATAAAGTCCGCGCATGTCTAGTACGCAATGTTGGTTGGCTGTTGATAGGAGAAACCAAAAATCAGGGGCAGGCGGAATGGAGTAACCTGGGATAATGCACAGCTCACTGGCTGGCATCCTGAACAGCGGCACTCTACACAGCAGTGCTTTGCTGGAAAATTCATTTGTCTTTAAGACTCGTGCATGATAGGGAATTCCAAAAGGCGTGTCTTGTATGATAATTAATCCAGAGTAGTTATCATCTCGAAGTGGCAAATTCATTTTGAGCTATTTCATATGGCAAAACTGGATCAGTTCACCTTGAGTAGCAAGGAAAAACTTGACTAGTAGTTTACACTGGAACTTGTTTCATTGTGTCTGAAGTTGCTCTTGTGTCTGGGTGGGTGTGAGTGTGCGTTTGAAAAAATATGAACATTGCCAGCTAAAATGACATGAATAAAATGAGACAAAATGGGTAATGGCTCCCTTGAGTCCTTTCCTGTTTATAAATCACAGTCTATGAAGATGCAACAGAGCAATCAAATTTACCCAGAGACGTTTAATTAAATCCAAAATCATTTCAGCTGCCATTTAAGAACAAGCCCATGTCATTCCCTTCCTAAACACAGGAAATTAAGATTCTAGATCATGGTTTACAAAACGTGGATCAAAGGATGCTATTTATGAAATTACATGGTTAACAAAGCAGATTGTCTTGTTCTTGTTTTCCTTCAGATTACTGTGTGTGTGTGTATATATATATACCTTTCAGCCCTAATGAACATCTCCATGTTAGTTTATGAAAAATATATATTCCACATTTATTTATGCAACTGTTATGGAAATTACGGGGGGGGGGGGGACACATCTTTAAAGTTAAATGTTACAAATATTATGCCTGAATGTATCCTTTCAACTTGACAGCTCAGGGAAGTTACCTAGCTTTAAAAATAATATAAAATCATCTCCTTTGCCAGTTTCCTCCATTCCAAAGTTATTTTCCCCTTGAAAAAGGACTCCAGGAAGTTCCCAGAGGTGACAGTTGCTGGGCTCATTGTTAGCCAAGGGAAGCCAAATCTCATCACCTGACTTGCCTCAGGCTCCAGACATGCAAAGGAAGTTCTATTGTAATTTTGGGTGGTGGGAACTTAAGACATATTTGTCTATGCTAATCTTATACCTGAGTCTTGCCCTGCCATGTCTGCCTATGCTAATCTTGTACTAAGGACTTGTCTGGACATGTTTGCCAAGGTTAACCCCTCCCCTTTTGTGACATGTCAGTGATGTAGCAATGATGTAGCAATGATGCTGTACGAACTGTATTCTGGGATATGGTGGGAAACTTTTAAAAGTCTTTGTCACCCCATCCTCAGGGTTCAAATTTCCTCTTTGAACCTATTGCGCAATAAGCTTTGGTCTACATCTATTTGCTCCGGTTGGTGGCTGGAATCCTTCCTTTATTCTGCAGGGACCCGTGGGCTCTGCCCGACGAGCTGGGTGACTGAGCAGCCTCGCATCTAGATTTTTCCGTAACACAACAAAAAATTAAAATGAAGTAGTAAAAACCAAGGGTTGCATCCAACACTAGTCATCCTCAAAGTAATGAACGTTAGTAACTTAGGATCCTTAATTTCAATGGGTCTGCAGTGAGTAGAATTTAGCCATGACCCCAAAAAGAAAATATTAAAATCTTGAAAGCCAAATGGAATAAAACTGGTGGTAGGACATAAGCTCTACTTTACTGGATCAGACCAAAGTAAAACTAATATGCAAAGTCCAGATAGAAACTTCTACGAACTCACAACCAGTACAGAAGTGTTTGCCCTTCTCTCTTTGCCCCAGGTGAAACTATTGGAGTTTGAGCTACACACAGGTCCCACTTTTCAAACTCAATGCATTCCTAGTGTGTTGGCATAACGAGCTGCCATTATTACCGTACCTATGGGAACATTTCCAATCCATTATATCTCCCCCTTCTTCCACTATGGTTTCTTCCGAAAATGGCTGCAGCTGGCCAGTAGAAGAGAGACACAGGAAAAACTGATTTGTCTGACCTTTCCTGCCCTCTTATTTGTCTGCTCTCTCCCCCTGCTCTCTCTCTCCATGGTTTCTGCTGGAAAATCGCTGCCGTCAGCCAGCAAAGCACAAACTAGTAAGCAAGTGGGAAAACTTAGTCTGTTTGGATATGATATCAGAATCAGCTGTGCGTGCAGAAAGGTTTAGGCATAATTCTTTTGTTCCGATAACTGAATTTGCAATTAACAAGCATTCTGGTAGCAGGACCTGCATGTAGTAATAATGCTGTGTATGTGTTTTATTGTAATTTTGTGTTGATTTTTATTTGTAGTGCTTTTCCAGATTTGAAAGACTTGTTTTGTTTTCTTGCTCATTGCGCCGCTTTTGGAGTCGACTTTCATTAGTGATGCCTTATTTTGACACTTTGCAACGTTCCGTTTTGCGTTTCGGGACAGACTGCAAACTGTGTTGAGATTTTGAAATATAAACCCGATTTAAATAAATAGAAGGAAACGGGCCATGATCACTCATTCAAATGTCCTGAATTTTACCATTTTTCTTTTTTTAAAAAAGAATCTGGTGTTGACTGAATGTAAAAAGTTTGTCTATACTGTTTACAACAAGCTGTAATTGCCCCAATGTGTGAAACAGATTGGATAGTTTTTATCCAAATAACTGTCAATGTTGTTCACAAACTTTGATCACTTGCAAGTAATGGGCTTCCAGTGTAAATGTATCTGCTCTTTATTCATTTATTTTTTAACTTCACACAGCTATGATCCATTTGTATTTAACAAGCAATTACAAGCTCATTCCAAAGAGATGCTTGTTTTCAATTTGCTTTGACCCCACAAAAGAAGGAATGAACTAAGGGTTGTATTCATAAGCTCAGCAGGATTTCTTTTACTTTTTTAAAAAGAGCATTTTACTGCTTTGTTTTGGAAATAATTCACATCTTTAATAATAGGATGGCCAGTTCGACTGCAGTTCTTTGCCTTCCTCCCTCTCACTTTTGGTCTTCTGTGATTGCGGTTCTTTTTCTTATAATTAGATCGAGTCAGCTCTCTGCCGAGATAGTGACAGCTTAATGTCATCAGTGTGTAGCTGCCCCAAGAGTCAATTCCCCGAAAACTCTTTTAATTGCTTTGGTAACTTTAGTACATTGTGATTCTCTTGTGTAAAAAAAACACCACCACATGCTATTGATCAAAGTCTTTCTTGTGCTAAGCACAAAATTTCCAACCTATTGGTGATGATGTATAAATACAATCTTCCTGAGCGTTCCTCTGAGTGTCATTACAAAGCTTGTACATCAATCCTCTCTTTCCCTTCCTCACCCAGCTGCGAGGAGAAAAAAGTCTTGTGCAACAAGATTTCGGAACTTTCGGCTCTGCTATAAAAGCTCATTAGACCATTGCATTAAGGACACAATCCTACGCTTCAGTTATGCCAGCTGGGTACAACACAATACCCTCCTATGCTCAGAGAATGTGATACAATGTGAGATATTCCCTCACAACTGTGTTGAATGCACCTGTGCAATGCTGCAATGGGGTGTCTTCTATGCTGGCACATCCCTGCCAGCACAGCATCTAAAATGGGGTGCAGTTGTCAGGAGAAGGGCCTTCTGGCGGTTCCCTCACTGCGAGAAGCCAAGTTACAGGGAACCAGGCAGAGGGCCTTCTCGGTAGTGGCACCCGCCCTGTGGAACGCCCTCCCACCAGATGTCAAAGAGAAAAATAACTACCAAACTTTTAGAAGACATCTAAAGGCAGCCCTGTTTAGGGAAGCTTTTAATGTTTAATAGGTTATTGTATTTTAGTGTTGGATTTTAGTGCTATTGTATTTGTTCGAAGCTGCCCAGAGTGGCTGGGGAAACCCAGCCAGATGGGGGGGTATAAATAATAAATTATTATTATATTCTTATTATGAACATGCCTCCAGCAACATTTTCTAAAATAAATACCTTGAACATTTTTTAAAAAAAACCATCTACATTCATACCCCCTTGAGATTGACACACATACTAGGTAAAAATCCATCCCCCAGACTGTTGGAAGACTTGTGGTCCATGGGCCACTTAACTGTGGGTGGAGTGCCCACAGGTAGTGAGACTTGGGGATGAAATACTCAACGAGAAACACCCTAAATTAACACTTTTCACTATTTGATTTAGAGGGAGGGGTGTATTTTAGGATTTGATGGGATCCGTGATAGTTGCTTCAAGACTTGTGATAGCACAACTGTGGACAAGCAATGGGGCTCCTCCTACAGCTTTCCGGCTTAGACATAAAATCCATATAATATGTAGTGATGGGCATCAGCTTGGATGGCTTTATAGACAAACTCATGGAGAGCAAGGCTATTAGCAGATACCAGTCATGGTGACTATGTTCAGCCTTCACTATTGAAGGCTGGGTCTTTGGGGATATCCTTGGTTATTAAGACTAACAGATATGCTTCTGGCTTTTTGAGAATTGTGCTCTTAAATATTATTATCAACTCTTCATGTATCTTGGTCCAAAATTGTTTAATCACCTTACACCCCCATCACATATGGTGCATTGTTCCCACCTCTATGTGACAGCAGCGGCTAGATTACTAGTGGCAAAAAAAATGGAAAACAGGAAAAATACCAGAATTATCAGAACGAAGAATTAAGATATGTGAATTTATGGAGATGGCAAAATTAATGGCATCAATTAGGGGCTGCCCCAAGCAAAAAATTAAGAGAGAGTGGGAGTGTGTAGAGATATATATGAAAAAAAAATATGGATATGGAAATTAAGTTAAACATAAACGTAAAAGGAAAGACTCACAAGGATACAAGATGATATTATAAAGGATATGACTATTAAGTATAAATAACTGCTAACACAACAAGAAACAATCATACAAATGCCAATAAGATCTCACATGGGTGAGGAGAAGTCGGGTGGGGGGGAGGGAAGTAGAATGTGGTATTTGGAATTTTTTTGAGAATGTGATATAAAAGTAAAATGATTGTACAGTGGTACCTTGGGTTACATACACATACAGGTTACAGATGCTTCAGGTTACAGACTCCACTAACCCAGAAATAGTACCTCAGGTTAAGAACTTTGCTTCAGGATGAGAACAGAAATCATGCTCTGGCGGCGCGGCAGCAGCAGGAGGCCCCATTAGCTAAAGTGGTGCTTCAGGTTAAGAACAGTTTCAGGTTAAGAACAGACCTCTGGAACGAATTAAGTACTTAACCCAAGGTACCACTGTAATTTGAAATATTTTGAATGACTGTGGTTGTAAGTCCCCCCTCCCAGTTTTTACTTCTCTTTCTGTCACAAACACTTTAAATAAAAAATAACTATTGAAGGCTGGGTGCCTCTGAATGCCGGGGGTCTGCTGTTCAGGGAAGTCTTCCTTTCAGGCTTCCTATAGAAGATGCCTGATAAAATGGCTGCTGTGGCAGCACTGAGCTGCAGAGCCAGCCTCCAAACAGCAGCTTCACCTGGGATGGGGCACAGGAGGCTGGTGCTTGGGTCAGGGCCATGAAGACCCACCAGCAGAGTAAACCCTACCAATGCATCTGCTCAGCTCCAGCTTTCCCATGGGCTGCCCCACTGTCCAGCCATGTCTAGGTCAGCTGCAGCAATGCCAGTGTTTGGAGGTCAGCCTTACCCTGGACCCTACAGACAAAGGGACAAGTAAAGCAGGCCATTTATTCTCTCTCTTCAGAATGGAGTCATTTTATTTTTCATGCTGAAAAGACTGACATGCTACCCAGTGTAATATGTGACAATTTTTTTTGGGGGGGGGTGGATGTTATTCAAGTGCCTGGGGAATTATCATCACTAATGTTGTTTACGGTGTCGTAAATCCTCTCTGGTTGAATAATGTAATAATAGTGATTGTCTCCTTCTGTATTAAGGAGAATGACTGCTCTGTTACCTCAGCTGCCATGCGACTGCATTTGTCAGGCTCTTTCTTTGGTCTGGAGTTTATTTGTTTAATGGTGTTTTTGTTTGCACATGGAAATAATTTTCAACAAAGTAAAAGAGCCAGGGAGGAATCAGTCGTGACTTGACATCTGTCAGGATAATCTGCCAGGAATAAGGACATCCCTATGAAGTGTTTACGGAACACTTGTGGATGATGAACAAGTGATACAAAGTGATACAAAAGACAAAGTGTGTGTGTGTGTGTGTGTGTGTGTGTGTGTGTGTGTGTGAATGAGTGCCTCCAGACTGTCATTATTCAGCAGTAGGGATTCAGACACACAGCAGAACTTTAAGTTTGTAGAGTTAATGTGGACTATAATGTCACCCAGTTGCTCCATCTGTACCCCGGGTTATAGATGCTTCAGGTTACAGACTCCGCTAACCCAGAAATAGTACCTCGGGTTAAGAACTTTGCTTCAGGATGAGAACAGAAATCGTGTGGCGGCAGTGGGAACCCCCATTAGCTAAAGTGGTACCTCAGGTTAAGAACAGTTTCAGGTTAAGAACAGACCTCCAGAATGAATTAAGTTCTTAACCCGAGGTGCCACTGTAGTATGAGAGCCATTGTGGTATTGCGGTTAGAGTGTCAGACTAGGACCTGAAAATCCCTGCGGCTACTTGGCAGACTAATGTCAAGGCTCAAAAAACTGAGATGTCCTACACAATCATTTTTTTTGTAATTTCGTTCGCAAACCACTCCCAAGTGCAGCAGAGCAAGCAAATTGTCAACAGTTTAATGAAGCTGTCCAAATTAAATAAAAGGTAGGATTTTTTCTTCCACCTCCTCCTCTTCAGAAAAATGATACATACCAATTATTCAACACTAGCAAGAATCCTGCATCATCTGTTCAGAGCACAGTCAATTGCACTCGTACAATTCTCTGCACTCTGGGGTTCACTCGCAATCCTGTGAATTACTTCTCTTTAATATTATGTTTATGCACTGAAAATTCTTTCATTAACTATATTGGGGAAATTACTTTCGACAGAACAAGCGGCCCCATGCTAAGGAAGAAATGATTTTTAATAAATAGGAATTCATCTACTGCAGTAGCTGCCAGGGTTTATAATTTCTTCGCCTTCTTGAAGATATCCTATTACACACTAGGGGTTCTGTTTGCTACCCAATTTGGAATGTGCCTTCTGGTGCGCCGCATTTATCTGAGCATCACGCAACAGTAAAACTTGATGCAGGGAGCCAAAGTTGAGTTACAATTAAAACATCAGAGGATGAGAGGCAAGGAATGGCTGCTTCCCATTGTTATTTTATTGTTATTGGGGTTGTTGGTTTTTTTTTGCTGTCTGCTTTGGCTTCTGGCTTTCCAAGTGCCACGTAAGACTTGTTCCACACTTATAGGGAATCCATCTTTAAGTGTGGCAGCACCTACACTTCAGAAACCCCCCCGAATCATAGAATTGTAGAGTTGGAAGGGATCCCCCCCTCAAGGATCATCTAGATTCCCTTGCAATGTAGGAATCACACCAGGCAGGCACCTTTGCTATGCTCCTTCTAAGGTAAAGTTCAAGGGACCCCTGACCATTAGGTCCAGTCGTGGCCAACTCTGGGGTTGCAGCGCTCATCTCGCTTTACTGGCCAAGGGAGCCGGCATACAGCTTCTGGGTCATGTGGCCAGCATGACTAAGCCGCTTCTGGCGAACCAGAGCAGCGCACGGAAACGCTGTTTACCTTCCCGCTGGAGTGGTACCTATTTATCTACTTGCACTGTGTGCTTTCAAACTGCTAGGTGGGCAGGAGCAGGGACCGAGCAACGGGAGCTCACACCGTCACGGGGATTCAAACCGCCGACCTTCTGATCGGCAAGTCCTAGGCTCTGTGGTTTAACCCACAACGCCACCCGCGTCCTTATGCTCCTTCTAGTGCCTGCTTTAAACATTTCTATTTAGGCAAGTTTATTCAGGCATGTAGGCATGTGTTTCAATCTGTTTTTAGCTTATTGTTGAATTAAATTAGTTTTTTATTTTTAAACACCTCTTTTAGCCGCATTTTAGCGATTATTATTATTGTTATTTGCAAACCACTTTGAACTTTTATGGCAACCAAGCGGTATGTAAATTTCACTAAGCAAACAAAGGCATAAAATAACAAGGAGCATGATTATTTCTCGCAGCCAGGTCCTGGTGTTGTTTCTTTCCTCTTTCCAATGCCCTCCTCCCGCATCTCCCTTCCTCTGTGAAGATGCTGCCTTTGTAGCTACCTGGTCCTTCCCTCTAATCTCCCGGCATGTTGCACCTGTTGGAGCCTAATTAGCGCCATGACTCAACAAACACTCATTTGTACACCTCCCCACACTTGAGACGACTGCAGTACAAATGCAAACTCAAACTGCCTCTCCTGCCTTTCACTGGGTGCCTTCAGATGTGGGGAATATTGCGTCACATCTCCCTAATTATAATGCTAGCGCTCTAGCGCTTCTGTACCCGTTTTCTAACATTCCTTCAGTGCCTGTTGTGTTGCGGAACTGTGGCTTCCTGACCGATATCTGACATGCCACACTGCGTTCCATTCACACCAGCGGGCATGTCATGGCACAACTATGACTACGACGCTATTCCCTCACTCTTTCTGCACACACACCTGCTTCTGTTTCCTGATGAAAGAACAGCATGCCTCAGTCCAGTATACCTGAAGGAGCGTGTCCACCTCCATCGTTCTACCCGGACGCTGAGGTCCAGCACCGAGGACCTTCTGGTGGTTCCCTTATTGCGAGAAGCCAAGTTACAGGGAACCAGGCAGAGGACCTTCTCAGTAGTGGTGCCCACCCTGTGGAACACCCTCCCACCAGATGTCAAGGAAATAAGCAGCTATCTTACTTTTAAAAGACATCTGAAGGCAGCCCTGTTTAGGGAAGTTTTTAATTTTTGATGTTTTATTGTGCTTTTAATATTCTGTTGGGAGCTGCCCAGAGTGGCTGGGGAAACCCAGCCAGATGGGTATAAATAATAAATTATTTATTATTATTATTATTATTATTATTATTATTATTATTATTATTATTATCTCTCACGATTCACAATTCATTGTGACCACAACACACTTTCACCACCACTCTTCACAGGCTCCCTATAAATATTTCCCATAAGTTAGGGTTGCCATACATTCAGGAATTCCCAGACAGGTCCTCTTTTGAGGGCCCTACATGGTCATTTGGGGGGAATGTTACATTTTAAAGCAAACATCCTGGATTTCGGGTTTAATTTGTGTGTGTGTGTGTGTGTATGTATGTGCACATGCGCAGGTGGCTCTGGCTTTGGCACAGGCGACCTGGGCTCTGGCACCGGCGTGAGTAGCTCTTCTTTGTGTCCAGATTTTTACCTCTTGAAATACAGCAATCCTACCTTCCGACCATCCTGCCCTCCCTTCTACAAACCCTTTGATATGCTATCTGCTGCAGCCTCTGAGCCTGAGAAAGGGCTGCAGCTCTACGGCATAGAGTTTCTGTTTCGTTTTGTAAACATTATTCAAATACCCATCACCTTAATCTGAACAAATCCTTCTTGCGTTGTGTGCAGGATTCGCCTGCTTCTCTGATGGTGAGTTACAGGTGCACTTTACCAATCACGAAGGGGCGGAAAAGCACTTTTTTATTGAAGTATGTACTCCGCGACAGAACAAATCGTTGCAGCATCGCGGGGTTTTGCTGGTTCCTTTTTGGGTAGAACTAAATGTTATGGGAGACACATTGCTATGTGTTATAAGAGATAACTGCTGAAAACACCAGCCCTCCATCTTACCCTCCTGTCTCTGGTAATAATGCACAATATGAGATGTAAGGTCATCTTTTTGTACTTTTCTCCATTCAGACTCTACTTCATTTGCTGCTGTTTATGAAGGCAGAGGAAGCTAAGAGCTGGTTGATCATAGAATCATGGAGTTGTAGAAGGCGCACCAAGGATCATCTAGTCCAACCCCCTACAATGCAGGAATCTCAGCTAAAGCATCCATGACAGATACCACAACTAAAACATCCATGATACCACATCAGATGTATTTTATGCCTACATACCTGGGGTAACAGCAGTGATCTGCTTATTGGTGCTTCGCAACTTTGACCTGTTGCAGGACCTTAGCCAGACCAATCCATTTGTTGAGTGGATTTCTGTTTAACTTTTATATGTTGATATTATTATTTTATACTATTCTAATTTGAATGTTACTTTTTTGATGTAGGCTGCCTATTTTAACGTTATGTTTTATTATCACATTTTTGTATTGCATTAGATTGTTATAAGATGTACATTTTTTGTTTCTTCAGCTTGTAAACCGCCTTGAGTATTGTAAGATAGAAAGGCGGTATACAAATTAAAAATGATGATGATGATTAGCAGAGCATACGCAGAGTTCCAGAAAGCCATCAGTTGCAGGCAGGATGGACAAAGCAGGAACAAGACGCTGCTACCAGTAACTTGGTTACTTAGATATTTACAGCAGACTCTACAAGTTACTATATACAAGAACAGAAACGGATCTTAACTAGCTTTCTCTTAACAAACTCCAAATGACTCTCAGAACACCACACTGACCCACAAACTACCCAGTCAGTAAGGTCATAAGTCATCATGCCTGTGTGAGACCTCAACCAATGGTAGAGTTGTATCCAAGGTCTTATATCTCTAGGCAGAATACCTCCTCTGCTCAGTCATCCTTGGCTTTCAGCCAACTTCGAATTGCTTTGTGTGAAGCTGCACAGAATGGCATGTAGTCAAAATCCCAACACTGCTCCCATTAGAAAATTACAACATATAGAGCGCAACAGGCTGAATGGTAATGTTTGCAACAAATTTCTTTACTGGTTACTTCCTAACATACAGGCTGACCCAGCTTCCTAACATACAGGCCAGCCTGCCTGTGTCTGCTACCTATACTAGCCAACCTCATCAGCTGTATTGTCCTTGACATTCTGGGGAGCTTTCCTTAATCACATTCGAGGACTGTGTAACACAAGAATGTATTAAGAAAGGAAGAAATATATCTACAGTGGATTTAATTAAATAGGGTATATACCTTAAGGCAGTGGTGTCCAAACTTTTTTCAAAGTTTTGATGAAGTGAAGGGCCGGGAAGGCTGACCAAAGAGCCGACCAAAGTTGCTGACCTTTTTTTAGGATTGAAGTCGTTGGGCTTCTTTTAGGGTTGGAGTTGTTGAGGGTTTTTTAGGATTTTACCCCAGGAAATAAACTGCCACAGTGGCTGGATTAAACTGACCCAAAACGGACTTTGGACATGCCTGCCATAAGGATTATATATGGTGTACATCCTGGACTTGATTCCTAGGAAGTAACCAGTAAAGAAATTTGTTACAAACATTACCATTCAGCCTGTTGCGCTCTATATGTTTTAACTATTGCATCTGCATAAGAAGGTATTGCATTTGTTTTGACCCCATTGGAAAGTTGTCATCCAGTGAGGTCCCATTTAGTGCAAGCTTCCGGCAGGCTTACTAGTGGTGACAGTATTTGCTACAAATCTGGCAAATGGCCTTAACACAATTGGATGTGCTCTAATTACATTGAGAATATTCCTCCCAAATTAGGTTCAGAATTGGCAATAGAATCGATTGATACAATTGCATGCTATTGAAAAAAATCCTTGGGTTTTTTTTTTAAATGGATGATTTTGACATTTGCTTTTATGATGAAGTCAAAGTTGTTATTGTTTCTGATTTATATCCAAATCTCCAAATCCCCATTATGAACAGCCACAGCCCAAGTAGCCTATGATTTATGCAAAGACAGGGTGGGGAGGCAGCAACTACGCAATTTGCCCTGGAATATGATTATTACTGTTATTTTAAAAAATCATATTATACTAATTCCCACGCTTTCCCTCTATAATATGCTCTCTGAAAATCTGCATTATGACTATGAAACCACCACTAGGGGATCTAGAGAATCAATTGGTCATGTGTCCTCAGACGTTTACATTCTGGCATATTTTAGATGTCATTTTGTTTTTAATTTGGGGGGAAATGAAGCCAGAAGCAGTAGCCCAGGGAGCCTCCATCAAAGAATAGTCTTTAAGAAAATGATGGCTTTTGCATTGCTTTTCTGCACACCGAGAAAATTGGGTAGCTGTTTTTCCCTCACCATTGTGGCAAAAGTGCCATAGGTAGCTGAACCTCGAATTTGCTTGGGATGCAAAGGCACACACAATGGACCACATAATCTAACAGGGCGAAGGCATGGATGGAGGCAGTGCTGCACTGCGAGATTATGAATAACACTGCACAATCTACTTTGAAAAAGCACATGGCAGGACTAGTTGATGCCTGGTATTTAGTACCAAAGGCAAAAGGGAGAAAATAATGGAAATTCTTGGAAACAGGGGTTAGTCTGGGTGATTATTAGCAGTGTTCAATGGTTGAATGGAACATATTTTAAAAAGTAATTAAAATGGTAAGAGAGTGCATTAGAGTGGTGCCTAAAGGATCCTTTACACATTATTTCACACTTTGCTTTTTTGAGCCATGGAGATTAGACTTAATGTCAGCATGGGAGCTGGTGCAATATAATGTCTGAAGGCTAAACTACACATTACACTTACTGGGTAGTAGGTAGCCACATTTTTTGATCGCTGTTAATTAAATTACAGAGGAGGAAAGGTTTCTGCATGCAGAAAGAGAAAGCTTCATTTCCCCCTCTCCAGTCACTCAGAAAAGAAATTACACCTGTCCTGTGTGACTAGGAACTTTAGGGGAAACATTCCCTAAACAATATGGGCACCATTTTGGATAGGAACAGAGGTGTAGCAAGCCCAGGTGCTACCCGGTGCAAAAAAAAATTTGTCACACCCCCCCCCCCCCGCACATTGACAGCTCGGGGTAGGCTTCGGAGTCACGGGTGGGCGCTGAATGCCACCCCCTCAGCGATGACACCTGGGGTGGTCTGCCCTCCTTCCTACGCCTCTGCGCCCCCACCTGGGCGACTCCCAAGTACCCCGAGCCACCAGGGGAAGGGGGGAAGCTATGCTACTTTGCCGGGGCACTGGCAAGCCAGGGAGGGAGGGAGGCAGGGAGGGGGGGCCTGGCTCACCGTAAGTGGCTCCTGCTGGTGGCGAAGGGATCACACCGCTGTCTGTACAGCGCTCCAGCGGTGCTGGTGGTAAACCGCTACGCACAGCGCATACGTGGCTGCAACCGCGAACAGACGTAGCAGTCTGCTGCCGGCGCTGCCAGAGAGCCATATGGACAGTGGTAGGATTCTCTGCTCACGGCTGTAGCAGTGACGGAGGCATCCCATCGCCATCCGTACAGCTCTTGGGCAGGGCCAGTGGCAAACTGCTATGTACAGCGCATGTGCAGCGTCACTACGTACAACACATGCATGCAACACTGTGCATGTGTTGTACGTAGCGGTTTGTCGCCTGTGCCGCTCAAACGCCTTGTGGACGGTGGCAGGATCCTCTGCTCATGGCTGCAACCGCGAACAGAGGATCCTCCATGTGCGGCTGCGGTGGCGTGATGGCTGCTCACACTGACGTGCCTGGGTCAGGGTGGCAGGGCAAGCACCCTGCCTTCTTGTCACCCCCGACCTGGAACCCGGGGTGAACTGCCCCCACCCCCACCTTGCGACGCCACTGGGTAGGAATTGCCTTCCCAATGCTGCTGCTGCTGCTATTATTATTATTTCAATTAATCAGATGCTTTGTAATAAAACAACAACAACAACAACAACAACAGTCTCGATGCAACTTTAACAAAAAGTGAAAATGCAGCTTACACACCTCACAGTGTGGCGTAGTGGTTAGAGAGCTGGACTAGGACCTGGGAGCCAAGGGTTCAAATCGACTCAGAAACAAGCCTTGCTCTGTGACCTTGGGGCAGTCACTGCCTCTCAGCTTAGCCTATCTCACAGGGTTATTGTGATAATAAATAAAGTGGAGAGAGAGGAAAAGCGCGTATGCCACCTTGAGCTCCTTGGCATATAAGTGTGATAGGGATTTAATTATAAAATTACTAAAATCTAATTTGGCCCTACATGTGTGAGTTCATAATCCCAACCAATCAAGAAATTTGGTGATGGTCGCAGCCACCCCTCCCATTCTATAATACGAGGAGTGAGAATGTTTTCCTACTTTGCCGGATTTATTCTAAGTATTACTAAAAAAAAAGGAAAAAAAGGGGGGATGCATGCAACACACTTTGAACATCACTGAAATCTAAGAGCACCAGTGTAGTGGACAAAGTACTTGACTTGGACCAGGAAGAGATGAACTTGAATTTCTACTCAGCTATGAAACTCACTGGCTCCCCACCTAAATCATCTCAAAATGTTATCCTGAAGACAAATGGACAGGATGAGAGAAGCACACATGCTTAGGGAAAGGGTGGAATAAACATGTAAGAAATAAATGAATAATATGCCAATTGAGAGAAAGTATGTTCGTGTTATGTGATTAATGGCACAGACCGAAGATTTCTTTCTTTCTTTTTTAAAGGAAAGGCACTTAATTTGCAACTAGATTAGATGGTAGGAGATATGTGATTGGATTTTTAAAGAAAGCCAAATACAATTACAAGGGTGGAGGAAATCAAATGTGAGCTGTGGTGCTGGAGTGCAGTGTTTAATCCCTTCTCCTGTGCCATTTTCCTGATGTGACTCTCAGCTGTCATGTCTCCTATAGATGGGTGCGAACATCAGCGCAGGAGAAACTGAAGGAGCCCTCAGCATCCCCTTCATTGCCTTCCTGGCCTGAGGATGTGGCTCTCACGTCATCGTGTGCATGACTCCCCTGTAGCTTTTTGCTCTCCACATGAATGCAGAAGGGTGTAACTGCAGAATCAGACAACCGTCTTGTCCCTTACATTCCCATGTGAAAATTTCGAAGTGTGCTTCCCCACTGTGATGTCAGGAGCTCGAGTCAGCAAGAGAAAATGTGTGTCAGTGAAGTTAATTCCTTTTTCAAAGAAACCAAAACAGCACAGGCCTAGTGATCCCAACAATTCTTCCCAGTAGGTCTTGCTCCAATGATTCCCACCACTCTCAAAGGCTGCTCCTCTCCAAGCAGTTGCAAACTGCTCCTACGTCCAACCAATCTCTGCTCTGCTCTTTTCATTTCTCTGCACATTCTAGGAGACCAGCGGGGAGGGAAGCTGGTTGTAGCAGGAGGGGGAGACCCTCTGGATTCTTCAGCAGCCTGTCTCATCGTTTCCCCTTGGCCATTCTCTTCTCTAGCCTCTCCTTCAGCCTTGGAGTCTTCCCGCTCACTAAACCCTGTTACCTCTTCAGCTTCTGACACCTCCTCCTCCCAGCCTGCTCCTTCTCCCTCTGACCACTCACCATCATCTTACCACCGATTCCCTGGCTCTGAGTCCATGACATGGGATTTGTGAAAGAACACCACCCCATCCCAGTTTGTGATATACTGAAGGAATGGAGGAATTAGCCAGTACAGTGGTACCTTAATTCGTTCTGGAGGTCTGTTCTTAACCTGAAACTGTTCTTAACCTGAGGTACCACTTTAGCTAATGGGGGCCTCCCATTGCTGCCGCTGTTCTCATCCTGAAGCAAAGTTCTTAACCTGAGATACTATTTCTGGGTTAGCGGAGTCTGTAGCGGAGTCTGTAGCGGAGTCTGTAACCTGAAGTGTCTGTAACCCAAGGTACCACTGTACAGTGGTACCTCGAGTTACAAATGCTTCAGGTTACAAACTCCGTGAACCTGGAAGAGTTACCTTGAGTTGAGAACTTTGCCCCAGGAGGAGAACAGAAATCATGTGCCGCCGGCGCGGCGGCAGCAAGAGACCCCATTAGCAAAAGCACACCTCTAGTTAAGAAGAGTTTCAGGTTGAGAACGGACCTCTAGAACAAATTAAGTTTGTAACTAGAGGTACCACTGTAATGCCAAACGGTTCATCATTTTGCAATGTACGGAACTAAGACATACCATAAACCCAGGTAAATGGATACTCTTCAGCAGTTCTTCCCAATCACAGGTCAATCTACTTACTCCAGGAATCAGTATGCTATGATCACATGCACTCCCAAAAGCTTTCCGCAGAGAGGTGCTGGGGTTTTTTCTCCCCCCATATGTTTTATTTCCAGTGATTTTTGACATGTACCAAGTGCCCATCTCACAGTGTGTCTAAAATAGCAAAGTGGTTTAAAGCTAACTCACTCTGTGAATTTAGTGCAGAGAAACTGCAAGAGGAGAAAGTAATTGACAACTCCGGGGTCATTTGTGTTTGCGGACTCAGCCACTATCTGGCCAAATGTTTGAATGCTGGAAATTGGCTTGTAACCATCCGCTGGAAATCAGTTCGCAATCACCAGCCATACAATTAAAACACAAATCTTGAAATGTAAACAATTCTGGAGCGATACTGTCATTGACATTCAGAAAAGGCTAACAAACTAAAGCAAACCCATTTATTTTTTTTATATAAAAGACACCATCTTCTTGAAATTAGCTTTTTCTTAGCTAAAAGCAGACAATTAAAACACGTTTTCTCTTCCAGAGGGAGCAAAGTAAGTAATAATAGAGTCTTAATAGGATTTTTCTTTGCTAGAGTGGTTTGGGATGGTTTTATTTTAAGTATAATTAATGGTCATGTAATGGTAATAATGAGCAGGCATGAAAGCCCAGTAATGAGAAAAATTGTGTGTGTGCGTTAGAGAGAGGGAGAAGTGCAAAGCTTTGTGTTTTTCCCCCTTATAGTTAATTCTTGTAGCTCACCAAATACTGTGTGGAGTAGATAAAAAAAAAATTTTTAAAAAAACAATTGCCTTCAAACTGGGGTTTCAGAGAACCTCAAGGTTCCATGGAATTTTACTTGTGGATAAGTAGGCTTTACCAGAATTATAAATTAAAAAATGAACAGCAGATATCAGAAGTTACTCAAAAGAAAATACAGAATTAGTGGACAAGCTTCCTTGGCAAATAAGACAGCCGACCACTACTGATCTTCCCTAGTAATGCATATCCAGAGGCAGGATAGTGTTGGCTGTGTTCTATAGTCTACCTTGAGTTCACATGGAGCAATGGTGATGTCCAAAAGACTTGGCTACCTCTCAACATTAACTTCGTGTTCATCCTAGGACACTCTCCAGAATGTTCTAAAAAGCACAGTGGTTCCATAGCAGACATGAAGGTGGAAAGTCTAAAAACCAATTATTTAGATTCTAGAGCAGTGGTTCTCAACCTGTGGGTCCCCAGATGTTTTTGGACTACAACTCCCATCATCCCTGAGCTCTGGCCTTGCTAGCTAGGGATGATGGGAGTTGTAGTTCAACAACATCTGGGGACCCGCAGGTTGAGAAAGGCTGTTCTAGAGGATAAAAGCTCACCTTAAAAACAGGAAGGAAGTTGGCAGCAAACACAGAACTACCTGATGACCAAACACTTCCTTTTCAAAAATGCACTTCCATGAACACAACTGATAAGTGCTAGTCACTAGATCTTACTGATATGTGCAACCAACATTTATTTTCTCTGCTGGCATTTTCAGGAGCATTTCGAGCAGGTGGAATGCCAAAGCAGAACTATGACAGCTGCATGTCCAATCTTTACTGTCTCCAGAACACCAGGAAGAGCTGGAGAAGAGATCCTCCATCATCAGCTACACTGTGTGGCTGTGGATGGGAATAGCTCTTCTCCAGAACAAACAAGAACAACACTAAAAAAGAAACAGAGTTTGTGCTAGCATCCCTGTCCACTACAGGAAATTGCCGCCTACGTGACTTGTCTAGGCTCAGTCACTGGGTGCATCAAAAAGACAAGTGTACGGTAATATATCCATCTTAAGGACACCTCTCAAAATTATGAGTAAAGGAGAATCAAGTAACGGCAAATCACATTCAAGTACTATTGGAATTAGTGGTCATGCTGAAAACCACTTGAGGTAATGAAGTGACCACTAACATCGAGAAGAGCTTCACCTACAGGGCCAAGAGGCATTCATTCATCATGGATCTCTCCTGACTCTGAGAGCAGAAACAACACACTTTCTTCTTCTCTTGTGTATCTCTTGATAATTGATAGTGCCATGTGTCAAGCTTTGCACATCATCTTGTTTAATTCCAGCTATAAACTTACCTTCATTTTCTGACTTGGATATTCCTAGACCACAAAGCTTTGAGCGGCATGTTTGCCAAAATCACATGGCAGAGTCCTCTTTGGACTGTACCACTTCAGACTCCAGGCGTGTACACATGCAAGAAGGGATGGGGAGTTGCATATTTTAAGACCCCCAGTTTTAAATAAACAAAAACAGAATACCTGACCTCACCGTTTTCTATGCGCAGAGCATTTTGTACATGAGAAAGCATTCAAAAACACAACTCCCACACCTACAGCTTGAAATGACACAGTCCAGGAAGCAAGTGGTCGAACAGATCAGCCCGGAGAGCCTCCTGTGAGAGTCCCTATTTCAGGTATCTTAGCTAACATTTCATCAATAGCTCGACACATTTTCCCCGCAGTTAGTCCACCCCTATCGCCTTACTCTGTTATTTTCTCAGGGGACTGCCAAGAGCATTGGGCATGGGATAGCCTGCAGGGGCACAGAACAAACTGTGAAGCTTGAAGGGTTGTGAAATTGTGAAGCAAAACTGAGAAGAGAATTAGCAGGTAAGATAGGACTCAGGTGGGAAGAAGATAATTGGCAAACCTGAGAGAATGGAGAGAGTGGGAGAAGCGACCAAAGGGAGAGAATTGGAAGTGTGCTTGTGTGAAAGAGTGTGAAGGGTAGGCTAGGTGAATCTGTCAATTTCAGCTTCTTTCAATGACTCCTTTTTCCCATGACTCCTTTTTAATTCAATTTTGAATTAATATACACTTTTTTTGCATGGTACTCTCCTATAGTATAATGCATTTTTATATGTTATCTTCACTAATATATGCATTTGTGTGAGTCCTTTACCCCCAGTATATATGTTTTTGTACACATTACTTGGGTGGTGAACTGCATTGCAAAATCTGGAGAAGTGTCAGTTTTGAAGGATGTGGCTGTGATTTGATTTGTGTATTGTTTCAGAAAGTGTGAATTAGGGAAGTTGGCATCTAAATGTGAACTGAACTGAATTTCTCCCCTCTCCTGTGTGTGTGTGTCTACTTCTGAAGCAGGATGAAAAAGGCTTCTTCTTTCTTCTTTGGTGATCACTTATAGCCGAGTAAGATTGTCTTCCATGAACACAGTCTTAACAGTGAGTCCGTAAGTGACTGTGGAGGCCAATTCTGGATCCACACGTCCTTCCACAGTGGGGACATAGGTTTCTGGGTGGGAGTTGATCATGGTGTGAATTTGCCAAGGATGCCTTCCTCTTAGCACGTTTCTTCCTTTCATCCTGAGTTTGAGTGTCTTCAAAGCCCATGACACCTTTGATAAAGGCTGTTCTCTAATTGGAGTGCTCGCAGGCCAGTGTTTCCCAGTTGTTGGTGTTTATACTACATTTTTAAAGATTTGCCTTGAGAGAGTCTTTAAACCTCTTTTGTTGACCACCAGCATTACACTTTTCATTTTTAAGTTCTGAGTAGCGTAGTTGCTTTGGAAGATGATAATCAGGCATCCGAACAACATGACCAGTCCAATGAAGTTGAAGAATCATTGCTTCAACACTGGTGATCTTTGCTTCTTCTGGTACACTGGCATTAGTTTGCCTGTCTTCCCAAGTGATATGCAAAAATTTTCGGAGACACAATTGATGGAATCTTTCAAGGAGTTGGTGATGGTGTTTATAAGTGCTCCATGTTTCGCAAGCATACAGTAAGGATGGTAGTACAATAGCTTTGTAAACATGCATTTTGGTTTCCCTGCGAAAGTCCCGGTCCTCAAACACTCTGCACTTCAGTTGGGAGAAAGCTGCACTTGCAGAGCTCAGGCAATGCTAGATTTTGGCATCAGTGTCGGCCCAGGTAGGAGAAGTGATTAACACTTTCCAACGTTATACTATTGAGTTGGATTTGTGGCACAGTAGAGGGGTTGTTTTGTACTTGTTGGTGAAGTACTTTGGTTTTTTGGATGTTGACCAATAGGCCAAGTTTTTCATAAGCTTCTGTAAACATATTTAGAATGGTTTTGAGGTCATCCTTTGAGTGTGCACACACTTCGTTGTCATCAGCATCCTGAAGTTATGGCATCCTTACTCTTTGCTTTCAGCCTACTCAAATTAAAGAGCTTTCCATCTGTTCAGTATATGATTTCTACCCTGGTGGGGAGTTTCCCTTCGACAATGTGTAGGATCATAGCAATGAAAATAATAGAGTTGGGGTGATAACACAACCCTGTTTAACACGTGTGTGTGTGTGTTTGTCTACTTATGAAACAGGATGGAAGAGGCACAATGGAGACAAGGGGTTATTATAAAGTTAAGCAGGGATGAGGGAAGCCAGAATTGTTGGGGAAAGAGGATGGGAGAGAACAAGGAGGAGTCCACAAGGAGCTGTGGAGAAACATGGCACTAGTGAGTGCTGTGGATCACTATCATATAGGCTTGTGCACTCCATTCAGCTGAAGCATGAATCTCAAACTGAATTGTGCCAATTTGGGGGCAATCTAGGCTTCTACCAATTCATGTCATGACAGCCTCAGATGGTTCCAGGTTGGGTGAGGCCACACAGAGCAATCCCGGGCTGTCATGGCATGGGACATCAGTGAGGAAGAAAGAGAGGCAGGCAGGGCCCTGGATTGGGGTTGGGGGGGGGGGGGGGTGCAGTGCACAGTCCTACTGCCCCCTTTTGTGTGGGGTGCTTCTGACCTTCATTTTCTGAACACCTTCTCTCATGCCAAAACCTATCCTTTGAAAAGACTGACTAATATCCTGCTCTTCTTCACAAAACAGCTTCCATTTCCAGGAATTAAAATATACATTAAAATGCGTTAATAAAAAATAACAAAGCGCCGCACATTCTCAGCATTTATGCGGAGCGTTTAAAGCCGGCGATTGTCGATCAAAGGCGCTTGGCTGTTATCTCTTTCTCACAGGCATTCATTCAGTCAAAGGCAAAAATTAATGAACCGACATCTGACCTTTTATTCTCTCTCACTGCTTTGTCTCCTTTCTTCCATGAGATGGCGGGTTTGGGGGAGGCTTGTGGTTTGCACTCGACGGCAACTTCTTGGCCCCTGGTTATAATGATTGTTTTCTTCAGTTGGCTTGGGGGGAAAGTTGGAGCCAAAGCTGTTGAAAGGAAATATTTCAGTCTCTTAGCTTAGTATTTCAATTAATTAATTCACAGATGACGCATGCCAATATGCTCTCATTTTCTCTCCCCCTCTTTTCCTCACTTCCCTATCCTATAGTGGTTAAAAGGGATTAAGCTATTAAAATCTCCCTCAGTCTGTTTCTCTGGCATAGTGCCAGAGCCCATCAAGAGATTTTGAGGGAAAGGAGATGGTGTTTCTATGGACAATAGCAACACACACACCCTCGACCGCCCAGGCTAACTTGATGCTATACTGAGGACCCAGCTCAGATGGGCACCCAGAGTAACATCCCAGGTTCTGGGAGATGGAGGGTCTGGAATGCTTTGAAGGTGACCTGGAAACTGCAACTAATCCAGAATGCAGCAGCTAGACTGGTGACTGGGAGCAGCCACTGAGACCATATAACCAGTGGCGTAGCGTGGGGGGTGCAAGGGGGGCCGGCCGCACCGGGCGCAACATCTGGGGTTAGGGCAAATCCACGGGTTAGGGGGCGCAAATCCACGGGTTAGGGGGCGCAAATCCACGGGTTAGGGGGCGCAAATTACTTGCCTTGCCCCGGGTGCTGACAACCCACGCTACTCCACTGCATATAACACCGGTCCTGAAAGACCTACATTGGCTCCCAGTATGTTTCTGAGCACAATTCAAAGTGTTGGTGCTGACCTTTAAAGCCATAAACAGCCTTGGCCCAGTATACCTGAAGGAGCGTCTCCACCCCATCTTTCTGCCCGGCCATTGAGGTCCAGTGCCGAGGGCCTTCCGGCAGTTTCCTCACTGCGAGAAGCAAAGCTACAGGGATCCAGGCAGAGGGCCTTCTCGGTAGTGGCACTCACCCTGTGGAATGCCCTCCCATCAGATGTCAAAGAGATAAACAACTACCTGACATTTAGAAGACATCTGAAGGCAGCCCTGTTTAGGGAAGTTTTTAATGTGTGACATTTTAATGTTTTTTTAATCTATGTTGGAAGCTGCCCAGAGTGGCTGGGGAGACCCAGCCAGAAGGGCGGGGTACAAATAATAAATTATTATTATTATTATTATTATTATTATTATTATTATTATTATTATTTCTAGTGACAATGTGTCAGCCAGCTGCTGATCCAGCTCTGCCTGCTACTCCTCTCCCATTATTTCCCAACTCCCCCCCATCTTCCTCTGAGCTGTGACCTCCCTCAAACCCCTGTTGTAATTCTGAACTGTCTTCTTCTTCTCTGGAAGGGTCTGGGGAGGCGGTCTCCGCCATTCCTCCTCTGCCCAGTCCCTGACACTTGCCAGGGTTTCAGACAGGCGTCTCTCCCTGCCTGGAGATGCCTGGAGATCAAACTTGTTACCTTCTGCAAGCAAGGCAGATGCTCTACCACTGACCTACGGCCCTCCCCTCCCCAACTGTCCCCCTATCCCAGCAGTGTATTCTTAATAATAAAATGTAAACAGAGCAACCTTCTTAAGTACACACCCAAAATCCTCAACTCGGCGCTGGTGTAAACGGCTCCGTGCTTGTTTTCGGCTACGCACTGGTACATTCCAGCATCAGACTGATTGACACTGTGGATCAGCAGTACACCATTAACCATCTCAATCCTGCTCTGCAATGAAACAGGAAAATAATTCTACAAAAGCAAACAAAACCAGGAAGATTTGTCGGGTTTTCAGCTTTACAGAATATAGGAAGAGGGGGGCAGGTTCATATAAGTGAACATGCACAAAAGTAGCTTCCTGAATTTAATTGTGGTGGCTGTCCTTTTGCTTCACCCTTTATGACAGTGCTGAAATATTTTAGACGCTGAAAAGCACACACAATGGTTATGGTCTGGGATTATCTTCTTTCAGCTGAAGTGTGATCAGAACCTGATGGCTGCATGAAAGATCACAGTTTTAACTGGCTGACTCACTGCTGCCTGCAGTCTATTATGCTTCAGACCTGGCTCATTTGAGATTGAAGGTCTTAGTACAGAGCTGAAAGTTTTCTTCCCCTGTGAAAAAGGCTTCCGTTTTCCTGCTTTGTCCTCAGAGGATTCTTCAGAATTTCTGGAGAATTTCAGTGGGTGCAGGATTTGGAACTTGCCCTACTTTTGCAGCATTTCTACAGCATTCAGCAGCCTCACTGGCTGCCTGAACTTCCTGATCTGAAAAAGCTTCACAGAAGGAGTCAGCATTCCTGGGGCTTCAAATGAGGCACAGGCAACCCAGACATAGGGATGCCAGAATGTGTCAGTTTCAGTTTTCACTTTGTCAATCTTAGGTTCAGTTCTCTACATTTCAACACCATTTCTCCCCTTCTTATTTATGTCCTCATCAGGATTTGGGTGTGAATTGCTCCCAATATCTATATTTTTGTATGCAATTTCCCATTTACAATTCATTTTTCTAAGCTATTTTCACTAATATGTGCATTTAAATACACACGTTATGTATGCAGGTGTATAATGTATATGAGCATTTTTGTAAACATTAGACATCTGGAGAATTGCAGTGCAAAATTCAGAGAGGAGTGAATTTTGAAAGACGGCCAAGCTATGTTTTGCTTCCTGTAGTATTTTGAAAAGTACAAATCAGGCAGGTTCACTTATAAATGCAGACTGAACTGGATTTCCCTCCACCCCTTCCCAGAGGGCTGCAGACCAGTGGTTCAATGATTTGCTGAATCATTTGTTCAATGATTTGTTCAACGAAACAGCTGCCTCAAAAGCAAGGTAAGAACAACACAGACCCTGACCCTGAAAGGAGTGTGCTCAGAAAGCAAAGCAAAACTAACTGCACACTTACCTCTGGCCAGAGAGGTGTTCCGTTTTTCAGCCATCGATAGGTGGGTCTTGGCTTTCCAGTAGCTTTGCATTCCCATCGGAGCTGATCTCCACTGTCTAGCTGGGTATCATTAAGCCTCTCCACCCAATGTGGGTATGCTGCCAAAAATAACAGAACAGGTGCTTGATACTGCTAGAACTATAGCTAATTCTATGAAGACATGAAATGCCATTGTGTACATTTGTTTTTAAACTGCTGCCTTTGCATTTTGATAAATGTTACATCTACAAGGGTCATATCCAGTGCTGCAGTTCCACTGGTACAACACACTTCTGCGCATAAAATTTCTTCTTCCCCTCCTGTCCCCCTCCTCTTCCTCCATTACTCTGCACCCTTGAAATCAGTTCCGGAGGGTTGGATACAACCCCTTGTTTTTAAAGTTTGATTTTATCAGCAATGTCTTCTGCATATTTTATATTGCTTCATGTAACCTGCTTAGAATTTTTTTGTTGATCAAGTGGTGTATTGATCTTATTAAGTTACCCAGCTCCTTCAACCTTTCCTCATACGGCTTGGCTTCCAGACACTTGATCATCTTGGTTGCCCTCCTTTGCACACATTTCAGCTTGTCAACATCCTTCTTAAATTGTGGCACCCAAAACCAGAAACAGTATTCCAGATGTGGTCTGACCAAGGCAGAATCGAGGGGTACTATTACTTGCCTGGATCGGGACACTATACTTTTGTAGGGGTGGGAAAACTCCCCTCCATTATCATCCCTGTTTGGGCCCGTTATCCAATCTGTTAAGGTCATCTTGAATCTCAATTCTATCTTCAGCATCATTGGCTATCCCCTCCCAGTTTGGTGTCATCTACAAATTGGATGAGCATCCCCTCTGTTCCTTTATCCAAGTCATTTATAAAGACATTGAACAACAACGGTTCCAGGACAGAACCCTACGGCACCCCAGTTGTCACTCCCCACCCCCAGGATGATGAGGAACCATTAGTGAACATTCTTTGGGTACAGCTGCCAATCCACCTAACAGTTACCTCATCCAGCCCACATATTACCAACTTCTCCACAATAAGATTATGGGGGACTTTATCAAAAGCCTTACTGAAATCAAGATACACAGCATCCCCCTGATGATCCACCAAGTTTGTAACTCTGTCAAAAAAAGAGTCCGACACTCTGTTCTTACAATGGCCAGCAAGGTGCCCATGGGAAGCCCACAAGAGGGAGCTGAATGCAACAGCAATCTCCTCTTCTGTGGCTCCTATGGTATTCAGAAGAATGCTGTCTCTGACCCCAAACACACAAAAACACACCAATTATGAGTATTTTAAGAATCATCTCTCTCTCTCTGCTTCTGCCATGTTTTCAGAGTACTTCCCAGATTCGTGTGAAAACTCTCACTTTCCATCACGAATCGTTGAGGGAAGCAACATTTGATTCATACTGTGCCTGAGTATTAATTAGCTGAGCAAATTCACATTCCATACCAGGTGATTATGAGTTTTGGCAACAATGATTCATTCACAGGGAAGAATCAACGTTTGTTGTTGGGAGCGCCCCAGCATAAATTGATTTCTGCATGGAATATTGTCTGCACAAAGCTAGTGCAACAGCATTATCTGAGCTTAGACCATTCTCCGGCCTTTACTCCTTTCATTTTCTGTGTAAAGCTTCTTGTGGTCTGGGGAATTCCTAGCTCTATAGAGTACGCTGCCTGTCAGCCTAGCTCTGAATACGATTCCCCCAGTCAACACAATGGTTGCACAACAGCAGCTGATGTTGTAGGCTTGAGGCCTTAATAACTAGCTATGCTACAGATGCCAACTTCCAAAGAGAAAAAAAAGCCTTCTCAAATTAATAAGGCTTAACTCATTAATCCAATGCACTGAAGAGGAAAGCTTTTAAATCTCTTCTGTGCGGCATCCCAGAGTATCAGATGTCAATGGCCTTGACATCAAGGAATGCAGAATAATATATCTGGCAGGGTTGGTTAGCAATGGAGAGTTAGCACAGCGACGGATCTATTTTGGACAGAACAAAATCAATAAAGCACTTTAATAGCAGTCCTTGTGCTGGACAGAATTTAAAAAATAAATCTTATAATCTGTTTGGTGCTTGACCAGTCACCAATCAGTGTTCCAAGAAGCTGTAGGAAGCATGGCAGTTCTTCCCGGGGTTATAGGTTGCAAGGAATAGACATCAAGCTGGCATTTAGGTTGCAGTTATATGCGTGCTTAGCTGGGAGTAAGTCCCAGTGAACTCAGTGATATTGACTTCTGAAGAAACGTATATAGGATTGTGCTGTTAGTTTTGCATCTGAAGGCAAGGGTTGGGCATCCATGCAAGCGCATATTATGCTAAAATATTATGAAGGCTGGGATTCCATGTCAATACCGCAGAAGCACTGCTTGAAAACATCGCCCTGGGTTTAAAATAATAGTAACTGGTTGCAGGAATTCATAGAATTGTAGAGTTGGAAGGGACCACGAGGGTCATTTAGTCCAACCCTTTTTGCCCGACATGGAGCTCAAACCCACAGCCCTGAAAATAAGAGTCTCAAGCTCTATGGAGTGAACTGAATATTTGACCAATTGTTCTGTCAGAACAACGGAGTAACAACTTTTGATAACTTAAAAGAGTGACCATGGATAGTTGGGAAGCAGAACTAATTCTTTTATTGAAACTGATTCCTGACCCTGAAATTCCCAACTTTTCTTTGATATATTTAACAACAGGGTCCCAAGGGCTTCAAATGTCTTCAGAGTTCTCTTCTTTTTTTCATCGTCATCGTCAGTGAACAGACCCCCTGAATAGTGTCAGCATTGATTACAGACTTATTGATAGCAGCAAAATGAGCACTTACAAAAAAACCTATACAGTGGTACCTCTGGTTACGTACTTAATTCGTTCTGGAGATCCGTTCTTAACCTGAAACTATTCTTAACCTGAAGCACCACTTTAGCTAATGGGGCCTCCCGCTGCCGCCGTGCCGCTGCTGCACGATTTCTGTTCTCATCCTGAAGCAAAGTTCTTAACCCAAGGTATTATTTCTGGGTTAGCGGAGTCTGTAACCTGAAGCATATGTAACCTGAAGCGTATGTAACCCGAGGTACCACTGTATTTTAAATGCATTTACCGTAATTTTCTGTGTATAAGACCAGGATTGTTTGTTTTTTACTGAAAAATAAGGTTTAAAAACTGGGGGCGTCTTATACACAGGTAGTGGGTATGGGTGACGGGTGATGGGTTGTAGCCGTGAGCTGCAGACTGTCACTGGCAATTAGTAGTGTGATTGCTGGCTGCGGCAAGGGTTTCTTTGTATTGGCTGTGGGAAATGGGTGTGTGATTGGTTGCTGTGTCAAGGGCTGCTGAGGATTGGCTGCTGCTGCGGCAATTGTGCTTGCTATTTACTCCTGCTGTTGGCAATCGGGCAGACGCTTGTAGCAGACACAAGCAATTGTTAGCGAGTGGGGCGAGCGATTGCAACCGTCGGGTTAGTGATCTACTGCATTCCTCTCCCCCCAAAACAGCTCAACAACTTTGGGCAATTTTCTGAAATTGGAGTCCCCCAAAATAGCGGGTGTCTTATACAAGGGGGCATATTATACATGGAAAAGTACAGTATATCCTCCCTCAAGGGGTTTCCAAGTGTCTCCAATCTGGGCACTGACCAGACTCAGATCTGCTCAGCTGTCACAATGTGGCAGACATCATTTTAAAAGGGGCATTCCCCCTATTTTCTGTTACATCAAATAATTGGTTGCATTGATTAAACCTTTATGAGCCTGCATGTGGCAAAAAACAATAACTCTTTAAAAAAATTGGGCAGTATCCAACTTTCCTGTCCTGCTACTGCAAGAGACGTCTGTCTGCAGAATGGAAATCTCCCCTTCTCCCCCCAAGCAGCCCTGATCTACCCCCAAAACCTGCTTTGGAAGGCTGGGGGTAAATATCCACTGAAAAGGTAATGTTTTACTTATGTCCCCAGCTCTCTTGTATTTTTATTCCTTTTTCTTGTACTTTGACACCATGGTTTTAAATTGTTGTAAGCTTCCCTGAGTGGCACATCAGCACTAGAACGTTGGGGTCAAAATAACCATATGTTGCACTTAAGCCAGAGGGAGAATGGCTTTGCTAAGGCCACCAAGTGGCTAAGGAGAGATTTGAACCAGGGATTATCCGATTTACAGCGCAGGCGGTACATATCTGCTTGCATGAATTTATGCTTTCAAATCATTCCGCATTTTGAATTTTGTATATGCATGACTGCCATGACTTGTAGGGAAAGGGCAGAGAAACTATCCTTTAAAAATGGCTGCTTATTAAGTAGGACATCATTATTTCAGAGTCTTGAAATTTTCTGAGTGCAAATGAACAATCCTAACAAAGAAAATGATTTGCCATCAAGTTGATCTGTGTGCACAATAGGTGAGTTGTGCAAAGCAACAAGTGTACAGACGTTCGCCATGGTCTGCTGTTTTGCTTATGACCCTTGGTTTAAGTACGATGTGAGCACATTGTGTGCTCACTGGAAGGACAGATCGTGAAGCTGAGGCTCCAATACTTTGGCCACCCCATGAGAAGAGAAGACTCCCTGTAAAAGACCCTGATGTTGGGAAAGATGGAGGGCACAAGGAGAAGGGCATGACAGAGGATGAGATTGTTGGATAGTATTCTCGAAGCTACCAGCATGACTTTGACCAAACTGCGGGAGGCAGTGGAAGACAGGAGTGCCTGGCGTGCTCTGGTCCATGGGGTCACGAAGAGTCGGACACGACTAAACGACTAAACAACAACGAGCCAAGCACCCTTCATTAACCATGGTTTTTTTTGGCTCCCTCACCCAAGAAGCTCATAGAGTTACAAAGGCTTGATGCAGGAGCAGCAGCAAAACAAAACAAACTTTGGAGATGCAAGCCATGGTTTATTTCATCATCTGGGAAACAACTGATTGTTTGTTAAACAAACCGTGGCATGGTGTTATGTGTGAACCAACCCATTATGTATATATGCATGAGAATAAATGTACAATAGAGGGGAGAAAGGACATGATTTATCATTGTTTACTAACTGCCTTGTCTAACTGTAATATTTCCTCTGTATATGTTTACATTTATGGTAAGCTGCTTAGGTCCTCTGATGTTTAGAAAGCTAAGAATGCATATTAATAAATCAGTTCAAAAAGTAGCACTAACCACTAAAGTACAACCCTTTTTATCAAGGAGCTTCTTCAGAAAATAATAACTCAATTAGGATGGAACGAGAAGGCTACCTCCAAATAGTAAACTGCTGGAAAGTGATAGATTGCATGTGCATATCTAGTGCCCTATGCTCTTGGTTAACACTTTAAAGCATTCAGGTTTGTCTGATGAAGTGAAGAGGATATTCTGTTGTTGAGGATGATCAAAGTTTATTTCTAATGGTGAAGTCCACTTTAAAAATGTAATTCAAGGAAGTGGGGTCAAACTATCAGAGAGGGGTGATCAATGTTACCTTACTTTTGGTGAAAAGAATACTAGGCAAATAATGGAAAGGGAAAAGGATTCCTACAATAGAGCAATTGTTAACATAATTATGGCAAATTGCAAAAATTAAACTATTTTTATATGTGACTAACAGAAAGCAGCTCAAGCAAAGACCCTCCTTGTGATAAATGGGCATCGTTGGCCATTTATGAGAAGGGAAAAATTAATGAGACTAACCAAGTCAGCCAATTGTTCACTTTAATTAGAACATTAAGCTTGCACTGATAAGATGTTCGGGTCTGGAGTGTTTTGCTGGCATGTAATTACTAAAATGCTGTTGGTACTATTTAAAATAATAATAATACAGAAACACACAGTTTAAAGTAATACAACATAACACAGTTTAGAAGGATTCAGAGACTGTACTTTAGAGCAAAAGTGTGCCCCTGGTTCTGCAGTCCTGCACAAAACACTGTCCCCGAGTCCAGGTTTCAGAATCATGCATGAGTAGAAACATGACCTGACAATTCTTATTTCTAGGAGATAAGGATCTTGCAACTCTCATTTATGCATCTGCAGCCAAAGAATGAATGCAATCATTCTGGTCCATGGGGGGTGGGGGATTGAATAGGAACATTACAAGTATATAAAGTTATTGCACTTTCCCCCCCATTTGGATTGAAGCCTCGCTAATCTCAAGATCGCTTACTGCAGTTCCCTGGAAGTGAGGATGGATGGATCTATTTCTGGTTCATACTTCTAACCATAATTCCAATCCATGGTTTCTGCATTAATAGTAGGTTTATATATATATGGTAAAGGTACCCCTGACCATTAGGTCCAGTCGCGGACAACTCTGGAGTTGTGGCGCTCATCTCGCTTTAGTGGCCGAGGGAGCCAGCGTTTGTCCGCAGACAGCTTCTGGGTCATGTGGCCAGCATGACTAAGCTGCTTCTGGCAAACCAGAGCAGCGCACGGAAATGCCGTTTACCTTCCCGCCGGAGCGGTACCTATTTATCTACTTGCACTTGACGTGCTTTCAAACTGCTAGGTTGGCAGGAGCAGGGACTGAGCAACGGGAGATCACCCCATCACAGGGATTCGAACCGTCGACCTTCTGATCGGCAAGCCCTAGGCTCTGTGGTTTAGACCATAGCACCACCTGCATTTATATATATATATAAAGATCCCCATAAATTATATAAGTGCGTGTTTGAAGTTTCTTTTCTCTAAGTATATATATATTGATGAATTTGCAAGAAGAAACAATGCAGGGCAGTGATGGAAAGGCCATGGCCCTGCAAAGGTGGATGGACTCCAACTCCCATCACCGTCAGCTAGGGATAGAGGAGAAATTCAACTCAGTTCTCATTGAAAGGCAAACTTCCCAAATTCCCAGTATCCAAAACAATATCTGGATAGCTCAGTTGATAGAGAATGAGACTCTTAATATCAGGGTTGTGGGTTCCAGCCCCATGTTGGGCCAAGGATTTCTGCATTTCAGGGGGTTGGACTAGATGAACCTTGTGGCCCCAACTCTATGATTCAATGTGGACTAGAACACAGCTACCCTTTGAAATTTGTACGTTTTTGAATTCTGCAGTGCAACTCGCCAACCAAATAATATCTACAAGACACGCATCTAAATGCATATGTTAATAAGAATAACATTAAATATATATATATCCGGGAAGAGTGCTTTGCATATCCAGGCAAAAATACACACAAAATGTGTATCCTAGAAGAAAAAAAATCAAACTAAAGAGCATATAAATATTCTTATTTTAAAAAATAATAATTTGTAAGTTGGATCGTAAATGTGGAGAACTGAATCATAGAATCATAGAATAGAATCATAGAATCATAGAGTTGGAAGAGACCACAAGGGCCATCGAGTCCAACCCCCTGCCAAGCAGGAAACACCATCAGAGCACTCCTGACATATGGTTGTCAAGCCTCTGCTTAAAGACCTCCAAAGAAGGAGACTCCACCACACTCCTTGGCAGCAAATTCCACTGTCAAACAGCTCTTACTGTCAGGATGTTCTTCCTAATGTTTAGGTGGAATCTTCTTTCCTGCAGAAATTTAAGATTGAATTTAAGAACTGAATTTAAGATTGAATTCTTTCTGTTTTGCTCTTCCCCCCCCAAAATTGACAGCTTCACCCCACTGTAGCCCCAGCCAGTGGTCTGGCAAGATAGGAGTTGTAGTCTGGTAACATATGAAGGGCAGGGGGGAAAGTAAAGGTAAAGGACCCCGGATGGTTAAGTCCAGTCAAAGGCGACTATGGGGTTGCGGCGCTCATTTCGCTTCAGGCTGAGGGAGCTGGCGTTTGTCCACAGACAGCTTTCTGGATCATGTGGCCAGCATGACTAAACCGCTACTGGTGCGACAGAACACCGTGCTGGAAGCCAGAGTGCACGCAAACACCATTTACCTTCCTGTGACAGTGGTACCTATTTATCTACTTGCACTAGTGTGCTTTTGAACTGATAGGTTAGCAGGAGCAGGGACAGAGCAATGGGAGCTCACCCCGGTTTGGGGATTCGAACCGCCGACCTTCTGATTGGCAAGCCCAAGAGGCTCAGTGGTTTAGACCAGAGAACTACTACCATTCTAGGCTGATAACAGTTCAGATGAGGGCATGGGGAGGTCCAGCAAGATGGGTCAGCAGCCTGCATGAGCTGAGTTGTGTGTGCTTAAACCAGTCTTTTCTGACACACTCAGACATTCCTCAGCAGAAAGGTCAATGTGGAAGTGATTCCCCAGAGACATAAACTTTGAGAGGCACCCTGAGCGGACCATGAAATCAACTAGAATGCTGGGCTGAGCAACAGCAACAAGTTCGCGACAAATTGCACATGATTAAAATGACATGGGAGGAGTAAAACACAGTTTTTTAAAGGGGACAAAAATAACCCAGAAAACTAGAAGCCTGCAAAGCATCTTGGGCCTTGCCAAATCGAACATGAAGTGTCTTTTGTCACTTGCAGGGCTGGATGTCAAGCCAAGTGGCCGAGACAGAAGCAGTGATTGTTTCCAGAGTGTCAGCTGTATCAGGCAATCATGGTACATCTGGTTGTCAGCATTGGGTAAGCTGGGAATCAAATCGGCCTGTGATTGCATGAGAACAGACAGGCTGACTCTGTGCATTCTTGGGCATTCCCCAAAGCATCCATGGTGAACTGGATCAAATTCAACTGACAAACTGAGCATGATTAAGGCAGACAGGAAAGCTAGTACCTAAGGATGAATTGCAAATCAGAGCATTCCCCAGAATGACAGGTTTAATCCCAATACCCTGTCTGAAGCTCTTCAAGGGATGGTGTGTAAAAGATGGTTGTTTAACTGTAAGTCTGCGAACCTATAGAAAGGAACCTGTAGCAATGCCAGGCTCTTATAGCCAAGGCTTGTTTCTGAAGCTAAAAAACCCCATAATTCTCTGAAAATAAGGTTAGTGCACTCAAAAGCAATGGTCAAAACTATCGTTATCTGATTTAGCCATGTAAATTATGGGTGGGGTGAGACTATTAGGGATGGAGCAATAATACTTATAAATGATTGCTGCTAATTCATTTGTTTCTGGCACTTATTATGCAACTATAAAAAAAAATATCTTGGGGTCATTCAATACATTTAATAAGGTCACTGCATGTAATAAGAGCCTCAAGAAAACATGCAATCCAAGGTCATTTCCAGGTCCTTAAGATTTTGGAGGAGAGATTCGGGCACATACTGGAAACTGAAGTTTGTGCACATAAAATGGATTAAAATGCTCTATTGCCTTGGTGCAACATGTCCACTTAAAAAACACAACACATTTTCATAGATAGAAAAGAGATGGGGAAATGCCCTGAATACTGTGGGATTAACAAATGGTTAACAGAAAGATGTATAAGCACCGCACAAGCAAATCAGGGTGAATTCAGGATAGATGCTTGCTGTTGCAAACAAATAAGGGGGAAAAATGCTCTAGACATGTAGTTGTGTCCAACTAATTTTTAGTCAAAGTAGACCCATTGGGCCTAAATTAGTCATGACCATTAATTGGAATGGTTCTATTCTGAGTAAATATTAGCCGGATATTACTCATGGTGTAACCTCCTTGTAAGATTTGTGCAATAAATTAGGAGAGTGAACTGATTTAAACTAGCTCTGTGCAGACCTCCTCCTGGTCAGATTGCAGAAAGCTTCAATGAACTCAGTTGGACTTACACATGAGTAGGGACAGTTTCTTGCATTTGGTTTCTGACTAGTCACTGATTTGCAGCCAGAAGTTAAGACTGAACAAGTTTGCTATGTTCATAAGATAAACTTCATGCATATGGTGAGATTGTTCAGTCTTAACTTCTGCTGAAATATGTAATATCCCATCTGTATTGGCATTCTGCCGGCTTCTAAAGGCAGGCCTATTTACACAGGCATCCAACCTGTTTCCTGTTTGAAATAGTGTCTTGTTTTAATTGGATCATTGCATATTTTAATAATAACATGTTTATATTTTAATGTTTTAATGGGATTGTCTTATTGTGAATTTTAATTGTGCGATGTTTCTATTTTGATGTTTGTGTAATTGTGTTATTTACACCTGTAAGCTGCTTAGAAGCTTATTTTGGCATTAAGCTAAATGATCATCATCATCAACAACAACATACTGTATACTTGCAGCTGTCCTCTGAAGACATTCCTTCCACGTGAGTTTTCGGCCTTACATTCATATGTCCCTGCATCTTCCAGCTGCACATTTGGAATTTCAAGAACCGCTTGGGATTTCCGCAGGCGGGCTTTGCTTGGATTGGGGCCATTCACTTTCCTCCATGAGATTGTTGGAACTGGGCTGAAATACAGAGTGAAGTCATGATTAGCTCTGATGCTATTAAGAGTATAGATCCTGTTACCTGCTAATTTAAGTACTTAATCGTCTAAGCAGCAATAAAGTGTAATCACAATTAAGGCTCATGAACTGCTTGATATATTTCACTTTCTACATTTAATAAGTTCCGCTCTGTCATGGACACTTCCTGGCTATTTGGAAGTAAGTTTCCCCCCTCCCACAGCTATTAAACTATGGAACTTAAAATGAACATATATTATCTTTCACGAGCTCAGGGAAAAGCATCACGCACTGAAATCTTGATGCAGAGACTGATGTTTGGGCTGGGGCTGTGTGTTAACATTCCTCATGTATTCCAGTTTATCTAGGAGAACTTCTAAAATAAATATCAGAACTGGAGCATTCAGAGTTTATCTCAGCTTACAGTTTCTCTAGCGCATTTGCATCCCTCCCACCCCAATCTATGTCACCAGTTCATATTTCCACATGAATAAAACACTGCAAAAACAGAAAGGGAAAAGGAGGCAATCTTCAGGGAATTATGCATACAATTGCATCGGGATTCTTTTATGCAACAGGGATATACACATACAGTCCTGCACATTGGTGAAAAACAACCACCACGCTGGGGGAACAAAAATGGAATATTGATGCACATGCATTGGTAATATAGAGGATGTGTGTGAGATTGAGATACAGAGAGGGTATTATAAAGGAACTGAAGAAGAAGAGTTTGCATTTGATATCCCACTTTATCACTACCCAAAGGAGTCTCAAAGCAGCTAACATTCTCCTTTCCCTTCCTCCCCCACAACAAACACTCTGTGAGGTGAGTGAGGCTGAGAGACTTCAAGGAAGTGTGACTAGCCCAAGGTCACCCAGCAGCTGCATGTGGAGGAGCGGGGAAGCGAACCCGGTTCCCCAGATTACGAGACTACCGCTTTTAACCACTACACCACACTGGTGTAGCTATAGTGAACTCCACTGGCATATGTAGAGAGCCAGTGTAGTACAATGGATACAGTGCAAAACTAGGGCCCAAGAGACCAGGGTTAAAAGCCACACTCAGCCATGAAGCTTACTCTGGAGGGTAGGACTGGAACCAATGGCTTCAAGTTACAAGAAAGGAGATTCCGACTAAACACCAGGAAGAACTTTCTGGCAGCAAAAGCTGTTTGACAGTGGAATGGACTCCTTCGGGAGGTTGTGGTCTCTCCTTCATTGTAAGTTTCATTGCAGAGGTTGGATGGCCACCTGTCATGGATGCTTTAGCTGAGATTCCTGCATTGCAGAAGGGACTAGAAGACCTTGAGGTCCCTTTCAACTCTACAATTCCATGTCTCTATGTTTCTCCATGCGCATGGGCTAGACCAGTGAAGAAATATCTTGCAATCTGGCCCGTCAAACAATCTGCAGCAGATGATAGCGCAATGGCAGGAAACACGTTTTGCATGCAGATGGTTCAGGGACAATCTTTGGCAACTTGGTGATAAAAGGGATGGTTCCACTTTTTTCTGCATTGATCAGGCCACATTGGGAGTATTATTCAGTTTCATTTCCCTTCGTCCCAAAGGTCTCGAGGGAGGCAAACACACAAACAAGAAAGCAGTGAAACTATCTAAAAACAAAAACATCTGAAAACGATTCTAAGGCTGATGTAAACTGGAATGAAATCTACTTGAAAGGCTTGTTGGAAGAGGAAGGTTTTTCAGTAGGCTCAGAAAAGACAACAGAGAGGGTGCCTGTCTAATATTTAATGGGAGGGAATTTCTAAGGGTAGATATCACAACACTAAAAGCCTAATCTGCACAGTCTGTGGAAATGAGATCCTGATAAGATAGTAGCTGCAGATAGAAGCTCTCATGTGCAGAGTACAGTGACTGATTGGGTACTTTGCCTAGTTCTGGAATTTATAAACTGCTTAATCAAAGCGCTCTCTCAGCGGTGTACAAATAAAATTGTTGCTAAAACACGACTAAATTTCGCAAACCAATGAAAACCCCGATATAGATAAAACCATAATTAAAATTAGTAAATCTTATGAATCTTGATAACCAAATTCTAAGTGGGTGGGCTTGCAGAAATGAAAAAGATTTCGGCAGTCATCTGAAATAATGTCAATAGGCAGGGAGTTCCGAAGGACAGGCGCTGCTGCATCTAAGGATCAACTTGTAAATGAAGAATTATTGTCATTATCAATTAATCCACACACCACCTTTTCTACCCTTAAATCTGTGCTCAAAGCAATTCACACAAAGGTGAAAGTCTAATTACAGTAACAATATGTAATAAGTTATATAATATCAAAAATTGCATCCTACAGTCATTGTCTTCTATTTAGCAGGACTTTGGACAAATGACCTCTACATACCGTATTTTTTGCTCTATAAGACTCACTTTTCCCCTCCTAAAAAGTAAGGGGAAATGTGTGTAAAAAGGGCATGGTCTGGCCATTTATAAGACAGCTTCCTACATTTCAGATGGAAAGAAGAATCATTCTAACATATTTCAGGAGGCACAAAAGTTTCTAAGCAATTTGGCACCGCAAACTTTGAAGAGATCTAACTATACTTTTTATCTTGTTTTAATTGTATGCCACATCAACTTTACTGCTATCAATTACAGCTGGAGAAATGCTGGAAGATTTTTTTTTTAATGTCATTCCCTAGGCCATTAACAAGTCTCTTTCAAAATTTTACTGCCCCCACCCTCTGATGATGAAGTAATAAGCCAATTTTTCAAGGAGAGTAAAATACTTTGGCTGTAAAGTTTTAATGATTTCAAAGGAAATTGCTCCCAAATTGCAAATCACTATTCACAGGCAAGTTGTAACTTGCTTTAATGAATCTTATTTTCCTTACAGAAGATACCAGTCACATGGATTTTATATCTGAGATGAATATATGTGTGTGTGTATGTATATGCAGATATTTCTCCTCTGTGACTTTGGCAGAAAATAAATAGAAAGACTGTTAAAAATCAAGAAAACAGTCAGAAGACTATGGAATTTTTTTGGCATACTTTTATGCCTATATGAATGGCTCAGTCAAAAACACAACTTCTGGATATTCTAAAGAAGTTGATGCCTTTTTTGGTTTCAGTTTTGCTTTGAGGAAAATGACCTGCATAGGATCCAGGTTGTTATTCATTGATAACAGTAGTCAGATTAATCATTTGACTTAAATGAGTCTACTTTGAGTATGACTGGAGTATGATTTAGTTGTTCGTTACCCTCTGTCCATTGCTAAGGCCTATTAAACTTGTTTTGTTTGTTATTATGCTGTGTACTTTTTTGCTTTTATATGGTAAACCACACTGTGTTTCCTGGATGAAGGGCAGTATAAGACATTCAATAAATAAGATACTAGCAAATATTAACATTACTCCCTCTTGCAAGATTTGAACCAGATTTCTTACGTGTCCTTTGCTATAAGGTCCTAGGGCAGGTTATGTCAATCTCAAAAATTAAACTTAGTTAAAAGCATTTGTGGTAAGAATAGGGTGCACAATGAAAGGATAAAGAGGTGTGTCTTTAGCATTTGATGAAAGCTATACAATGAAGATGCCAAATGTGCCTTATTCTGGAGATGGAATTTCACAACTCATGGTTGCCATATAGAACACCTTCTCCCAGGCCTCTCCCTCCTGAACCTTTGAGGGCGGTGAAGGTACTAAGAGAGCCTCTTCTGCCAACTTTAGTACCCAATAGGAAAGGAGACAAGATCTTTGGGGTCTAAGTTTCTTAGGGTTTTTAAAGACTCGTTTCATACCCTCCAATGGGACACAGGGTATGACGCTATCTTCTGGTGCCTCACCACTGTGGCGGTTACATGATCATGGTCCCAAAAAGGTGGCCAGGTGTGGTTTTTGGGGTATCATGCAAGATTGTGCCCCCCCAAGTTTTTTTCTGGGCGATATTGTATCCCCAAATTGCATGAGAGCAATATGGCCGCCATGCTCTCATGGGGGGAAAAACCCAGGATGTTCCATTTTTTCTGGGACAGTTGAGGGGTTTGCAGAAACAAACCAGTAACCAATGCAGCTGTTTTAAAACAGGGAGTTGCATATGTATTCTAAACAGCACCCTGGCCAGCAATCTGGCCTGCTGCATTTGTGATCCTTCGAAGTTTCTGGGTTGCCTTCAAGGGTAGCCCCATGTAGGGCCTGTTGCAACAATCCATTTCAGTGAATGGACTAATGGAGACAACCCCTCTTGATTGCACGGGTCTTTGCTTACCATACACTCTATTTCTTCAGCACTTCCATTCCTCACTCTATCTGGTCGTGTGACCAGAGTTTGACAGACACATACGGTGCTCTTTCCCTGTTTTAGTTTTTCATTCTTGGAGCTCGTGGCGATTGGCAGTTCCAAATAAACACTATTAATAAATCATTAATCTGTAACTAAAAGCCCAGGCTCTTCTAAGGGACTCCTGCCAACTGCCTACCACAGAACGTCTCTCAGGAATTTAAGTCATTCTCACAATTACAATGGAGTCGAAGCTGTCTGAGGCAGCTTTGAGCTGAAATCACAAGGAAATCAAAAATGCAGAGGCCTCCCAGCGTTTGGAAACCTGTGATAGCCAGGCAATTGTTTATTTTGCACTAAAACGCTGAACAATAAAGAGACCTCGCTCCTTAATGATTGCCTGGTGAAAGGTAACAATAGAAACATTTGTAAATGCTATTTGGAGGGGGGCAGGAGAAATGGTATGAAATGAAAACCTAAGGAGAGGAGGAAATTTCAGGCATGTTTACCTCCTGATTCAGCCTCCAGCTGAAGCCTGAAATGTCATTTGTCTAATTATTACAGAACGAAGTCAAAAGCAGTTTTGGTGTACCTGGTCGCCAATTGTGTAGTGATGGCTGGAAAAGAGAGATAAGGCCTCAATATCGCCCTGCTTTGCTATTAGTAGGTGGCCTGCCTTACTAGATAACCCTTCGCTGCTTAGCAATAGAGGCCTTTTCTCATTTTTTGTTTCAAGTGCGAGGCAATGAAGGTGTTTGCTTCTCAACCTTTATTTTCTCTTGCTTGATAGAGGTGAGAAAGCAGAGGATGGGCTTGGGAGCAGCTAATTCCATTCCATTTCAGCTTTTCTGGTGCTCAGTCATCGGTCTGTCCTGTCCTGTTTGGTGTTTGGATTTTTTCTGGAAGAACGTGTGAAAATCCCGCATTTAAACTGTAATAATAATAGGGACGCAGGTGGCGCTGTGGTCTAAACCACAGAGTCTAGGGCTTGCCGATCAAAAGGTTGGCAGTTCAAATCCCTGCAACAGGGTGAGCTCCTGTTGCTCGGTCCCTGCTCCTGCCAACCTAGCAGTTCGAAAGCATGGCAAAGTGCAAGTAGATAAATAGGTACTGCTTTGGCGGGAAGGTAAATGGTGTTTCCGTGCACTGCTCTGGTTAGCTCTAAGCAGCTTAGTCAAGCTGGCCACATGACCCGGAAGCTGTACGCTGGCTCCCTCGGCCAGTAAACCAAGATGAGTGCCGCAACCCTAGAGTCGTCCACAACTGGACCTAACGGTCAGGGGTCCCTTTACCTTTACCATAATAATAATAATAATAATAATAATAATAATAATAATAATAATAATATATTATTTCTACCCTGCCCATCTGGCTGGGTTTCCCTAGCCATTCTGGGTGGCTGCAGTAATTTTGCATACAGTTCTTCATAAAACATACTTTTTTATATATATAAAACATAAAATACCATTTCAAGTGCTTTTCGGTGCATCTTTTCCATAGAATACAAAATTTGATATAGGTTTTGTTTTTGGATTTTTAAAAATGCTTAATGCATACTTTGGTGTGCAACCTATAGCATACAGAAAAAACACACACAAAATCCAGATAAGTTGAATTTTGAACTGTAAACAAGTTTGGGAGCATTGGATTGGGTCAGTTGGCTAAAAAAAAATATATGGACCAAACAAATTCCTTTTCCATCTTTTTCAGAGCGAAAGAGGAAGATGTTCTCTCTCACTGTCTTAGTTAGATAACACTGAGGAATCATCCTCCTAGCTTGAAAGTCTTCCTTAACTAGTTGACTGTTGGTTTCATAGAGCTGTGCCCTCAGAGCCAGCAGCTCCATAAGGCAAGCGGACGCAATTGTCTCAGGCGGTGGGCATGGGAGTGATGGACTGGGATGTCCCCTACCTCACTCATCTCACTACCCATCTAGTGATGCTTCTGTAAGGCTCTGCCCAACCTGCCTGTTTCACTCTGAGGAAGGGCCAAGGGGGTCTCATCCCACAAAAGGAATTCCAATCATGCTGTATATATATATAGGTTGCACTGGTATATATTTTTCACTGTGCAAACGTGGAACTTGCATATTTATATTTCTCTGTCCATTATGCTTGGCCAGGAATTTGGTAATTAGCGTAAAGATGGATACAGCGAGGTTGGAATTGATTATATATCTAGCTAGTTACCAATCCTATATGATGGGATATAAATCTGAAATTTCATAATCAATATGAGAAATTTCATTTGCTTCTCTCTTACTGTTTTATCAATTTCTTCATTTGGGACTCTGACACATTTATTGATTTAATGATACGAAGATACTAATTCTCAATCATCATTCATGAGCAACAGTAAAGAACATAATATTTTGTAAAGGACAGTTAGACTTCATTAAACTTTTTGGAAACTAATATCTGGCAACGTGAGTTATTTTCATAGGGTTTACAGATTTCAGCACACAGCTAATGGCACTGGATATATGGCAAATCCACTGACCAGTGTACCATGTATGAACTCTGATTCATTTCAATGACATTTGTGGGTAGGGGAAGCCTAGAAAAAGAATTGTGTTGGGGTCTAGATTCTGGGTATAGACCCAGCTCTGTAAGAAAATATTTTGTAGCCTCTTCTATGCAGAAGTTTTATTGAGTTCAATAGAACAGTTTCTCCAAATTTGTTAAGATTTTCAAGCTTAATAATGCGTGGTAGCAACTAAGGACATCCATCAGAGGTTGGAAAGTTCAAGAACCTAGTTCTAGTTCAAATTCAATATGTCTAAACAGAAACTTAATTCCAATTCCGTTCACATTCAGTTCATAGTTGAATTCAAATGTATCCAAATGACCCTCAGCTCCCCCCCGCCCCACAGAATTCAGAATGTTGAATGTTACAAGGATCTGTGGTGAAGTATAAATATCACCGCTTTACAAATGTTCACTATGCGAAAATTCACTTATCTAAACATAAGGAATTACCACCCTAACCTCACCATAAACACTAAACAGATACCCAAACAGAGAACATTTTTACTTGCTTTGCCTTTTGCTGTTTGGCTGAGGACTGCAGGGAGCGTGGTAGTGCTTGGACAAATCAGGGAGCATTTTTCTTGGGTATTTTTGGCTTTTGTGGGATGTTAAATTCTGTGATTCTGAACGCATTAGAAATTTCCCAGTAGGAATCAATGGAAATCATCAACTCCTTATGTGAACGCTCACCTAACAAACAATTTCCAGGGAATGCATTGTCCTCAATAAACGGGACCTGCATGTACTTAAGAAGACAACAACAACAACAACAACAATAATAATAATAATAATAATAATATCAAAAGACAGACACAGTGGATTGTGAGTTGTTTAATTTAATCTCCCTCCAAATTATGATTTTTAAGCTTAAACTTTTACTTTTTAAAGCTTTACTTTTTAAAAAGTAAAAGGATGAACCTGAAAATAAACTAGAAATCATTCAATGAAATTAATTCACTTATGGCAAATTATGGAAACTACTTCAGAGACCTCAAAACTAATTCACTGAACTTGGTTAAACTAAACTAGTTCATTCCAAGCACTGGCAGCCACCAGCAATGGTTGGTCATTTCCATAGGCAAGAGAAGATGTGATCTATCTGACTAACTGAAATGACTATTATGTTTGGATGACTTGTGATTTTAGTAAGTAAACACAGTCCTCAAAACTGTTGGCACAAGATCACCATGATTCTTAACAAGACTTCAGAGTCTTGGATGAGAAGCTAGACAGGGTGAAAAGCAAAACAAATAAATCAGATTGACCTTGAAATATTTGTATATGCCCGCCTTCCCCTACAGGGAACTCTCCAGATGTTTTCAACTACAAACATCTGGAGGGCACCAGGTTGAGAAGGCTGAGAAAGGCTATTATTCATTAATGCTGCCTGCTTGACCATGAAGTAATATGGATGTTCTTTCACAGCTGATTCCCAACTGAATGATGGGAGCAAGTGTTATTTCATTCCTGTATTTCCCGATGGTTCGGGGCAATTTTGCAAGAGACCCAGTGTTGTATATTTCATTGGATGTTAACGTTTGACAGAGGAGAGCCAGGGTCAAATCCCTGCGGAGCCATGAAGTTCTTAGGGTGACATTGAGCCAGTCACTGTCTCTTAGCATAGCCCAAAGTAGTGGTGAAGATGCATGAGGAAGGCAAAATCATGCTTTACCATCCTGGCAGAAGGGTGGTGGTGAAAACATAATGAACAGACATTTTTCATGCAGGGATATAGAAACATGTGTGTGTGCTCTTGTGAACTGTTATGTATGAAGTTCCCAGAACTTTGCTTCTCTATGTGTATTTATATTTGGAAGTGGTTGCATCTCTGTACCCATTTCATGTATTTATACTCCTTTGGTTTTAAACGCATTGTAAGGAGTCTTTATGGGAGTATATTGTATTTAAAAATGGGGTATCAGAGTTTTTAGGGGGCTAACCAGGTTGGGATAGCTGGGATAGCAGGCTTGTTGGGTTTTGAATGTCATATGTAGATTTTTCAATTTCGTTGTTCTGTATGGGACAATGACAATAAAGATTATCGTATCAGTGTGAGGTCCTGTGTATTTCGAAACTCAGTTCAAAGATGTTACAAACATGCATTCTTGTCAGGGCCAGAGGAAGGGGTGTGTGGTGGAGGAGGGTCGCCCCAAGTGTCACCACTGAGGGGGGTGACAAAATGCCGGGTGGCACTCACCACTGGGCCTGCAGCGCACCCGAGCCACGCATATCTCCTGGGAGTGATGCAGTGGCTTGGGCGCCTGCAGGCTCCATGCTGCCCCAAACGGTCTGCCAGCCGCTTCCCCCTCAGCTGTAGGGTGGCTGAGTGAGAGGAGGCAGGCAGACTCCTTGGAGGCCCCATGGAGTGTCCTGGCCTGACTCGCCCTGTCCCCGTGGGCATCTGGCTCCACCCCTGAACACAGGGCATGCCCACTGTCCCAGGTGCCCAACCAGCTTGCTCCCTCACTGATTTTTTCTTCAGTATCCCTCAATGTGCTCCTTTATTAGAAAGAAAACAAGCTGTGTTGGTCCATGAGAGGAAATCCCAAAATCAAAATCATGACCCACTTTCATGACATTTTGTTTGCCCCCAATAACGGTGCTCCCTAAATGTGGATTTTGGATTTTTCTACTCCAATGCTTCTTTGTGGAGGGTTTTGGAGACAATGTATGTACATAAATTCAAGGACCACATCACCTGCAATGAGCTGGACCCCTGCAGTCATAATGTATTGCTTGTGTTTGTTGTAGCTGGTTTTAGTGTTCATATTACGTTTGTAAGACACTTTGTGAGGAAATCAAACTAAACAACAAGCAACAATTATCTAAATAGTTCATAAGAATGGCTACATGCATGCTAAATCTTTGAAGCACATCTGAAGCACGTTTTTCCCTTCAAAGAATTCTGGGCACTGTGTTTTACCTCACACAGAGCTACAATTTCAAGCAACCTTTCACAGATGACAATGCCCAGAATTCCTCAAGAGGGGAACGGTACTTCAAAGCTGCTTTAAAGGCATAATTTGTACAAATTAAGGCTTCTTAAAAAAATAAATAGATAGATACACCCACCCCAGAGAATAGTCACATTCTTATCGAGCTATTGGGAAGTTGCCTGTCATTAGGAATGGCCTGTGTGGTTTTCTGATGGCTTCTTTATCAGAAAATGTAATGGTTCTAGAGATCTGATGCCCTCCCCTCCCTGCATGGTGAGGAGATATTTGGAAGCCTATTTCCAGCAGTGACTCTAGTCTGCATATTGGCCATGCCCCTTAAGTTCCTGTCTTTACTACAGGCAAGGGAAAGTGCGAAGGAGTTTGCAATTGCAGGAAAGGACAGGAGCACACTTCACACACAAAAAAGATGTTCTATTAAGCCAAACATTTTTCAAATCTGTTTGTTTGGAAAATAATTTCAAGGTAATAACTATCCTGCAACAGAATTTGAAGACCAAAGACTCAAGTTGGTTGTATCCGAGAGTGCACCTGAGTAAGGAACTCATATTCAAAATTCATTGGACTCAATAAGGCATCGGAAGTGCCCTTTGTTCCCTTCTTCCCACATGGAAGGCTAGCATACAAATGGGTGATCCTGCATGATGATATGCAAAATGGCTGCATGTGGCAGACTTGCTCCTATTCCGTGTGGGAGACACAGGAATCAGCCTTATAATGAAGTCAGATCATTAGTTCATCTAGCTCAATAATATCTACACTGACCAACAGTGGTTCTCCAGTGAGACATCCTCAGCCGTATCTGGAGATGCCCTCAGTGGGCTGAGCCTGGACCTTCTCAACCCATATAGGCCTTCTCCAGGTGTTCTACCACTAAGCTATGATTTTCCCCAACTTGAACTGGATACCTATGCTGCAACAAGGGCACTGGCGGCTACTGCATTGATGGAACTGGGCTCATGCAAAAACATTTTCCTTCTGGTGATGAAGAACAATATGGCATCCTTCTGCTCTGGTGCTACCAGAAGACAGTGGACTCGCAGTTGACTCTCACTTCAGGGATGCCATCTTCCAGCACACCTGAGGGAAACTGGCTAGCTCTGGGAGCACTGGGGTTGCTGTGTGGCACACCCAACTCTAACATCCAACACCTTGATGCCACACACCTATCATATGCCGCCTGAAGCAGTTGTTTCACTTTGCCTAATGGGAGGGCTGGCCCAGCAGCCAGGTTGAGGGGACCAGTATTCTCTCAAGTCATACCAACCTCAGACTCTAGAGTTACTGTCTCAACAAAGCAGCTTAAAATACTGAGCCATGTAACTTGCAAACTTTCTTGACAAAGTATAGAATTCATAATTGCCTCTTGAGAATCAATTCCCACAATAGTTGGCTGGTATAAATTTAGCATAAGAATCGAGGAAGGGGACTGTTTTTGTTGCAAGATTCAAAGTGCTAAACAACAGGCCCCAATATGAAATATGTCATATTTTAATAACCGGTTGTGTCTAATTATGGAAGAATATGTACTTACTTGCCAAGTGCAAAGCACTCCATCTTAACAGTAGATCCCTTAGCAGCTGTAACTGTGTATGGAAAATGGACTTCAATTTTCGGCTCATATTCCCCCATCACACCTGGGAAATAAAGAATGGTCTTTAAAAATAAAATGAATGTCATTGTTGGTTTCCATTTGTAGAAGGCTTATTGTCAGAGCCATCGTGGCAAGGTTGCTAAACAGCTAGATAGCAATGAGTCTCATTGTGGAAGGAAATAGTTACAATTAGAATTAAAATCCCAAACATCACCTAGGACTTCTCAGTAATGTGAAAGCAACATTTTATTTTTAAAGAGCAGACAACCATTTCGCATGGTGTATGTTCTAAGTCAGGGCTTCTCCAGCATCTGAGTTCAACTTGGTGAGCTTGTGAAGCTGTCACCAGCCCCAACCCAAATTCTAAGGCATGTAAATGAAATAAAGTCAAGGAATATCAATATATAATACGCATTAATCCTCAATCACTGTTACCAGAAATCAAAAAATGGAAAAAAAACCTCCACCTTATTAAATACAGAGATTGCTCATTCACAAGGGAGGTGCACTCTGTACATGCTTGTGCCCTTTATTTCTGAGGATCATACTTACTAATTAAAATTTTCACACTATAAGTCACAAGTTTCTTTTTCATCCCCAAGTCTCTATATTCACCCCCCACAAGTCGACTCCCATTGACTCCAGTGGGTCATGCTGACCATTAACATCTCTGTTGCCTTACAATAAAATATCTACTTAAACTTTTATCTGGCCTGGAATCCTGTGAGGTTTTCCAAGAGGTTAAGCACCATTAAATTCAGAAGGATTGCTTCTTCTTTCTTTTTCATATAATTTTTATTGGAGTTTTAAAGTAAAGGGAGCGGAATGGACAGAAGGAAAATAAGAAAGAAAAATAAATAAGGAAGAGAGATAGTAGTGGAAAAACATTATGCAGGATCGGTGCAGACCTGAAACATGAATGCAACATAAATATTGTTGAGGTTTCTAAATATTTCCAAAAGAAAACGCCACAACTGGTGCTCCGAAGCCTACTGTCCTCAACAGTGGATGTGGAACATCTACTGTGGAGACAGAACATCTATTTCAGAGATAGAACATAGCCATTATGGTTAGCAGATATTGATAGCCTTCTACTCCAAGAATTTGACTAATCCTCTTTTAAAGGTGGGACACGGGTGGCACTGTGGGTTAAACCACTTGCTGATCAGAAGGTCGGCGGTTCGAATCCCATGATGGGTGAGCTCCTGTTCCTTGGTCCCTGCTCCTGCCAACCTAGCAGTTTGAAAGCACGTCAAAGTGCAAGTAGATAAATAGGTACCGCTCCGGTGGGAAGGTAAACGGTGTTTCCGTGCGCTACTCTGGTTCGCCAGAAGCGGCTTAGTCATGCTGGCCACATGACGCGGAAGCTGTACACCGGCTCCCTCGGCCAGTAAAGCGAGATGAGCACTGCAACCCCAGAGTCAGTCACGACTGGACCTAATGGTCAGGGGTCTCTTTACCTTTACCTTTTAAAGGTATCCAAGCTTATGGCCATCACTGCCTCCTGTGTGCAGAAAATCTAATTAACATACACCTAAACTGTGTAGTCAATTTCTGGGATATCGAAAGTCCTGTCCAGAACTTTCTGTGTGTGCCCTATTCAAATGCCCCTTAGTGTTTTATTTGTAACAGTAAATTGAAACAAAAAACAAAACATAGCAAAACCCGATCTTTTTCATTTTACTTTATTCAGGCTAGCTCTCGTTGCTTCAAATATAACTCTGTGTGAAAAGGAACACCGAGCATCGAAGATGACATCTTGTTAATTTATGTATTTCATTCTCTGCGTGACATGCCGTCCTGGTAAAAATTTACATTGGGCCATTTTATCACTCTTTCTAAAAATAAAAATCACGCCAGATCTGTTTAAGTCAGAGAAAATAGCAGTAAGCGGCAAGAGGCAGCTATATGGCCTCACAAAAACAAATTGATGTGGTAGACTGGTGAAAACCTGGGACTAGAACCTCGAACATATGCGCCAGTTCCTAGGGGCCAAGCCATTTTCACACACACCCACACACCCACACACCCAGGTATGTATGTATGTATGTATGTATGCATGTATGTATGTATGTATGCATGTTTGTATTTGTGGCAGCTGGGCCCCCTCAATGTTCAGAGGGCATTCGGCTCCAGCCCCTGGCTCCTCAGAACATTGTGAGTGACATCAGGACGTCACATCGGGCCTCCTCAATCATCTTGAGAAGATGTTGCCTCTGCCTGGGAGACAACACTCTGGACTTTTCAGTTCAGATAAAAAGTGAGTAAGAGGAGCCTTGCTAGCAGTGTAATAATAATAATAATAATAATAATAATAATAATAATAATAATAATATATGCATGGAATGGAGAAAGTGGACAGAGTAGTCTTATCCCTTCACTCGTAACGATAGAACTTGAGGTCATCCATTAAAGCAGAACAGAAAAAAGAAGGACTTCTTCATGCCACACATGGTTAAACCGTGGAATTCACTATCATAGGACATAGTGACGGTCACTAACTTGGATGGCTTTGAAAGAGGATTAGGCAAATTCATGGTGGGTAAGACTAACCACGGGACGCGGGTGGCACTGTGGGTTAAACCACAGAGCCTAGGACTTGCCGATCAGAAGGTCAGCGGTTTGAATCCCCGCGACGGTGTGAGGTCCCGTTGCTCGGTGCCTGCTCCTGCCAACCCAGCAGTTTGAAAGCACGTCAAAGTGCAAGTAGATAAATAGGTACCGCTCCGGTGGGAAGGTAAACGGTGTTTCCGTGTGCTGCTCTGGTTCGCCAGAAGCGGCTTAGTCATGCTGGCCACATGACCTGGAAGCTGTACGCCAGCTCCCTCGGCCAATAAAGCGAGATGAACGCCACAACCACAGAGTCGGCCACGACTGGACCTAATGGTCAGGGGTCCCTTTACCTTTAACACTAACCACAATGGCTGTTTTCTTCCTCCAGTGTCACAGGTAGTATGCCTCTGAATGCCAGTTCCTGGGCCTTGCATCTGAGGAGGGTACTGGTGTCTTCAGATTCTCCTTGTGGGCTTCCCATGGGCATCTGGATGGGTACTGAGGTAACAGGAAGCTGGACTAGATGAACCTTTGGTCTGATCCAGCATTGCTTACACTGACTGTCAGTGGCTCCCCAGCAGAGCTGGCCCACACATGAGGCAAGGTGCGGCGACCACCTAAGGCAGTTTCATAGCTTTGGGGGGATACTTTTCAGGCTGGGGAATGCCCAGCCATCTGCTGCTGTGTCCATATAACTAACACCTTGGATGCTGACCTGAGACAGCATCATTTCTAATTATGTAAACCTTAGTGGTAAAAAAATTCTTTTTCTAAGACATATACTTATTTAGCTTAGAGCATATGGAAAATTCAGTGCAGAGGAGGAAGAACTTTCCCCTTCATGCAAATATTTTGGCTTCATGGTCATATCCCTGAGCATCACATTCGATATGTTTGCTCCATGATGCACTTTATGTATTTTATCAAAGTATTCTTTCCTTGCTGATTCCTGCTAGACTGTTATTTATGAACAAAATGTGTCCTCTGGAGATCCAGAAGAAGAGCCTGAGACATCCCTACACTGCAGCCTACTAAACACATTAACATTTCCAGCGGTTCTACTTGAGACAGAAATATTACAGTCGCATCCTTCTCACCCACCCCCTGGCTCAATAGTTCTATTCAAACTATCCCAGCTCAAAATAACTTTCATATTGCATCCAAGGGAAAAAGAGGGTGGGGAAAAAACTTCCAAGTTCTAGACAGTGAAGGAATGAGACACTTCTCATCTTACAAGGTATTCTTTAAATATTTAGTAACTGAAGATTGTAGAAATGAAAGTTGCTTAATAGACTGAGATGATGCTCAATAAACTGGAATTTGGCAGTGATTGCAGCTCAGTGGTAGAGTGCAATCTTCAGTTTAAGGAACAGATAGAAGATCAAGCAAAAAAAAAAACACTGGAGAGTGACTGCCAGTCAGAGTAGACAATACTAGCCTACACTGTGGACAAATAATTCAACCTGGTGCAAGGCAGAGTATTACATTTTTATATATGGGTTTATGAGTTGCCCAATAAGTATGGCTCCATCAATCCAAATGGAGTAACAACAATATACAGTGGTACCTCGGGTTAAGTACTTAATTCGTTCTGGAGGTCTGTTCTTAACCTGGAACTGTTCTTAACCTGAAGCACCACTTTAGCTAATGGGGCCTCCTGCTGACGCTGCGCCGCCGGAGCACAATTTCTGTTCTTATCCTGAAGCAAAGTTCTTAACCTGAAGCAGTATTTCTGGGTTAGGGGAGTCTGTAACCTGAAGCGTATGTAACCTGAAGCGTATGTAACCCGAGGTACCACTATACGTGTGTTGCTATACGTCCAAAATTTCCCAAACATAGCTGGAATATGTCAGTCAGTAACAGTGCCTAGGCAGAAATTGCTGAGATTTCTATGGACTTTGAAAAATAGCAATACACACACACACACACACACACACACACACACAGCCAAAGAAACTAATTGCTATTTTATTATGTTATTTTTATCTATATCTGTATCAATTTATATATTTATATATGTGCCTGTTTTAGAAATCAGAAATGAGGCTGTAATCCTAACCCCATTTACCTGCAAATTAGCCCCACTGAATTCAACAGGACTTACTTCTGAGTACAAATAGCTGGGATTCTGCTGTTAGTTTAAGAAATTGGATACAATTTATTTCTATCATCTGTGATAGGTAAACACTTCTCATGCAATTCTAGGAGAATTATGTGTGCTAAGCTTTGGCTGGACAATGCCCAGTGATTTGTGGTTAAAAAAATTACTTTTTTTAAAAAAACAACAACCCACATTCATTTTGTCTGCCCAAAATCTTCCAACCTTCATCTTCTTTGAAGATCTAGTATTATGAGATAGGGAGAAAAACATCTCCCTACCCACTATACGGGATTTCATAATATTATTTTATACTCTTCTATCATATCTCCCCTTACCTGCCTTTTTTCTTTCTAAGAATGCTTGAACTTTCTAGTCTATTAAACTCATTTACTATCCTTTCAACTCCCAACTCCCCCCCCCCACTTGGGAAACACACTTGGCAGATGTTGTGCTTCGACCCGGATGCTAGCTTAAGATGCTTCTCCGCAATTAAAAAACCCACGACTCTCTTCCATTGCTCCTTCCCCGAAATTCTCACATGGCTGCTTTTGTGAGGCACAAAAGCAAACATTCTCTTAATTCAGCTCCTCAGATGGTCATAATGCCTGCCCTGTATTATGCGTGGATTCCCCCTCTGTCTCAGCCAGCTGTAATAGACTGAGATAGAAAACAGGATTGCTTCTGCAATCTCCGATAGCCAATTAAGCTAAAATGAGCTGTATGAATGAGGAATGCTTGTCTGCTAGAATGACCCATGTGCATTGCGCAAAGCACAATCAAGTGCAAACATCCCATCATTTCCTTGATGGTAAGGACAAGACAGGAGCTCAGAGCTCTTTTGGAGGAGCAACCCCAAATCTCCATTATTTTGCTGCCTATAGCGACAAAGCACCCTTGCTGCATTGGAGCTGTTCTGTCCCGAAGCCAAATGGCTCCTCTTCATTATCAGATTGCTTCAGTGGGCTGACATATGACAGGATATGACAAGTTGCTCCTAGCTGGACTCCAGTGTCATATCCCAGGGACCACAGTGAAAGCTGTCAGACAGGTAATATACAGGAAAGGTTTGTGAACGGAGAGGTAAACAAGTATCTAGCCCTGTAAGGAGCGCCAAGTTGCAAATTTGCCTTTGATTAAGCTGGGAGATGGAATTGTGCTATGCTGTTAACCTAAAGGAGAACAAAATCGACATACTTGTTAGCAAAGGGCCCGTGCAAGATTCTCGTTTGTGTGTGTGTGTGTGTGTGTGTGTGTTTTCCCAGAGTCTGGTGATGTTTCAGGGCTGACCACAGGGAGCAAACGTAAGCGAGAATCTTCTTCTCTGCCAACGTGTGTTAATGAGCTGTCATGGAATACTCTATGCCCAGGGTCTTCTGCAACCAGATAAATCTTTCAGCAGATAATTAGCAGGCAAAGTAACAAAACACCTGCATCTCCCGTTGATGGAGGTTTGTGTCAAATCAATCGTCAAGCATAACTCGGATTTCACTAAATGATGTGCGATAATCCCTAAGGCGCTTGCCCATACCTGGCCTCTCTCCCTCTTGGGGTAGATGAGATTGGAACATGATCTTTCTAGCGCAACCCTAATCTGAAAGCACTGCTTTGCAAAGCAGTTATCAAATGCAGACATTGTCACGTCCAGAGATTTGGCCTGCACAATGTGTAGCCCTATGACCCCTAAAGGAGAACAGCCGATAAGAAATCTAATAAAACACTACTACCAGTAGTAGCGCTAATTCGATGTATAAACCATGTATAGTCACCTGCCAGAGGCCCTAGAAATCTTCCATGTTTTGCTGCCTGTTTGGAAATGCAAAAACGATGGAAGGATTGTCATGCATTTAGCAGGGATTAGATCCACTACCCGGGCTGTTCAAACTGGGTGGAAGCAAAAGCAACAGGGGATTGAAGGTGACCAGCAAGAGTTGGTCTCCATGTTGCTCAGACAGTTTATCTATTTACTATTCATTTCATAAAATTGATATACTGCTTGATTGTGTGTGTGTGTGTGTGGAGGGGGGAACCTAAAAGTGGTTTGCAAAAAAAAAGAAGGATAAAAAAATCACTAAAAATTTACATCTGTAATTTAAAATACACAACAGGTTTTAAAATAATAATAATAATAATAATAATAATAATAATAATAATAATAAGAAGAAGGAAACAGAGGAAAGGGGTTCTGGGTGAGGCAGCAAATGGGTGGTCCCAGGTTTCGCTTGAGCTTATGGTTAGTTAGAAGTATGAAGCTAGAGTTTAGCCTTGGACTGATGTGGGTCAGAAGCAAGGCAGCAAAAGGGGAGGGGGAGAGGGAGAGAGAGAGAGCAATGATTGATTTCTGTCTGAATCCAAGGCTGCAGCTATGGGAGAAACCATTTTGGACTGTTAATGCTGCGACCCTCTCCATCATAGGCTCAGGTTGTATATATGTGTAAATAAACAATATATCATAAAGACACCACAGTGCCTCATTCCAAAAGGAAACATGAGCCCTCTAACTCCTAGAAGCTTGCACCACTCAGAGATTGGGGTGGCGTTCAAAACTTATGTTCACAGTTTCTCTTTATGCTGATTCTGTGCTGAAAATTCCCTCCCTGGGAGGATTAGCCACTGAGGGGGAAACACAGAGGTACTATACCGGCATTTGTTTGCCTTCCCTCTGTGGTTAATAGCTGCCTTTGGGGGGCGTGCAGAGATTTAAGTGATGGAAACAGCCCTGAGAGGAAGTTTGCTTGTTTTTAAATGCATTCTGCCAGAAACATGGCCTGCATCCAAATTTAGGCCCCTGTGGCGGCTTTTAGCGAAAGCAGATCTGGAAGAGCAGATCTCTTATTTCATGTGTAATGTAGCCCTGAGAAATCAGTTGTGGTCTGAGATCTAACAGTAGCTATATATTTGGGGGTGAGAGCAGGGATGTGTGCAGGCCAGAGTTGGAGCACAAAAAGCAGGAGTAACCAAAATGGCGCCTGTTATGTATTCAGTGGTCTGTGTTTGCCTGAGCTTGAGTCTGGATTAAGGATTCTGAGCCGTTGTGTTCTGATTTGATACATGATATCCAATCACAGAACATTTCAGAATTCGGGCATTTGCCATTGGTCCTTAAACTCTGAGTTATGATTTGCAGCTTAGACAGCCAATCACATTGAGAGTGGGAGTGGCCGAGACCTTCAGAAATGTATATAAGCAGTTGCTTTGCCCCTGTTGTCTAGTTCTGTTAGTTCAGTAAAGGTTCTTGCTGTTATTACTGTGCCTTGCCTCGTGGGAACTCACCTATACTTCAGTGCCCAGGAGATGCTATTGGGCTCCAACTCCCATCAGCCCCAGGCAACACTGCCAGTGGTCAAGACTGATGGAAGTTGTAGTCCAAAGCAGCCAAAAGGTACCACAGAAGGCTACTCCAGTTGTAAATCATATCAGCCTTTGAGTGGCTCCGTTAATTTGTTAGAAATAAATAGCATGTAATCAATATTGTTTTTATTCATGACACAGGAAGGAGAGGTATTGTAAAAATATATGAGCCAAAAAATGGCTGTGCATTATTAAAAAAGGTAAAGGTACCCCTGCCCGTACGGGCCAGTCTTGACAGACTCTGGGGTTGGTGCGCCCATCTCACTCTATAGGCCGGGGGCCAGCGCTGTCCGGAGACACTTCCGGGTCACGTGGCCAGCGTGACATCGCTGCTCTGGCGAGCCAGAGCCGCACACGGAAACGCTGTTTACCTTCCCGCTAGAAAGCGGTCCCTATTTATCTACTTGCACCCGGGGGTGCTTTCGAACTGCTAGGTTGGCAGGCGCTGGGACCGAGCAACGGGAGCGCACCCCGCCGCGGGGATTCGAACCGCCGACCTTTCGATCGGCAAGCCCTAGGCGCTGAGGCTTTTACCCACAGCGCCACCCGCGTCCCTATTACCAAACGACAAATATTTTAAGCTCTCTGAGTTTGAGGAAGTTGCCTGTGTCACACACACCCCACACCTGCAAAAACAGTTGTTGATTTTCTTTTACTGCTTCCAGTTGGTAACTGAGACGCCAAAGCTGCCTCCTAACAATGCCTCTTAGTCCTGCTTGTAAACACTTATTAAATAATTCTTCTGAGTTTCTAAGGCATTGTAAAAGGCAGTTAATGAAATGATGCACAATCTATTTTTTCTTCTTCTTGGTGAAACTTTTTATCTCCTCAGATAGAATTTTAAATTGTTTTTGTAAGTCTGCGCAAAGCAAAATTGAATTGTATGGAATGACTGATTGTCAAGGACATCTGCACAAATGAGGTATTCATTTTATTCAGAATCCATTCAAGGATTTCTTGATGTTTTTATTTAATTTGCTTCGTATCAAGGAGATAAGTTTCCCTTTGAGGCAGAGCTCTAAGGAAATAAAAGATTAATATAAAGACAAGTGAATTCCTACACTCCTGCAGGATCTGACATAAAACTATAATATTATTCAGCTGCCTCAATGAAGATAAATATATAGACATGTTGTCTGGGGAGCTTTCTTGTCATAAGATGCCAAATCCCAGGGTGTTGCCCACAGTCGAGAATTCTGAATGGGAAGTAGTAGTCCATGAAGATTCCAATTCACAGGCGGGATTACTGTAATTGGATTGCTTCAAATCTCGCTCTCCACACATCTATGCAGCCTTTCCCCACAAACAGCACACTTGAATGAGTTAGGTGATCTTCCAAAGAGAACGCTGCTCTGTTTCCCTCAGCAAAGCCTGTTGTTGTTGTTTAGCCATTTAGTCGTGTCCAACTCTTTGTGACCCCATGGACCAGAGCACGCCAGGCACCCCTGTCTTCCACTGCCTCTTGCAGTTTGGTCAAACTCATGCTGGTAGCTTCGAGAACACTGTCCAACCATCTCGTCCTCTGTCGTCCCCTTCTCCTTGTGCCCTCCATCTTTCCCAACATCAGGGTCTTTTCCAAGGAGTCTTCTCTTCTCATGGGGTGGCCAAAGTATTGGAGCCTCAGCTTCACGATCTGTCCTTCCAGTGAGCATTCAGGGCTGATTTCCTTCAGAATGGAGAGGTTTGATCTTCCTGCAGTCCATGGGACTCTCAAGAGTCTCCTCCAGCACCATAATTCAAAAGCATCAATTCTTCGGCGATCAGCCTTCTTTATGGTCCAACTCTCACTTCCATACATCACTACTGGGAAAACCATAGCTTTAACTATATGGACCTTTGTTGGCAAGGTGATGTCTCTGCTTTTTAAGATGCTGTCTAGGTTTGTCATTGCTAGCCAAGGACAAATAAGGTGTCCTTCCTCTGAACCTAGGTCCTGAGAGAATTCTTTTCTTTCAGAACATTCCATGACATCATGCACACTCATCCAATGTCACAGGCATATTTCCAATTGCACCTGTCTTACTCCTTCAGCCTCATTTGGCTCAGAGTCATCCTTCCTTCCCTCAACACTCTGGTCTCCTCCAGCCTAAGGTTACCAGATTTTTTCCCATGAATCTGGGGACACTTCAATTAATTAATTAATTAATTACTACACATTCAGGACGTTGATGCTGCAGTGATGGCGGTGGCAGAGGTGTTTCCCATTTCTCCCAGGCTTCTATCTCCTTTCTCCATGAGCCTGGGCAGTCCCTGAGTTGTTGGTTCTTCGGTGGTGATGGTGAAGTGGTATGTTGTGGGTCAGGCATAGAAGGCGGAGAAGGAGGGCTGAGAGCAGTGACGGCAGCAAGGCTGGAGAAGCGCTATGCCTCCCTTCCCATCGGAGCAGCCCTAATCCTATTCCTACTTGCATGCAGGCAGGAGGGGGCGGGGATCCCTCAGCTGGGAAGGGAGGCTTCCCATTGCCTAACTGAGAGATCCCTGCCCCCTCCTGCTTGCATGCAAGCTCTGTAGGCAGTGTGAAGCCTCCCTTCACAGCTGAGAGATCTCCGCCCTGCTCCTGCTTGCACGTAAGTAGGAGTTGGGAGGCTGCTCCAATAGGTAGCATGAAGCCTCCTTTCACAGCTTAGTTGCTGGGGTCAGGGAAGGTGGAGGCAGCCCAGAAGTTGCAGGTTAGAGCCCCTGCACCACCATCATATGGGGACTTCCGAGCAGCTCCTGAAGCCAGCCAGAACCAACTGCTCTGGGCTGCTGAGACTGCCACTGCTGCATTTCCCAGGGACATTAGGTGAAATCCAGAGACATTCCAGGGATGGAATTTGTCCTTATTTGCAAATCCAGGGACTGTCCCTGGGAAACGGGGACGTCTGGTAACCTTACTCCAGCCATCATTTCCTTATTCCTTTGTTTTTTCCACCCTTGCTGTTTCCCTCTACCTATGGCTTCTTGCCTTCTTCTTCTCCCCAGTCCTTTTTTGTCTTTACTTTGATGGCGGTCTTTTCCTCTTGGAGGGAATCAATGATCAATGACCCAGTGATCAATAAATACAGTCAGACTATTCTACTTTATTTTGGTCTTTTCCTCAGTCAGCACCTCCCACCTTCTTCTACCTTCCGATCCCCATTCTAGGCTTCTGTGAGATCACAGAAGCATAGCCAATAGCTAATGAGGACTCTCAGACTGACAGGTAGCAACCGAATTACCAAGAGCAAATGCTAACGTTGCAATTTGTAAAAGTTACAGTCTTAGGGGTTCTAATGGGGAATCTAAACCATATCTCTGTGGTACACACACACACAAGTCCTGAATTGGGTATGATGATATAGATTATTAATGCAACATGAAAACAGGACGGCTGGCGAGTTCATGGAATGATGTGATTACTCTAGGGACTGAAGCTAGCAACGCAAGCAAAACCCTTCACTGCTTATAACAAATCCAAGCAAATTATCACCGTGTTTCTGGCAGCCTGTCCAGTAAACAGGTTCTTTTCCATTTATCACATGAATACTAGATACTTCTCACACTACAGCACATGCATTGCCAAGAGAAATTCATATCAATAGAGGAAGACTTTGTAGCCCTCATCAGCTTCTGGATGAACATCAGCTTCATGAACAGAAGGAATGGGACCCAAACAACCTGGGAAGAGGATGGAAAGCTTTGCTCTAGGCAAATTGGAGATCCCCCTTTGCCTACACTGATGAGCTGCATAGGTGTGGGTCTCTGTGGGCAGATCACAATATGCATTGAGTGTACCTACTCCCTATACCAGTATTTGAAAAACGGAGCTAAGGATAGGAAATAAATTTGGTTCGGTTCTCATTTTAATGGAAATACATTTGCATTTTTCTGAATCAATCGGCAAAACTGTATGCAACTGTCCTTTGAAATGCACACTTCTCTGAATTTCAGTAGGCAATTCTCAGACCAAAACACATGGACATGCAAAAAATGTGTATATTGGGGGAAAGAGTGTCTGAAAATGCTTATGTAAAATGAAAGTAATGCTTCTCTAAATGAAAAATGCATTGTACCGGGGAAAATTATATGCAAAAATACGTATGCTAAGAGAAATATAGACTAAAAAATGTTGATGAACTTTCTTAAAAATTGCAAATTGGTGCTGAAATATGACAAGCTGAACTTGACTGGGAAAATGAGAAACTAAGAGAATCTGAAATTGACAGACTAACCCGTCCTTTATCAGAGTGGTAGCCTGCCATTACTAGGAAGAGGCTCTCAAGAGTTCTTCCAGCCCTGTCATCTGAGAAGCTGTGAATCGAATTTCTCATACGTACTGCATTTCCTCTCAGGGCACAATTAGAGGAGATAGTCGAGACCTGTGACTGCACCCTCCATAAACTTGTGTTCGAAACAGTCATTTCCCCAAATTAAATAACCTCATTGGGGCGTTATAGGGCACATGCACATTTCCATTAAGGAGGCAAATAATTACTTCCAGTAAGTGGTTTTCATGGGAGTAGGGGGCGTGCAGGAGAGAAAGTTGAATCTATCCCTTCCCCAATACCCTGTTTAAGTTCCCACATACCCCTGGCTGCATATTGCTAACTTAAAATAAAACAGGACGGGTTATCCCATCATTGAGCATCATCATCTCATCTTCTTTGGCCGTAGACAATGGCTCTTCTACGTACAGTACAGAGCCTGTGGACCATTTCACACATCATGTGGCAACAAAGCCATTTCCGAGCCTCGGGAGGAGAGGGTGTTGTGGACAGGCCCCTCCCACAAGCGCGGGGGCTGGAATTTAGCCCCCGCGAGAGCTAGGTATTCCCCGGGGGGCGTGCCTTTCCGCCTTCCCCCCCCGTCCGCCAATCGGCGGACTGGGGAGGCGTGGCCTGGGCTACTTAAGGCCAGGCACGCCCCGGGATCTCCCTCTTTCCCCCTCAGCAGCGTGAGGTTTTCCCAGCCCACCCACCCTTAGATTAGGCAGGCTTGACTTGGCAGGGGTCTATTGTTATGCAAATGGTTGGGGGGGAAGGATACGCCATCACCTTCCCCCGAGGAAAAGGGTAGTCCGGTAGAGGACTCCGGGGGCGTTGCGTTGTCCGAGACCTAGTAAGGTGAGGGCCGCCGGCACGCCCACGAGCGGTGACACCCGTGGGGATCCTAGTCGGCGTACTCCTGCAGGGCACCCACGGTTCGTGTTCAACCCTTCCCGGTTACCATGCCGGGTAGTGATAGGAGCCAATGCCTAAGGCCAATACCTTCAATTCTGTAATCAATAAAGTTGTGGCCATTTACGCCCATTAACCATAAATAATGTGTCCGGTGTCTTTATTTCTTTTGGGGGAGGGAACTTGACACACAAACCAGGATTTACTAACTAGTAGAACACTGAACAATTTCCTGCAACAAATTGTGCAATTGCGTGACACATGTTTCTTCAAGCACATTTTTCTGTCATTCACACATTTCCTGTTTAGGATATCTAAAAATGTAATGTGTGAATGAAAGAAACATGTGCTTCATTGATTTTTATTCATTCAACTTGTATACCGCCCTATACCTTCAGATCTCAGGGTGGCTGCAACATAAAACCACAATATAAAAACCACATACAGTGGTACCTTGGTTTAAGTACTTAATTTGTTCCGGAGGTCCGTTCTTAACCTGAAACTGTTCTTAACCTGAAGCACCACTTTAGCTAATGGGGCCTCGTGCTGCTGCCGGTGCACGATTTCTGTTCTCATCCTGAAGCAAAGTTCTTAACCTGAAGCACTATTTCTGGGTTAGCAGAGTCTGTAACCTGGAGCGTATGTAACCTGAAGCGTATGTAACCTGAGGTACCACTGTACTACATAATAAGCATGTGCTCGGAGACACACACATTGTACAAGTGTGCATCTGGAAAAATGCAATGTGTGAAGATTCACCACTGTTGCATGAAGCTCATGTTTCCTATAGGCTGTAGGTCAACAAAACCCATCTTCTTGAAGAGAATGGAAAGCAATGCATTTGTGACTATGACCAAACAGAAATGTGAGTTCTTTTGGAAATCATGTTGTTCAGTGTCTTATAAAAGGAAAGTGGGGCTTAGCCCAGATAATGTCAGATAACATTTGTCGACTGCTGAACTACCACGACGGGTAAATTTAGGAGGATGCCAAAGCAAAACAAACTGCTATGGCTTGAAGTACAAGAAGAATGTACTTCTTATGCAGGATTCACGCTGTGCAAACATGGAAACTTTCCAGCCATGCGGTAATGAACAAAGATCAACTTAATTCCGGGCTAAGCTCTGAATGAATATATACTGTAACAAATCAAATGATCTTTCTTAAAGCCTAGACTTTGTAATGTTCTCACAGTGCTCAAATATTTATAAGCCTGAGCAAGTACCTTGCTGTGTTTGCATGTTTTATGGCTTTGTTTAATGCCTACTCCTATGAGCTTATGTGTTTGAGGGTGTGGGGGGGGGAGAGAGAGAGAGGACTGCTCAAATGGGTTTCCAAAAGAGCAGCAGTCACTGAAAGTAATCTTATATCCTAAATACATTTTCTTGAAATCAAGAAAATGGGAATAGTGCCAACAATCATGCATGCACAGTAACATGTTTAATTTAAAATGAATCTCTATTGTGCACACACATGAAGCTTTCTTTGACCGCGTCAGAGTGTTTGAACATCTAGCCCAGCAATACTGTATTTTTCCGTGTATAAGACTATATTCCCCTTTATTTTTTCAAGTTTAAAGTTCTACATGGATAGTGCATATGGGGGATTTATTTATTTGGAGTCCCAAAAAACAGGGGTCGTGTTATACACGGGGGCATGTTATACACGGAAAAATACGGTATATTATTTTATTTATTTACTATATATATAGACCCGCCCAAAGGTCCCAGAGTGGAAATACAAAAGAATTGAAACAATAATAGTATCAACTCTAAGGAGCAACACCTCTCCCACATTAGAGTATGGAATATGCATCGCAGCAGAGCGGCAAAGTAAATATGGTACGAAATAAACTTAAGGTTTATCACTCCTGGCTTTATTACTCACATCTGAGTACATCACACGTGGCACAACATGTTAGCATGCCCCGCAGGGTGCGCGCATGACATCGGCAAGACACCACAGGGCGTGCTGGTGTCATGCACACATGCCACGGGGCATGCTGACATTTCATGACCCTGGCCTCCTCCACTGCGGGCGCAAGGCAGCATGTTTGTGCATGTATGTGTGTGTGTAAGGGGCTCTGTGATGGCCTGGGAATCTGATTCAGAAGCTGAATCTGAGGAGTCCCAGCCTGCACAGGAGTCCCCGCCTCCAGGGCCAGCTGAGCTGGGGCAGGGGCTTGAATCTGAAGGGCCCTCACCTGTGCCGGAATCTCAGGAGCAGACATCAGCTGAATCCGTTCTGGCTCCGGAGGTGATTGAGAACCCATTGCCTGCAGGTGCGCCTCTCCCAGCCCTGTCAGGAGAAGGTGAAGCTGCCCCTGGGTCCAGTAACCCTCCAGCCTCTCCTGAGCTGCAGAGGCTCAGGGCAGAGAGGCGGAGGGAACTGGGTTCTCTCAGGAGGAGTGCTCGCCTTAAGGCCAGGAGAGGCGGGTCACCTGTGGGCCAGGACCGCCCCTGGCCTCAGAGGAGATAAAGGCCAGTCAGCCCAGTCCCAGGTTGCGGGAGCAACGTCGTTGGAAACCTGCTTCTGCCAGCACCCAGACCTGTTCTTCCGGAGTTCCCAACCACGCCCGGCTTCTTGCTTCGGACCCCGCTTTGCCCTTTGTGGACTGTCTCCAGACCCTTGACCCAGGACCGGGCCCTGACCACGCCTCACGGTAACCTCCCCCTGGGACCAGCACAGGCTCAATACATTTCGACTTGGAGACCAAGGCAGCTTACCATCAGTTCGAAGTGTTAGCGGTGTGGGTGGGCTAAGCACTCTCGCATTGGTCACCGTGTTCTTCACCAGGCAGATATAGCTCCCTACATCTGAGGGCTGTACTTTGGAAATGTAGAGATTGCCCGTTTCCTGGGAGATAAAGCGCCGGCTGTCTTCTGCCACAAAGGAGGGGAATTCATTAAATACCCAGCTGTAGATGATCTCTGGAAAATACAGTAAGAAAAATTGCAGCAGGCATTATAATTATTGTCCAACTAAAATGGAAACAAATGGGACACGAGTGGCGCTGTGGTCTAAACCACAGAGCCTAGGGCTTGCCAATCAGAAGGTCGGCGGTTTGAATCCCCGCGACAGGGTGAGCTCCCGTTGTTCAGTCCCAACTCCTGCCAACCTAGCAGTTCGAAAGCACATCAAGGTACTGCTCTGGTGGGAAGGTAAATGGTGTTTCCGTGTGCTGCTCTGGTTCACCAGAAGCGGCTTAGTCATGCTGGTCACATGACCCGGAACCTGTCTGCGGACAAACGCCGGCTCCCTGGGCCTATAGAGCAAGATGAGCGCCGCAAACCCAGAGTCGTCCGCGACTGGACCTAATGGTCAGGGGTACCTTTACCTTTTTTAAAATGGAAACAAAAGTGGCTCAGAGTCACTGTGTTTTAAAAAGAAGAAGTAAATCTCAATTTTCTATTAAAACAGTGTCAGAGAAACTTCCTGATTACCTTTGACGGAGATTGTTCAAATCAAGAGAGTAACAGGCAAGGCTGGTGGATCTGATTAACTGGAATAAGGCAGGGCAGAGATGTGACTCAGAGCAAGTTACACATATTAATCATTTTTTCCCCTGTTATGATCGCAAACAAACAGACAAAAGCAAAAAATTGATTGGAGCGATTCACAAATACATCTTCAAAAGGTAACATACAAAGTGATACCGTGATATATTATCATTGGCTGAACATGGGCCAAGCACTTTCCCCACAGGGTTGTGAGGATAAAATGGAAATGGAGAGAATTACATGTGCTCCTTTAAGCTCTTGGAAGGAACGGTGGGACAAAAATGTAATAAATATATTTTTAAAGTGATGTAGTCTTCACTGCTTTATTCTGTTTAATATTCTGTTGGGAGCCACCCAGAGTGGCTGGGGAAACCCAGCCAGATGGGCGGGGTATAAATTATTATTATTATTATTATTATTATTATTATTATTATTATTATTAT
>JAXCMG010000037.1:2613498-2649174 GCA_034642415.1 Podarcis siculus
ATTATTATTATTATTATTATTATTATTATTATTATTATTATTATTATTATTCCCACGCTAGAAAATAGGTTGAGAAAAAGGAGGCAGCTACAGCACCAGAGCTCTCCTCCTGCCAGAAGACATAACTGCATCTCAGTTATTAAGGATTCTCCTTTCCCACTATCTTGTCTTCTCCTCCCATTTCCCCAATGACTGACTCTTCTACGCTACTGAACTTTTGACACCCAGCATTAGCTCTGAGGCAGCCTCTCTCTGCAGCCGGTTCTCCGTCAGCTTTGTCAGGGCTGCCTCTAAATGCAGAAATGTCAAGGTTAGCTCCGTAATAGAAAGTCATTGCCGCTGCTCCAAGACACACAATGCTTTGCCGCTACAGTGAGTTCAGGCCTTTCAGCTACTAATTGTCTGAGCTATTGTTTTCAGCCGTAGCGGCACAACGAAGGCAGTAATCACAATTTAGCCTGATGGTACATTTATTTCTAATGTGCTTAAAAAAATAAAAATACCTCTTGTCGACTGATAGTTAGAAAGTTGGGGGGATTTTAGGTCTATAAAGTTGGAAGCATCTCCCCAACATTTCCAACAATCCATTAGTTCCAGTCACTCTGGGAAGCTTCCATCAAAATATTAAAATACAATAGTTCATCAATTATTAAAAGCTTCCCTAAACAGGGCTGCCTTCAGATGTCTTCTAAAAGTCAGATAGTTGTTTATTTCCTTGACATCTGATGGGAGATTGTTCCACAGGGCAGGCGCCTCTACCAAGAAGGCCCTCTGTCTGGTCCCCTGTAACTTCACTTCTTGCAGTGAGGGAACCACCAGAAGGCCCTCAGCACTGGACCTCAGTGTCTGGGCAGAACAATGGGGATGGAGCTGCTCCTTCAGGTATACTGGGCTGATGCCATTTATGGCTTTAAAGGTCAGCACCAACACTTTGAATTGTGCCCGGAAATGTACTGGGTTCAATCCTAGCAGTTCCAGGTAGGACTGGGAGAGACACCTGCTGGGAGAGCTGCTGCCACTCAGTGTAGACCAGACATGACCGAAGTCCGTTTCGGGGGTCTAATCCGGACCGCCGGTCGGTTTAATCCGGCCCCTGTACAACTTCAATCCCAAAGAAAGCTCAACAACTTCAACCCTAAAAAAGGTTAACAACTTTGGTTGGCCCCCACGGCCCTTCACTTCATCAAATCTGGCCCTCTTTGAAAACAGTTTGGACACCACTGGCATTGTAGACAATACTGATCTAGATGAACCAATGGTCTGACTCTGTATTAGGTAGCTTTTTTTTGTATAAGGCAGTGCCAGGGACGGTGGAGGAGCAGTTGCCCCAATAGGTCTCTCAGACCATAGATGGTTCTGTGAGGAGTTTATCGTATGTGGTCTCTGGTCTCTCTTGCTTCCATCTTCCCTCAGGCATGCAGACCCTTAGCAAATTTCACGTAAGGTGACAAAGGTCACAATCCTAACCCTGGAAACACGAGTCTGGAAGGAATCAGGACCCAGAAATCATCCACCTCCAGTGACATTTGCTGGTGGTGGTGTTGTGCAGTAGCTCTTGTGGGTAAGGTAGCAAAGACGACACACACACTCTCTGCCAATTTTTTCTGCTGCCAATAGGCAGAAGGCGCTGAGATGGGGGATTGTGGGGGCCTGGGAAGAGTTGAGCAGGCCAAGGATCTGCTGGATCCTAAGTTCTTCCCAGAAAATGTACCTATCTAGGCTTTTCCATGCTGCGCTCTGTGGTGCAGCAGGGTCCAGTTAGGATGTAAGACAAGGCGGTCCAACTAGGATGTAAGAGAAGGCAAGGTGGGACAAGGTGAGATGAGGTTCAGGTGGGATGCCAGGCAAGGCTATGTCACTCTGAGGGGACAAAAAGCTTTGAAGTTGCTCCAGCAAGAAGCAAGGTGGAACCGAGTCCTTATGAAGTAATAACAGCAGGCATCGTCTTATTGTTAAGCCCCACTTGTGGCACAAGATGCTGCCCTTCTCTGTTACAATAACTTCCTCCTGTAATGGGAAGATGGGGCTCAGGCCTTCCACAGTGGAGTCCTTTGAGTCAAAGGATGGTAGTGCCATATCCTCAGGTGTGGGGACGGCACTTCTGGGCTGGCCTTGCATGCCCTTCCCTTTCTCCTTCTGACCCACATCCCCTGAGTCAGACTCCAGGGCCGTGACATGACACACTACTGCAGCACAGCAAAAAAATAAATAAATGTGCATTTAACCAGCCCCTGCCAAGCAATGACAAACCTAGACAGCATCTTAAAAAAGCAGAGACATCACCTTGCCAACAAAGGTCCGTATAGTTAAACCATTTCACTGTTCTTGAGGGACAATGAGGTTTTGCTGGTGCAAACTCTCTTTGGTTCACATTACTTAAATTGGGTAGACAGCATCTTAAAAAGCAGAGACATCACCTTGCCGACAAAGGTCCATATAGTTAAAGCTATGGTTTTCCCAGTAGTGATGTATGGAAGTGAGAGCTGGACCATAAAGAAAGCTGATCGCTGAAGAATCGATGCTTTTGAATTCTGGTGCTGGAGGAGACTCTTGAGAGTCCCATGGACTGCAAGAAGATCAAACGTATCCATTCTTAAGGAAATCAGCCCTGAGTGCTCACTGGAAGGACAGATCGTGAAGCTGAAGCTCCAATACTTTGGCCACCTCATGAGAAGAGAAGACTTCCTGGAAAAGACCCTGATGTTGGGAAAGATTGAGGGCACAAGGAGAAGGGGACGACAGAGGACGAGATGGTTGGATGGTGTTCTCGAAGCTACTAACATGAGTCTGACCAAACTGCGGGAGGCAGTGGAAGACAGGAGTGCCTGGCGTGCTCTGGTCCATGGGGTTACGAAGAGTTTGACATGACTAAACAACAACAACAAAAGCCTCCCCTTCTGTCCTGGAAGATTTTGGGTGTGGTTGTGGATGCTCTCCTCTTTTTCCAACTGACTTTTTTCCAACCAGAGTTAGGATTGCTCTGAAGTAAATTAAATTAGAAACAATGCTATGGCTTATAATAATTGCATTTCTACGTCTTGATTTGCGCCCACAGTGCTAAGTGATATTTTTAAGTGTTTATACAGCAACAGAGGGACATTTTCGGAGGAAACAATTTTTAATTAAAGGCACCTGTTCCTCATTCACATGGAAAGAAGGAAGTCTGAGATAATTGGTATGGGTTGGAGGCAGTCCACTTTATTTGAAATGTAGCCATCACTCGGTTTCGCCTGTGACTGATGTAAAATCAAAGGTATTTAATCAGCAACCTGACAGCCTGGCCTTTTAATAATTCATCCATTAATTAGAGTGATGACTAAAGAATAGAGGCGGTGTGAACCACTTCAGCAGTTCTATTGAAAAAACACTCTGTTTGGTGATAACTGCCAGGGTTGTGCCCCTTATCCCAAAGAACTCTGGGAGCTATTTTGCTAAGGGTGCTTAGAGCTCTTCCAAGACATCTATTCCCCTCATGGAGCTACAATTCCTAGAGTTCCCTGTGGCAGGGGATGGATAGCTGTGAATCGTAGCTCTGTGAGAACAGGGACCTCCTCACAACTCTCAGTACCCCTCAGAAACTACATCTCCCAGAATTCTTTGGGGGGGGGAGCCATGATGGTTTAAAGTGGTAGTGTAGTGCTTTAAATGCACGGTGTGAATGTGGACTTACGCTAAACACACACACACACACACATTTCTTGATTTCCTCCCAGAACAACAATAGAAGGATCCTTTCTTTAACATGTGGAATAGCCTAGCTAATAGTGCCTCGCTAACCCTGGGAAATCAGGGTTCCAAAATGCATATGGCCTATTCAGGGCCGGCCCAGGATATTTTGCCGCTTGTGGCAAAACCAAAAATGGCACCCCTCCCCTCATCAGCCATCTGCTGCTACTGCATGAGGTGAATAGAGGTGGTTCAGAGAAGCTCTGGCAGAAGATGAGGAGCCAGTAGACCATAAGCTTGAGGCAGCAAGAGGCACACCTCTAGGGATGTGGATCTGCCACCAGTAGCAGGTCTCAAATTTCAGCAGCGCCCTGTGGGATGCCAAAATTTGGTGCACCCTGCCTCTCGTACTCTGTTCCAAATCATTGGTGCAGCATCCCTTGCCCCTGAGGCTCTGTGTTCAGTGCAAATGAACCAATCATGCTCCCCTAAATCTACCTCTGCTGCCTCCTCCCTCAGATGTCCCCAGTTTGTCACCTGAGGCAACCATTCCTCATGGGCCCTGGGCCTATTCAAACATAAAACAGGACCGCAATACCTCTTTCCATATGAACCTACCTGGACCCTGAGATCATCTTCTGAGGCCCTCCTTTGTGTGCCTCCTCCCCAAGAGGTTTGAAAGGTGGTAACACGAGAACAGGCCTTCTCTGCAGTGGCTCCCCATCTGTGGAATGTTCTCCCCAGGGAAGTTTGCCTGGCGCCTTCATTATACACCTTTAGGCGCCAGGCAAAAGCGTTCCTTTTTAACCAGGCCTTTGCTTGATCCGATTTACATCCTATGCCCTTTCAAAATGTTTTTTTTTTTGGGGGGGACTATTGGGTCGTTTTTATTTTTAATTAGGTATTTTGTGGTTTTATAGCTTGATTCTATTCTGTGAACTGCCCTGAGACCCCCGTGTACAGGGCCGTATAACAACAACAACAGCAGCAACAACAACAGCTTTTTACTTTTTACTTGTGCGCTATGCTGAGCTAACTCAAACCTCGGCTTAGCATGCTGTCTTAACTCAGGTCCATGGTTGAGCTACAGCCAATGACAAAACCTGGCTACAGGCAAATATGGAGAGTTGTTTTCCTTTCATTTGGGATATATACATGCACTCAGACTTATGTACACACAATCTCATGAGTTACATTTTATTCTAATAGCCATATACTTTAGTTTTTTATCCGACACCCGTATCAACTAGACAAGAGATCGTGCAGACACTTCCCTGGAAATTGCAATGTAAAGTTGTCAGAAAACAAACTTTTAGGTGTAATTTATCAAAGCGTTCACCACAGTATGCTCAGAATATAGATAAAAAAGAAAAATCGTGAATGGTGAAGGTAGCCGTAAATTGGCATTCTCATGGGATGCTGTGATGGAGCTATTGTCTGCCAGTAAACCCTGCTATTTACAAAGTTTGGGTGTTGAAGTGATTAAGTCACCATGGTGACAGCAGGGCTGGCATTTCGTTTTATGAATAGGTCGTCTTGTTTACCGAGATCTCTTCAGGGTTTCGGTATCTACTTTCCGAAGGTCATTTAGAAAGCCTTAGAATAAGTGCTTCACCTATTTCCATATATGATTATGCTTTATTTTGTTCATTTCTTGGGTGTCCGGTGGAACATCTGAGCCAGCAAAAAACAAAGTGAGATGAAAAGATCAAATTTTCTGCAGAGAAGAGGATCACTTCCCCTCCCCCCCTTTTGTGAACTTCCATGAACTGATTCAAGGAGATCCATTTCTTCCCTTGCTCACTCAGCTGCCACAATTTGATCCTGCTCTTTTCCTAGAGAAATACTGCATGGTTCTCATGGATTTCATCTGAAATGAGATGGCTAAGGCAGTCTTGATTATAGTGTGATAAAAGGCACACCACACAAAATTGCCATTCTGGAGACACTGCTGGACTGAAAAGCAACAACACGCGATAGAGTTGCATCCAATGTGAGTCATTCTTCATTCATTCATTCATTCATTCATTAATATATGACTTACATGCCCAAATGGCTTCAGTTTAGGGTACTGTCATACTGAGAGTCGACCCACTGGCATGATTAACTTCTGTCCATTAACTTCAGTGGGTCTACTCCAAGTAGGTCAAACGGTAAAGGACCCCGGACAGTTAAGTCCTGTCAAAGGTGACTATAGGGTTGCAGCGCTCATCTCGCTTTGCAGGCCGAGGGAGCCAGTGTTTGTCCACAGACAGCTTTCCAGGTCATGTGGCTAGCATGACTGAACTGCTTCTGGTGCAACGGGACACCGTGATTGAAACCAGAGCACACAGAAATGCTGTTTACCTTCCCACCAGAGTGGTACCTATTTATCTATTTGCACTGGTGTGCTTTTGAACTGTTAGGTTGGCAGAAGCTGGGACAGAGCAAAGGGATCTCACCCTGTCGTGCGGATTCCAACTGCCAACCTTCCAATCAGCAAGCCAAAGAGCCTCAGTGGTTTAGATCACAGCGCGACCCACTCCACTACTCAGAGTAAAACTTGGGAAGCAATTCTATACACAAGAATCTGGTATAAAGCTACAGCAGACCCAAACACTGGTTACTGCTGATTTAGCTGGCCTAAGCCTTGCAGAGAGAAAACAAGTCCTTATGTTGCAGGAATTTATGTATAGGTTAGGGGGGTGGGTTGCTCTTCCAGCAGATATCATGCACATGCAGCCCACTACCAAAATCAGCACAATCACTTTTGTGACTTTTGTGATTTGTCCCCACAAAACACTTCATCACAGTTTCTTCCTATCTATTCAAAGCGCTTCTACTGCACAATACCAAATGTAGGAATTTACTGATAAATGTATCTATGTACTGGCTCACTGGGAAAACTTCAGAAATTCATATAGACATGTGAGCTCAGCTACTCAGCAGCCCCTCTGCCTGAGAGATAATTCCTGGCATCCTGATACCTGAGTGCCAGTCAGGTAGCCATTCCAGAAATAACAAACCCAGATGAAGACAAAAGGGTGTGATTAACTTGGCTGGGAAACAGGGAAATGTAAATACCTCTTTTGTTACACTTGATGGGTGTTTGGTGGAGGGCAGGGAGAACCATGGGGCAGGGTCCAGGATGCTCAGATTACTGCCACCAGACCTCGCCTTTCATGATGTAACCATGATGTATTAGTGATGTAGTTTGGGGGGGGGGGCGTAACATGGGGATTAGCAGCTAATAAAAGTTTGGGTGCTCTTTTGTTTGGGGCTTCCATCTTGTTCCACCTTGTGGCAGGTGGGAGTCCTGTCGCGACAGTCTTCAATAAAGACCAAGCCTACTGGCTGCTGTTTTGCTCTGGTATTCCTGGCTGGTGTTCTTGTTTTTTGTCCAAGGGAGCCCTCAGATTTCTCCATTAACACTTAAAATAGTGTCTGAGTTTCACCACCTTATGCTGGGTTGCCAGGCTGTATGACCGAGTTGAACAGGCTTAGGATATAGCCTCTTCCCCACCCCCACCATACCATGTCCTCACCTTCTCTGTTCTTAGCAGTTGTGTGTGGTCAGTTGGCTAGGGGGGACTAAGCTAGTTCCCTAAATGTTCCCATGGTGCATCCTTCCCAAAGCCCAGGAAGCTTTTGCCCGACTTAGGGAGGGGGGCGTAATGCTCTGATAAGTCCAAAAGCCCTCCCACCACCTTCCCAAAGCCCACCCAACTTTGGGAAGGTGGCAGAACGCCTCCAGCATCCTGTCACAGGCGTGGTACCTCCCTTCCAAATCCCAGGAAGTTGGATGCCACATTTGTGACATCGGCCCTGCCCGCAATTGCTCTTGCAAGCTGGTCCCCTGACCCTAACTGTGCCAGTGTATCTTTGGCTGAGCAAAGGATGTGGGAGTTAAGCCAGTATAGTCCGGCTGCAGTAGGAACCTCCCAACTCAGCCAGCGATCCGCCGGATTCTAACCCGCTAGTCCCAGTAGATTGCTCCCTTAATTGGATTCAGCCCCCAGCTGTTAAGTCATCTATATCTGCAACTCTGAAAGCCTCAGAGAGCTCTTGAAGGCCTTTTTAGTCATAAAAACACATCCTCCAACATTTTTATTCTTTGCATTGAAGGCGCACATTCATCAATGCAATCACGAAACTGCATGCCTTAACATGGAATTAATTTGCACTTGTTGCATGGAGTTGACAGCACAAGCCACAGAGGAAGTCCTTTTTCCTGTGCCCCATTTCCCCCAAATACAACCCCTGTATAAATCGTGCATTTCCTTCTACGGTTGCGACTCATCATCGATGCTCATTAATGCACCATGCAAATCTTTAATGAAAGCAATTTATATATTGCATTGAAATGCACCATGTAGGAAGAGACAATGCTGTCTATTTATCACCTCAGAATGGAATTGCTTCCTTTTCTGCTCTGGGGGGTTCTGTAGGTACCTGCCCAAATAGAAATCCACAGACTGGGTATTTATCTTTGTTCAGGTTTAATTACTGTGATAAATCTTTGGACCTTTCCTTCTCTCTAACTGCTTGGTGCACAGGGAGTTACTGAAGATAAGGTAACAAGGTGGACACACAACAAGAATGGATCCTGCACTGGCAAACTGAATAGCTCAGTGTGTGTGTGTGTGTGTGTGACAGAAAGGCTTTTCCTCCCTAATTTTAGAAGTCCTCAGAAGTCAGTAAACAAAATGATTCATGAATCAACGAGGGGCATGTTTCTGCCAAAAGGAAAAGCAGGATAAAGGGCACAGAGCTAAGCATTAGCAGCCTTGTGGGTTTGGTTAAAACCGAAATGTGGGGTATAAATGTTTTAATAATACCATCTCCATGTCCCGGTGCAACGTTTAAAGGACACTAACATTTTAAGGACATTGGACATGCATGTCCAGAGTGGGGGAGAGCAGGATGAAAAGAGGTTTTGGACTCAATTTAGCAAAAAATAGCACTGTGCACAACAAAAGACATATACTCCCCTTCCAAACTGTGTCACTAATACAAACAGTACCTCATCCCCAGTGCCGGATTTACGTATAAGCTAAACAAGCTATAGCTTAGGGCCCCACTCTCTTGGGAGCCCCCAAAAAATGTAAAGGAAAAAACACACACCTGGATGTACATTTCCAAAATATAAGATAAAAACCAAATAAAATAAAACCTACATACAGCAACAGTGTTTTGTGTTGTTTAGGCTCCTATGATGTAAGTAATGGGTCCTGCCTGCTAGCCTGCTCCCTAAAATATCACTGGTTTGCTCATTTCTATATACAGTGGTACCATAAATTACCATATAGCATATATTCAACACAAAAAACAGCAACAATTTGTTGCTGACAAAGGACAGTTGGACATATAAAGGGCCCCATTACCTTCAGTAGCTTAAAGGAAAAGGGGCCCCTGACCATTAGGGTCCAGTCGCAGACGACTTTGGGGTTGTGGTGCTCATCTCCCTTTACTGGCCAAGGGAGCTGGTGTACAGCTTCCAGGTCATGTGGCCAGCATGACAAAGCCGCTTCTGGTCGAACCAGAGCAGTGCATGGAAACGCCGTTTACCTTGCCACGGAGCAGTACCTACTTTTCTACTTGCGCTGGTGTGCTTTCGAACTGCTAGATTGGAAGGAGCAGGGACTGAGCAACGAACCTCCGACCTTCTGATCGGCAAGTCCTAGGCTCTGTGGTTTAACCCTCAGCACCACCATCAAACCTAAATCCAGCGCTGCTCATCCCTGAGATATCTGAAGGGTTTTCTAACACAATGTGGAGCAGGCTTCAGTTAACGAGATGAACTTTCAGTGGTTTGAAAGTTCGACCCCTTCTTTAATCTCTTGACATAGGACAATACCGCAGACTTAATTGCAGACTAGCTTGTAAGGATGGCTGTGATGATTGGGCGTGTTGAGAGAGGCTGGGGCAAATGCTGTAGAAGCAATTAATGCGCCTGTTGATGCTGTGGCATGACATCCCACCAGTGGCTTTGCGGCGGCAACAATGCGACATCTTGCAGGTGCAGTGATGGGCCAGGGTGCAGCCATGCTGGACTTTTGAGCGGCATTCACCCAACCCAAACAAAGCAGGGGTATTGAAGCAAAGCTGTCCAATCTGAAAAGCACATTTGCCTGCAAAGACTCTGCCTGTGTATGTGTGGAGAATCCCAGCTGCCTTGCAAAGAGGTTAAAGGAAACCTAACCAATGAACTGGAGGGAGCTGAACTGCAAACTTCTAATGTGATGGTAACTTGTGTGTATACGGGAGAGAGATTCAATTAAAGTACATTGGAATCTGGGTGGGAAGAGGAGTCTAGCCAATTTATCAAAACTTAGTTGACTGCCTAATGATGCCAATACTTCTGTTTAGCCATGTGTTAGGCTAATCAATCAATATCAATATAACTCCTACTCAGTTGTCATCCATACACTACCTGGCGACACAAATGCTGCAGCCCTCACCTGAACTTACATATATATATATAACACAGCTGAGTCCCTGTTATCTCGTACATCATGTGGAGCTGCTGGAAGCCCAGCAAACTGCTCCCATCCATCTTCCCCTTGTCAAATAATTGTTATTTAGAGATCATGCATAGCCATCTGTTGTCTTATTTCGAGCCCAGGGCTCTGTCCCATGATTACAATATCTCTTCAACCCCTTAGCAATAGCAGCCAATGTGACATTTGATGTTCACATCATAGGCAAATGCATCAAAGAAAGAGGCAACCACATACATGATAAATATTGCACGCTCGTCCACGTAGCATGTCGATCTGCAATTGGCGGGGAGAAAGTCAATTCAGATTTAAAGGCAAACCTCTCCAATTCTCACTTTCTGGGAGAACACGTGAACCAAAACACAACGTCCTTCACTGGAGGTTTTTAAGTAGAGGCTGAGACCAGAGGAGGGGACTTAGGCTGGATCCTAAGCCCTTCAGTCTCCATCATATGACATTACAACCCAGCACAGAACACTACTTAAAAGGCTTGTTTTCCCTCTGTCAGGCTTAAGCAGAGCAACAGCATCTGCCCTCCTGCTGAACAGGGTTTGGATCTGGTGTAACTTTAGGCCACCTTAACTTGCACCAGGGTGCTTTGAATCACCTTCATCTGCATTAGATATTTCCTTAATGCACAAAGCCTAGGCAATCATACATTTGTTGTTGAAGGTGCCACAGTACCCTTCGTGTCTTTGCTTAGCAGTGGATCTTCCAAGTCTTGGGCAGAGGGTCTTTTTCACCACCTGTTACCTGATCCCGTTTAACTAGAGATACCAGGGAGGTAGGGACAAATGAAGTAGGATATCCAATAATTACCAAGGTCCATGGAACAGAGAAGCTTCTCATTGGTTCCTCAATGAGAAGACAAGTAGTGGGGAACCACCCCTTATCACCAAAATGCACACTGAGTATATTCTGGGATATACTGTTAAGTTTCATGGGATGACAGTGAGATTCCAAAGGTACCAAGGGAACAGGCAGGCTCACAATCTTCTCACCCTCTCTCCCTTCTCTCTCCCTCCCTCCTGCACCACCTGATTCCAATCTGAAATCAGTGCACGTTCATGTCCATCTAAAAGAAAATGTCCTTTTAGGGCCACCAGTCATAGAGAAGTGTCTTTTATTTGTGCTTTACCAACCAAATCTCCTCTCTGGCCACATTCCTACTGCACATTGAAAGCACTATGATACCACTTGAAACAGCCACAACTTCTTCCAAAGAATTCTGGGAGCTGTAGTTTGTGAAGGTTGCTGAGATTTGTTAGGAGTCCCCTGTTCCCCTCCCTAAGCACAGGTGCCACAGTTCCTTGCAAAGAGGGATTGATTGTTAAATCACTCTGGGAATGCATTGCATGGGGTGCATGGTAGTCAAATAGCCTTTTAGCTAAGGTTATCCACCATGTATGCTGTGAACTGTGGCCTCTGTCTCAGAGCTAATGTTAGATGCACTCCAGGAGCATTGGGAAGGAATGGAATAAAAGTTCAGCAATTTAGCTGCTTGACATGCAGAGATGCTTCATGCTGCAGCGTATGGGAGCTGTGCCAACATGCAAAGATATCCACTCAGTAACAAACTGCTCAGAAATTATTACTTTCAACAAGACCAGAGTGCGGCAGCTAGAAATCAGCAAGCAAATGATCACGACCGAGAGCACAATTAATTATCATATTGTCAAGGATAGCTCACTCTGGCCAAAGGGGATGCTTGCGACACCTAGAAGCTCTTTTGAGCCCCCCCCCCCCCCCCGAGAATGAATCTCACTCATTAAAGAGGCGGGGGGGGGGTGTTAACACATTTGCTGTGGGTGCTTAGATGCTGGCCTAAATTTGCGTAATCCTCCCGTCTTTAATCCGAACGTTCACAGCCATGAAACTCTGCACCTGATCCCCTTCAATTATGCTGTCATCGCAGATTCATTTTCCCCAGAGTTAAACCACTTTAAATCATTTATAGTTAGGAGTTTAACAATCTCCATCTTATTAGGCCTGCGTCAGTTACGAAGGCACTGTCAGGGAAGAGGAACGGGCTGACATTAATAACAGACCCTCCAAGTATCCTTATTTTCCAGGGACAGTCTCGAATTTACAGAAGCTGTCCCGGTTTCTGATTTGATCCTGGAATGTCTCGCTTTTCCTTAGGATGTCCCTATTTTCATCAGAGAAATGTTGGGAGGGTATGTGACTAGTTATGTGTCTCATACACAGTTCACAGAGGATCTTTTCCTTCGCCTCTGGGATATAAGAATAATTTTAGCTGAGAGGGGGCTCCTGGTAGGAGGAACCCTTTGGGGGAAGCAGCAAGGGGGGAAGGCTCAGAGCCCTTGAGGTAGTGGGACAATGATGAGTAGTTAGAGGGAGCTGAAGAAGTAACATGGCTTAGTGAACTTGGACAGTCTGTGGCCAAAGAAGTCCAGAATCAGAAGCTGAAGCAGGTGAGTAGGAGGAGAGAGGTCAAGAGGCAGAGATGAGTCAGGCTGGTGAAGTAATGGGTGTTTCTGCTTCCTACTGCAACAAGCTCCTCTCTCCGGTTATCTCCAAGAACCAGAAGAGGCATGAAAAGGGCAGAGGAGAGATTGGCCGGTGCAGTCTCTGATTGCTTGGGGAAACCCTGGAGAGGAGGGGACTTGGGCTGTGAGGTGGCAGGGACCTTCCATCTCAGCAACTGCTTTATGGGGCAAGACTTTCATGAGGGATGAGTTGCTGTACTCATTAGGAAGACCTGACACCCCACCAAGTCTCTGCAGATCACGGTTTTGCTAATCAAGTGTTAACTCCAACTGGCACAGTGTGATTTACTGTCAGCTTGCTGACATAATGTAAGAAGACAAGGACATAAACATGCAAATAAACTGAAACATCAGTTAGCATAAGCATTTCTTCTGCAGGTGGCAACATGGAAGAAAACAGTTATCGCTGGAGAAGAGCCAGTTCATTTGAGAGGTAGGAACTAATGGTATCAACTAATTCCCCATCCCTGGCTAAGAATGAACACCAGTGCGTGATACTTTTTTTGCAGCTTGCAACAGTGACTGAAAATGGTCTGCTTCCCCATAGATACAGAAGCGAGACTTCTCATGCGATAAAGCAACCCAGTCTGTCTGGTGAAGCATATACCAGAATCGTGGTGAGCTTATGCATGTACAGAGATAGTGTGCTGGGAACTGAAGCTACAGCGCTAGTTATGAGCTAATTTACAAAACGTAGATTAATTGGGATGTTTCCGTAACAAGCTATTAACCTGTCCCTGGGGAGGAGGAGGGGGGGAAAGTCCCTTCCCTTCATTATTGTCCCATATATCAGTACCCACATACGGTAGATGCCTAAAAGGCAATAAAGGACGTGGCCGAGAGCCAAACGTCTCGGTGCATTTTTCAAGTTAATTAATTGCCATCTTTCTCGTGCTTTCTCATTTTCTCACGTTTCCTACAATGGCATCTGGAGTTATACTTGTCGACATTGTTAGCCTTGCAACACGCGAGCAAGCCACCCTAAAGGAGATTTCTTGTCAGGGCGTCTCATTCCTCCAGCACCTAACACTGGCTTAATTGGGCAAGGCCAGCTAGCGTTCCTCATTCCCCTGAGGTTCAATACCATCCCCAGGGGGAGAAGCATTTCTGCAATTGAACCACCATATATTCAAGGCCATGGTATTTTGGTGTTCGTTAACTTACATATCAACTTTGCCTTTTGTCAGAATGACAAGGGAGTGTAAAGAGAGAGAGAGAGAGAGAGAGAGAGAGAGAGAGAGAGAGAGAAGGAGGGAGAGAAATCGGGAGAGTTAACTGAATGGGGATGATTCTGGGTTGATTTCTGAAGGAATAAACCACCCTCACTCATTCCAGCCATGTCAGGTTATATAGGTCAGTGGTAGAAGATCTACTTTGCATACAGACAATCCCAGTTTCGATTCCTGGCATCTCCAGGGAAGGCAAGAAGAAGAAGGAGGAGGAGGAGGAGGAGTTTGGACTTAATATCCCACCTTTCACTCCCCTTAAGGAGTCTCAAAGTGGCTAACAATCTCCTTTCCCTTCCTCCCCCACAACAAACACTCTGTGAGGTGAGTGAGGCTGAGAGACTTCAGAGAAGTGTGACTGGCCCAAGGTCACCCAGCAGCTGCATGTGGAGGAGAGGGGAAGCGAACCCAGTTCCCTAGATTATGAGACTACTGCTCTTAATCACTACACCACGCTGGCTCTCCCACTGCACCACGCTGCCTGGGAGTCCAAAAGTAAGAGGAACAGAAAGCAAAGCTACCTCCGGGCTGGTTGTGAGGAAAGAGGCAAGCAGGTGGTGACTGAGCGAGAGTGGATTGAAATTGGTGGAGCAGTTCCCCATTTGCCCCAACAGACAAGTCTCTACCAATTTTCAGAAGAGTCAGTTCATGATGTCAGGAAGTGCCAGGGCTATATCTTTGATATATGGGCACAGCTGCCCTATGTGCTGCCCTAGCATTACGGCAGGTTGGGAAAGCAATTAGACAGTGATGTCTTCTCAGGCTCTGGACCAGTCCTGACCACCCAGGATGGCTGCTGATCTCCCCTGGACAGGCTTCCTGTCTGGCCTGGGACTTTGCTTGAGCAGCAAAGCCTTCCTAGTGCTGGTGTGTTTCTCTGCAATGAGGTTTCATTCTCTCGCAGATAGTAAAAACTTTGAATAGAAGTAATTTTTTCCAATGACTTGGAAATATTAGTGCTCTGTTCTTTTTTTTTTAAGTCATGCAAACCTTGTAATTTAGAAGAGTGAATAATAAAAGAGCTGACTAGTCCCCACCTGAAGAATTTCACAATACATGACTGTAACCATTGTTCGTGAAAAATAATCCTATGAAAATAAAACCACTCTATTAACATCAACAGGCATCCTACGGACTTCTGTAGACACAATGCAGTTTACATCCAGATTGGTTCCAGAGCTGATGACATCTGTTGCCACATCTCAATGGTCACTGATGAACTTTCATGAAAGTGATGGTCATACTTAGTTTGGGATAAATGATCATCTTGGTCAACCCCAGGATCTTATCAAGGCCATTTAACTCAAGGCTATGCTTAAAGTAGATTCATTCTGCCTCTTCAGAAAACCCTGGAAAGCCTGCAGTGCTGTTCCTAACCAGACTACAATTCCCATGATTCTTTGGAGGATCAGCTACACCAGCACAAGTCCAATATATGTTTTATTATTTGAGTGTCAGGCTTCGGGAAAGGGGCTTCCTCCCTCCCTTTGGCCGTGGATAAGCAGAACAAAGCAAAAATAGTCTCTTACCATTTAAAGAGATTTTAATGATCACAGCTCAAGAACAGAGAGTCCATCTCGGAGTAAAGGTGTTCTCAATTAAGGTTTCCACACATCCACCCCCCCAGTCACTTCCACACCTTGCGCCCTGATCTCGCAACCACTGTGCTTTTTGTGTAGCCACCTTATCTGCTCTACGTGACCTTAGACTGATAGGCTGGACACTTTCCAGCAAGAGAAAGTCTGTTAGCTCTCTCTCTCATCCTGTTCTTCTTCACTTTGCTATTCACCCCCCAGTTCATCCCAACTTTTGTCTTCAGAACTGTGCCCCTCTGCAGACCACTGTTCCAAATCTATACTGCTCCACTGCTCCTGGGCAGCTTTAGGATCCTGGTCAGGAGCAGGGGGAGGGCGAGGCTCCCACTATCCCTCATCAGAGCAGTACTCCTCAGTCTGGTCTCTGACATTGAGTCAGAGAAGCCCTGAGGACCTGATCATTTGACAGCCAACCATTCCAGTTGCTGCTGCCTTTGACCAAAAACATTAAAATGTTTAAAATACAACAACAATAAAGATAATAACACTGTATAATACTAATTATACAGACAGAAGTGCAGTCCAGCATCTGAAGGCCTTCTTAAACAAGGTGAAGGTGAATACTGTTTTCCCTCCAGGTCACAGATGGATATTTCTTTCCAAATTAAAACTGCTCCGATTTTTTTTTGGGGGGGGGGAAAACATAGTTCAGAGTTGGGGAACCTTTTCTTTGTCAAGTGGGCCAGATCTTTATCCTGCCCCCCCATGCCTCTACCCACTTGTCAATCATCTGGTGTCAGGATGATGTCAGGTGACAGGTTGCCAGTCACCTGGCATCCTGCTGATTTGGCTGCATGCCAGTTCCCTGTGGGAAATTGGTGTGCACAGCCAATGCAGAATGGGGCCCTGACCCCTGCTCATCAGCTGACATTATTCAGTGACACCAGCGGATTAACAGGTGGGTGCAGTTTGGGTGAACTGGTCTCACTGGTCTCACTGGCCAAGACTGGTCGATGGACCGGGGGTTCCCTACTCCTGCTGTGGTTGTAAGGCTTCAGTGAATCAGCTTCCTCCCCCGTGGCTGTAGATGAGCAAATCAAATGAAAGGAATTCTTACCAGTTAGTTTCTTTAATAAACACAGCAAAGGACAAAAGAAAGCATCGGCGCAGAATGGCGGTGCTCCCAATTAAGCTCAGTCCCTATTAATCTACATCACTCATACCTCTTGTAATCTGAGTTTGTATCCTCTGTGCTTCCTGTTCTGAGACTTTCTGAGCTCTTCTTGACCTCGGGCTGAGTTAACCCTCTCTCTTCCAGTGTTTCATCATCGCCTAGGTGTTCCCCATCCAGTATTTCCCAGCTTCTGCCTTCTGAACTATGCCCCTCTGCAAACCACTCTTCCAAATCTATACTGTCCTCCTGCTCCTGGGAAGATTTAGGATCCTGATCAGGAGCAGGCAGAGAGGGAGACTCCCACCATTCCTTCCCAGTGCAACCCTCCTCAGCACAGTCCCTGACAATGGTTGAATGCCATTTTGAATTTTTGGTACTGACTCGGTTCAGACTAAGATTTGGATCATTATCCTTCTGCATAACAGAATCACAAATGAGAAGGAATAATGCAACCACCTGGTACTTGACCAAAAAAGGGTCTTTCTTCTAGTTCACTGGGCCAAGGATACTAGAGAGATCACCACCTCCCATCCCATCCTACCTGCTCCCTACAGTCAGAAGGAGAGGCCCTTCTCTGCTGCAGCAACCCAAGTGCCTCTGGTATTGCGTAGGCAGCACTAAACTTACTGGATGGGAGAAAGGTGAGACAGTGGAGAGGTTAGTGCAATTGCTTCAGGTTATTTTACACAGATAAATAAAACAAAAAGTTCCTGTCCACCTTTTTGTTTTGTTTTGCACTTGCTGGATAGGATCTGGGGTCCTCCTAGTTTAGTTTCTAGACTAGGCCAACCAAATAGTTAATTGATTGTTTAAATCAACAATAAGCTAAAAACACATGCCGGAATTTTGCGTATCTGGATAGGCTTGCCTAAGCAAAAATGCTTTTAGCAGATGCTGAAAACAGTGACATCTGCCTGATGTCAATAGGCAGTGAGTTCCAACGGGTGAGTGCTGACTTACTCCACCCTCCTCCCAGGAGCAAATCCCCCTGGGCAAGGGCTGTGTACTGAAAATGGGCAGGGCAAAAGCTCAGAGTAGGTGGAGTCAAAACACACACACATAAACACACAGCCTGGTATCTCTCATGCAGAGACACAGAGACAAACACACGCATTGTGCCACATTCCTTTTCACACCCATGGCTACTGAAGTTCACATCACTAGTTGAAACAGAACGAAGGCAGCCTTATCTGAGACACCCTTTCTCCTGCTCTGCAGCATTCATGGTGGATGGTCTTCCAGTATTCCTTTGGTGGTCCCAGAACTGGTCATGGGTTTGTGCATAGTTCAGCCTTTAACAATTCATAGTCAAGACCACGGCTGGACATGATGAGCGTGCAGAAAAGTGAGACCCACATCAGCACAAAAGAAAGGCAGTCAGCTGTACCTGGTGAATGGAGCGGTGGTGAGCACATCAGAACGACGCCTTGACCTTCCCGCACTGACACAGCACTTCTCGTCCGGCCACTGAAATTCCCCAGATCTGTTAACATAACACAGCGGGTTTAGATTCATGGAAAGAAACTTCTCGGCATTAGCGACTGCACAGATTTCTCTTCCTATCCTCACCATCCGACCCTTCTTTTCACTCTCTCATGCTTTAAAAGGCAAAAAAGAATGCTCGTTTTTATTCTTGAAATTTACAAGAAAAATGCCTGGCTGTCTCACAGTAAATCTATTCTGGCTGATTTCAGCTGGCAAATGGAAATTACATCAACACCTTTTTTTTTTATTGCCCCTTCTAGGATGCGGAAATGGTATCAGCAAAAAGGCATTCGACGATGTACCCTTTTGTAGCAGACATTTAATAGCTCTTTTATTCCTTTTTACTATTTCCTGCTTATTGATTTCCTCCCCAGTAAAAGTCATTCTGTGCATAGTGAAAAGAGAAATAAAGGGGTGGGGGAGAGGATGCATCACATCTAAACTGCATCCTGTGCGAGACTCTTGGGTATCGTGAAAGGGATACTGCAAACAAGGTAATATTAGCACATTTGGAGCGGGATTAGCAACACTGGATCTATTGGGGAATTGGTGCTGTGGTACCTAAATATCAGTGTATCATTTGCATTGCCCATTTCTAAAGTGCTTAACAAGTGCAAAGCATCCCAGTCGTTACCCTCAGAACAACCCTGTGAGGTAGGCCACTAATATATGAGTAGAAGTGGACACCAGTGTGAGTGTCCTCCCTCAAATCTGAGCAACACCCCCTAATTCCTTTTGACCCCTTCCCTCCAAATCTCCCCCTATTGCTGTGGTCAATAAAATCTATGACTACCTGTCAGGGGACTGCCATCGGAACAGGGAAGGGAAGCAGAGGGGCAGTTGAGTTACAGGGAACCTCCAAAAATCTTGCGAAGCAGTTCCTCTTCCTGCGGTGGGGAAAGCCACACCTCCAGTGGGGAAGAGGGGAAGGGACCAGAGGATGCTGCTGGGAGTCTCAGCACCACTCCTGGTCAAGCCTGCCAGGAGGGAAGCACGCCTCTTCCGTCGCCCACCCTGCGCAGAGGTGTAAAACGCAAAGAATGAAGGAAAAGGCTGGGGGTGACTAAGCTATTATGTTGGGGGAGGACCCGGAAACGACCACTCCCGGATTCTGCTAGCGACTGAGGCAGACATGAACTTGTGGTTCTGCCCTGTAAATAGTTTTGCACCAAAATAAAACCTGTGAAAGACAGGTCGGAGTCCTGACTGGTTACTCACGAGCAACCACCACTGCCATGTGACACTACCATTGGATATCATCCTGTAAGTATACCGTGACAAAAGAATAGTGCAAGCAGCTCTAAGGGAATTTAAAACATTAGTCCAATGAGAAATCAGGATGCTCTTTACTTCTGATAGTGAGACAGAGACAAATAATGTGGGGGAACTGTGGAAAATATATAAAAACATACCAAGATCTCTCTTACCCCCGTCCCCTGTGATTAGAAAAGAGGTCAGTAGCAGTAGGATCCCCATCTTTGTGAGGAGAAAAAAAAATAGACTGCATTTTCCCTGCTGAAATCATTAGAGCATTTAAGTAAAAGAAGAATGGCGCTCCTTACTGGGTTTTACAAAGTACGCCTAAGTGGGGCTGTGCGGCTGAATGTGTTGCAAAAGCAGGAAATGCAAGACCCCATGGATCAGAAAATTAGGGCAGATGATGGACAGCTGGTCGTAGGCTCCTCTGGGGTATAAATTCAATAAATAAGTAAATAAATATTTTGTTTGCATTTGAAATCCAGCATTCTCATACCCTCCAACATCTCTCCAATAAAAATAGGAATATCCTAAATAATAATAATAATAGTTGTTGTTGTTGTTGTTAATTCCCCACTCATCTGACTGGGTTGCCCCAGCCACTCTGGGCAGCTTCCAACATATATAAAAACATAACAAAACATTAAACATTTTAAAACTTCCCTATACAGGGCTGCCTTGAGATGTCTTCTAAAGGTTGTATATTATTTCCTTGGCTTGGGGGTGCTGTAACTCAATACCCTCCAACATTTCTCCAATGAAAATTGGGCCATCCTAAGGAAAAGCAGGACATCCTGGGGTCAAATCAGAAACTGAGACGGCTTCTGTAAATCTGGGACAAGGAGGGTCTGCATTCTGTGTTGATGCTTAGAATCTTGGCGTTTGCAATGGGCTGCTAGAATTTTGACGGACTGATGAGAGTTTTTCTCATGCTCCATTTGAGGCTCTCAGCTGTGACATTCCCTGCATCAACGTGCGAGATGGGAACTTCGCAGCCTAAGGCGCCTTCAGAAATTGTCATGGGCTGAGTGCTGCCCTACACAGAGAGAGAAGTCTACATGGCCCAGTTTTCTGTGTCCTTACAAGAAATCTATTTTGCACTAGTGGCTCCCCGATCTGGACAAAAATGGGAAGCAAAAAATGTTCAGAGCTGCAAGCTAATTTTGCACACAGTAGTCTATTCTGCTCTCTTTTCCGCAGACACTTCCTATCAAAGAGGGTGTCTCTAATAAGGCCAACATTTTTCAGACAGAAGAAAACTGGTGCAGCAACAGTTTTTAACTCCACCTCTCCTTCCTTTTCCTCATTGCGTGCTGACATTTCCCCCTCCTGCATTTGTTCTTCTCTGAAAAATTTAAATTGTGTTGTTGATTCCTGTCCTCTCAAAGGATCCATTAAGGGCATGTTTCGTATTCCAAAAGACAACAGCTAAATATGGAAATTTGTATAGTCTTCCTTGCCTGAACCATCTATCTTGCTCTTTGAGGGCATTTTCCAGGAAGAGAAATGACATCCTAAGGAAATTAATGATATCTCTGTTGCCATATAATTGCGTTCTTGGAAATATGAGTGTTTCACAGAGCTACCACAAACTGCAACAATTCACAAAATTGCTCTCAAAATTGTCCTCACTGGCTATAAATAAATTATAGAGCATTAAGAGTGATAAGATTGAAATCTATTTTGTTGTCATTAAACCAATTTGCAGATTTTGAAGGTCTCCAGACAGTACTGTTGTTGATTAAAAAATAATAATTTTAGAAATCTAACAAGGAAAAACATGTTGTAACAAAAATTTGTCCAAACAGTGGCTTCCAGTAGCTATTATCACCTTTTAAATCTGATAATCTGCCCCTTTCATGGCTACTGTACTGGAAGCAAACCGAGGCCCAAAACGAATATAATTAATGTGCACAATTTTGCAATTTAACCCTTTTCCTTCCTGCTATGTTCCAGATTGAAATATACTCAGAGTTGAGAGTGGATTTCATGCTCTTTATTCAGCTCATAGTGGTGAGGAGGAATGAAAGTCCCCTCAAAGTATCTGCTTTATATACATAATTTACACAATGGGCTGCACGTGATTGGCTTATTCCGGAATTCTCCTGTAGGCCAATCAGGTTGTGGATTCACTTCCATCTGGAGCCAGATTGGGTGGCTCCTGCAGACCAATCATACTGCTGCATTGTTCTAGGACCAATCAGACTGCTGCATTCTGAATCCTATTGTTCTAGGACCAATCAGACTGCTGCATTTTGGATCCTATTCAACTCAGTACATAACACAGATGAAAATCATTCCTCCATGAAGGAACAGACAGAACCCTGTCTGAAACTTCTTGCCAGCTGCTGTCAGTCAGTGTAGACATACTGGGCTAGACCAACCAAGGGTCTGACTCAGTAGAAAGCAGCTTCCTATGTTTCCACAATAAAGAATAGGTCTGTTCTCTGCCTCTCCTGCATATCAGGGAAGGATCTCCATGCAAAATGTTTCAGACACAACAATATTTATTGCGTATCAGTAGGGAATAAGAGTTTAGGGAGCAGATCATAGTTGACGATCCTAAAATATGTTTTTAAAAGGCAGCCTTTAGGGATGAGGGAATGAACAGCTGGCCGGGTCAGGATTCTAGGAGACGGGCAGTTATAAGACAGGAATGTGAAACAGAGATGAAATTTAATCAGCAGCGGAACTTGTGAAGCTGGTGGGTTTTGTTTTGTTTTGTTTTTTTAAATGAAAATATGTTTTGTCTTAAAGTGTGGCTTCCAGTTGGCTGCAGGAGTCTCCTGTGGCCAATCAGAAACCACGCTTTGGTTTCCAAATGTCTTGGAAGTCGATTGGATTTCTGGAACGGATTCTGTTCAACTTCCAAAGTGCGACTGTATTCTATAATTAATAGATGGTGCAAACTCTATTCAAATAAATAAATAAATAGATAAATAAATATTGAGTGATAACAACAAGAAGTTTCGGGAGAGCTGAATAGCAAATTGAAGTAGAAAGGGGGGGGGGAGAAACAAATTCAGATTTTAATTTCTTAACTCTGTTTTTTTATATCTAACAATCAAGGTGACATTTCATTTGTAACGCCAAAGCAGTCTCATTAAACTGAACAAAATCAAGCTGAAATGGAATGTGGGGAGAGCCCGTTGCTGTTTCATCATAGAGGAATACAGAACAAACAACAACAACCACTTTCCCCAGCTTAGGAAACATAATGAAAACCGCGCTGCTCAGCCACATTCATTATGCCTCAATTTATATGCGCCAGATGCCAGACGGCTTAAGTGACGGGCCTTACCTGGGCATTTGCAAAAATTATTTATAAAAACAACTCTTCTAGAAAACGTGCATTCATTTTATTTAAATTCAATTACCACTGTAAAGGCCTTGTTTCCAGTAAACAGTAGAAGCCCTATTTGCAAGTGAAAATTAATTGCTATTCAGGTGCTTCCAGCATGGAAAAGAAACTACTATGCACAAGGGTGTAGACAGACTCAGCTTTCCATTAGGAGTATGAGGCTTTTGCAGCATTAGCGCTAATTTAATCAAACTGGTTAACCATCTGTAAAACAAAGACTGAAGATTTAACACCTTTGCTATGACACTGGACAAAGCCTACAGAACTAGCTATTTGCAGGGGCATAGATCAAGAGGCAGTTCTGCTTGAAAGAGGACAGGGTACCACCTGGTTCACCTAGTGCTGTACTCTGACTAGTAATGACTGTCTAGAACAGAGGTTTTCAACTTTTTTGAGTCCACGGCTCCCTTGACGAACAATATTCTTTCTGCGGCACCCCTGTGGGGCTCAGGAGTCCAGTTATGTCACCCCTTGCCTGCAGAGCTGGCAGCCCCTCATCCCTTTTTTGAACACCCTCTCTTGTGGAGTGTTCCCTCAGCCTCCTCTCCCGTCTCCTCGTGAGTCCTTCAGGAAGCTGCCACACACACACACACACCCCGGTCTCTGAGCCACCCCACCCTGAAGAGAGGTGCCTCTTCATCCTGCTCCACGAGGGTCTGGGCAGAGGATGTTCCAATGTTTGGGAATCATTCTGCCAGAAACAAGTAGAAAGGTTCTAGAAGGTTCTAGAAGACCACTCGGCTTTGTTTTTGCAGAAGCCTGATGGAAGAGTGGCGAATTCTGTTGAAGGACTGTTGCTGTGATTTACAACGCGCTGGAGATAAGACTTTTGTTTGAAAGTGTGCTGTTAATTGCTGTTTATGTCAACAGTCAAAACCATTTCCCTGGACTTGGGTGATTTTAAAAGAGGATTAGACAGATTCACGGAGGACAAGGCTATCAGTGGACACTAGCCATGATGGCTATGTGAGGCTGTGTGTTTGGTGGAAGGAAGTTCACCTGGAATTCCTCACTGTGATTGAGGTGTTCCTCTTCTCCCACCTCAGCATTGTTTTATCTAATTTTCAATAGTAGTATTTTTTCATTTTTATGTAAACCATAAAGGCAAAATACCCCTGGATGGTTTAGTCCAGTCAAACTTCACTATGGGGTTGCGGCACTCATCTCGCTTCAGGCCGAGGGAGCCAGTGTTTGTCTGCACATAGCTTTCCTGGACATGTGTTCAGCATGACTAAACCACTTCGGGCAGAACGGGACACTGTGACGGAAGCCAGAGTGCACGGAAACACCATTTACCTTCCACCGCAGTGGTACCTATTTGTCTACTTGAGCTGGTATGCTTTTGAACTGCTAGATTGGCAGTAGATAGGTACATAGGATTGTGTGGTCAATTGGAGATGCCGGGGATTGAACTTCATGCAGAGCATGTACTCTACATCTAATGGCCCTTTATTTTTGGAGACTATAGGAAGATTTCATTTCATTGCGCACGCAATAGTGGAGAACTCTCATTCATTCCCCCCCCCCCAAGGGAAGTCACTAGGGATCTATGCTCCCCAAACTTCATTTACACTTCTGGGTTTTAGACTTTGCTCTGGCATGCTCTCAAAATGTGCCAAAAGAACTAGAATGGAGTGATTGTTTATGTGCCACCACCGAAAGGAGGCCAGTAGGGTTGTTTAAAAGTTCTGCATGTAAACCATTGAGGAACAGATTTCTTCTACCCTGTTTAAGGTGCTGTTGGCCACTGCCCAAGCCATCTGCCCTTGCTGGCCCTCCAGCTGGCAGCAGCTGCTAATAAACCAACAAGCCTTCTTCTCCTTCCTCAATTGATGCTCCATAGTAGAATGCAGAATAGTGATCAGACTGTTGACATAGTTGCTTCTGCTGCCACTTGCAGAGAGAGAGAGAGAGACAGACAGACAGACAGACAGACAGACAGACAGACAGACAGACTGTACTACTGCTAGGGCTAAATAGTGAGCTCCGCCTCCAAGAAACTGTTGAAGAATGAAATGACCCCACTGCAATTTTTCCGCTTACAAACAGGATGGAAACCAGTTGCGTACCCTGCTGTAATTTGGTCATTCAGAGCAGGTGATAATAATACAGGGACTGTATCCCTGACACTGATGCAACATGGGACAACTTCCTCCAGAAATTAGGTTAACAAAACTGAGTTTTGTTGTTGAATTAACTGAGGAGGAGCTAAGCGGAACTCACACCTGCAGTCTCAGGGAAAATACCCCGTATATACTTATGCCAAAAATGTCTGTGTGTTAAGGGAAGGCTTTGGAAATAAGCAATTCTACTGGGTTGGCAAACAGATTCTTTGTCTGCTGTTTTGTGTTTCTAATAGAACAGGTGTGTCTGTGAGCAACAGCTTTCACACTACTACTCTGCAATTACCGCTCAGTACTTCATCGCAGGTGCTGCATGGCCTGATGAGATTGTTCGTGAGGTCTGCAGACTGTTCTGGCAAGCAGAAAAGGATGGCGATTTTCTGTTCCCATCCCTGTCTTTCATGGTTTTCAAAGTCATTTGTTGTCCTCTCTCATAACCACAGGTTCTAAGAGAAGTGGATGGAAAATGCAGAATGTGGCCCCAGTGCTAAGAGCGTTGATGTCGATTTTACACTTGGTGCGTACTAACAAGGGTAGGAAGCAAGCTGTATGCAGAACCATTAGCTGGGCAAAATGATATCTGGAGCAGACTCCAGGAGAGGGGAGCTGTGCGACTCCCCTCTCAGGAAAGGTGGCATCACTCGAGATTTTTTAATTTAGAGAAAAGGTGACATGATAGACATTTAGAAAACTATGCATGGCATGGAGGAAGTGGATAGAGTAGTTGTTTTCCTTCTTTCATGACACTACGTCATGGTCTGGTTCATGGACGACTGAAGTCCCGGCTGGGGACATTGGGACTGGGGGCAAGATGGCAGGGTGGGAGCAGGAACGGGAGTCCAGAAGCCAGGAGTCAGGAAGCCAAGAGTTTAAGGGTCAGAGAGCTGGGAGTCAAGAAGCCAAGGGTCTGAGGATCAGGAAGGAAGGAGTCACGAAGTCAAGGGTCCGAGGATCAAGAAGCAAGGACTCAAGGAACCAAATGCAGCAAGGCAGGGAATGTGTTGCTGTGGCAAAGAGCTGACCTTCTGTCCCTTCCCAGCTCTTGCCACCAGGTGCTGTGAGTTACCAATCGGTCTCACCTGTGAGGCCACACCTTGCCTCTTCAGAGCAAACTTAGGAAGGCCCCAGTCCTGGTCACAGGGCCTGGGTCCTGCATGCACACCTGACACACTAGAACTCATGCATATCCAATGAAGCTGTATGTTGGAAGATTTAGGGCAGATAAAAGAAAGTCCTTCATGCAGGGCATAGTTAAACTATGGAACTCACTTCCAGAGGAAGCTGTGATGGCCACCAACTTGGATGGCTTTAAAAGAGGATTAGACAAATTCAAGGAGAAGAAGGCTACCAATAGCCTGTGTTCAGGTCTTGCTTGTGGGTTCCTCCCAGGTTGGCCACTGTGAGAACTGGATGCTGCACTAGATGGGCCAAAGGTTCTTCTTATGTTCTTATGGTGGGAATCTCCTGTGTCATGAATGGAATGTTTTGAATGAGCCCCAAGATTGGCTGAAGACCACCACCCAAATTGGATGCTGTTGAATTATTTCTGAACTGTGTTGATCAAAGAGCTAAAGGAATGTTCATGTTCTGGCAAAAAGTACTGTACCTGCAAGGACGCGTGAAAGGCTGGCTATGCAATGCTAGTTGCAAACAATGAGTATTATACCACACCAAAAGTTACAGAAGACCAGGTACGAACAATGAGAGTTGGGATATGCCAGGAACATGCTAAAGATGGAGGACTGCCAAGAACATGCAGTGAGAAATGCTAAGACCCAGATGCACAGAAGGAAAACTATATAAGATCAGGCTTTTCAGAAGGGTCTGTGTGTCAGACACAGCTAGGATCCTCACTGTCTGATCACCCATAACCCTTATTGGAACTTGATCAATTCCATTGAAGGGCTGGTGAGTATGATTGTGTGTGTGGATGTGTGCATGGCTGAGTGCATGTTCCCTTGTCTTGTTATGTATTATGTTTGTTAATCAATAAAGCAACGTTATGCAGAAATTCCAATATATTGGTTGCCTGACTGCTTGCTTGTGTTCTCTCTCTGGAGTGCACTGAATCTCATTTATGCTAAAACACCTAAACAGATAAAAGAACCTGGTTATACTTAACACCTGCTAGGAACTACTCCTCCCCATTCAGCAGGCTGGATATATCAGGCCATAGCTGGGCTGCCTGTTGGATGCTGCACCAAACCCCATTATACAGTCTTTGATAAAGTTATGGCCCTGCGTAACCCACCATCTCCCTCCAGCCATTCACCATCTCCCTCCAGTCATTGCACAAATGCAAACATTTCCCACATATTATATGCATTGTTATACATATAGCATGCATAGTACATGCATATATACATTCCAGATTTTGTAATGCAACCAGCACATAAGTGGATATACACAACGGTGCATATCATTGTGTAGGAAGCTACCTGGGATAGCTCAGGTGGTAGAGCATGAGACTCTTAATCCCAGGGTCATGGGATCGAGCCACACATTGGGCAGAAAGATTCCTGCATTGCAGGGGGTTGGACTAGATGAGTGTCACAGACCCTTCCAACTCTACAATTCTATGAATGGTCTGTTATTACATATAAAATTACACTGCAGAAATATAGTGCTGCATGGGTCCGGACATACATAATATTTCATAGAATCATAGAGTTGGAAGAGACCACAAGGGCCATCGAGTCCAACCCCCTGCCAAGCCGGAAACACCATCAGAGCACTCCTGACATATGGTTGTCAAGCCTCTGCTTAAAGACCTCCAAAGAAGGAGACTCCACCACACTCCTTGGCAGCAAATTCCACTGTCGAACAGCTCTTACTGTCAGGAAGTTCTTCCTAATGTTTAGGTGGAATCTTCTTTCCTGCAGTTTGGATCCATTGCTCCGTGTCCGCTTCTCTGGAGCAGCAGAAAACAACCTTTCTCCCTCCTCTATGTGACATCCTTTTATATATTTGAACATGGCTATCATATCACCCCTTAACCTCCTCTTCTCCAGGCTAAACATGCATATAATTGGTTGAGGGTTTTTTTTAAAATAATAATTCCAACAACCACAAGTATAGATAAGAGCATGATGTGAGGGGCGTTCCCATATGGGTAAAATTCGACAGAGTTGGAACTGCCAAATTCTGTGCATGAATCTGTTTCCAAAGGATTCCTCCACCATCCCTATCAAGAACACATCTAACAATAAAAAGGTAAAGGTAAAGGTACCCCTGACCATTAGGTCCAGTCGTGGACGACTCTGGGGTTGCAGCACTCATCTCGCTCTATAGGCTGAGGGAACCAGCGTTTATCCACAGACAGCTTCCGGGTCATGTGGCCAGCATGACTAAGCCGCTTCTGGTGAACCAGAGCAGCGCACGGAAACGCCGTTTACCTTCCCACCGGAGCGGTACCTATTTATCTACTTGCACTTTGACATGCTTTTGAATTGCTAGGTGGGCAGGAGCAGGGACCAAACAAAGGGAGCTCACCCCGTCACGGGGATTCGAACCACCGACCTTCTGATTGGCAAGCCAAGGTTTAGACCACAGCACCACCCACGTTCCTCTACATCTAACAATATGAACAAGCAAAAATCCCCCACAGAGATTCCTTTTGGGAAAATGAATGCCTTCTGCTCCTTTATCTGTATATTCAGCAGGGTGGTGTGAACTGTAAGTGACAGGTTGCCATTTCAGTGCTTCACCACATCAGTGCAGAAAAGCTGTCAATGGCAGCAAGTCGCAAGGGGGATGCATGGAAGCAGACGGCCCATCACTGGTTCCCCTCTCCATACTTGCGCTTTGCAAGTGCTTCTTCCCCACCCCACACCTTAAAAGCTTGGCTTCGGGGGACTCCTGACTACAGCAGCGAAATGGAAATGATTGACTAGCGGTAGAAAATTAAAATTAATTTTTAAAACACCTTAGCATTACCCTGTCCTGACTCTCATCAATTTTCACCAGGTAATAAGGCTCCTATATCTGGCATGCTTCCTCCAAAGGCTGAGCTCAAGAGATGGCAAGAGACTTGGGAGATGGGTGTTCAGAGCAAGACTAAGTTTGCATTCAGACGTGGAGCTTATTGCATTCATTTTTCCTGGTTATAATGCTGGCGTTTCTGTCCCAGTCACTTATACTGCCATGGTGGGAAAGAACAGTATGATGAGATATGGCCCCAAATGTTGTCATTGAAAAGCTCCCATGATTTTCTGAATGAAGGGGATTACAACCAGCTCTCCCCCCTCCCCGGAAACAACACATAAATTAGCACAAAACTTCCACCAGTTTTCCAGAAGTCACGTAAAATGTGAAACAACGTGAAAATGAACAGGCAAGGGAAGATGGCCTAAAGTGCTGTCTGAATGTAGCGTTAATCAACTATTATGGTGGTATTCTACCAGGAAAGGAGACAATAAGCAGAAACAATAGCTACTACAGCAGAAATAGTGTTTCCAGTCCAATCTTGACATGAGAAAGACACAGAGGACACTATTGTAAGCTGCACAGCTTATTCCCGACTGGAAGACATCCTGGCATAGCAAATGTCACAGCTGCATAAACACCAGTCTGCAGTGCTAAATGCATTTCTCTGTTCCCCCTTCCAAGATCGTGTTTGAAAATGTTTTCTCCCCACGGCTAAATATGTTGCTCATTAAACCACTTCTCCTTTGCTTTAAACCGGAGCCTATTGTAAGCTATAATTCACCATGCATTGTATTGTCCGCTTGATCAATTTAAAAGAAAAAAGGTATCCAAAATTGCTGGAAAAATAAGAATCGAAGCTGTCGCACTGTCACAAAACTCAGTTTGCACATTCACCTTCCGGAGACGAAGGCAGACCTCAAGCGCTTCGTAGTTACAAATGAAAAATGAGTCTGTTTGCCTTTCAGCTTCTTTTTTTGGCTGCATGATGCAAACATAACACAGAGAAGATGCTAGGCTGCCTCTGCTCAGGAGAGAGAGAGGGGGAGAGAGAGACCCATAATTCGAGGGGATACTTTAAGGCAGGAGTGCTCAACCTCAGGCCCAGGAGCTGAATGTGACCCGCTCGCCCTCTATATCAGGCCCCCAGGACTCTCTCCAAGCCATGACTCCTCTCCACTTCACACTGTTCCCTAGCCTTGTTCTGAGACATCCTCCAGTGTTTTTGACTGCCTGGAATGTGTTCTTAAACATTGATAAAGACTCTTGCTCACCGTGATGGAGGACATTGAGAAATGTATGTTGTAGAAAGCTCTGGATTTGAAATAGCTAGAATGTGCCCTACTTTGCAAAGGTAGGAGTTACAGTGGTACCTCGGTTTTCAGACGTCTCCGTTGACAAACATTTTGGTTTTCGAATGTCATAAACCCGGAAGTAAATGCTTCGGTTTTCGAACACACCTCAGAAGTCAAAGATGCCATGCAACTTCTGCTGAGTTCAAGATCCTGAGGCTTTGTTATTGTTGTTTAGTCGTGTCCGACTCTTCGTGACCCCATGGACCAGAGCACGCCAGGCACTTCTGTCTTCCACTGCCTCCCGCAGTTTGGTCAAACTCATGGTGGTAGCTTCGTGAACACTATCCAACCATCTCGTCCTCTGTTATCCCCTTCTCCTTGTGCCCTCCATCTTTCCCAACATCAGGGTCTTTTCTAGGGAGTCTTCTCTTCTCATGAGGTGGCCAAAGTATTGGAGCCTCAGCCTCAGGATCTGTCCTTCCAGTGAGCACTCAGGGCTGATTTCCTTCAGAATGGATAGGTTTGATCTTCTTGCAGTCCATGGGACTCTCAAGAGTCTTCTCCAGCACCATAATTCAAAAGCATCAATTCTTCGGCGATCAGCCTTCTTTATGCTCTCATTTCCATACATCACTACTGGGAAAACCATAGCTTTTACTATATAGACCTTTGTTGGCAAGGTGATGTCTCTACTTTTTAAGATGCTATCTAGGTTTGTCATTGCTTTTCTCCCAAGATCCTGAGACTTAGCTGTCGGCTATTGAGTTTTTGGTTTTAGAATGTTTCAGAACTCCAACAGTCTTCTGGAACGGATTACATTCGAAAACCAAGGTACCAGTGTACATGCTTCCCTCCACCAACTTTTACTTCTGGCCATTTCCACCACTGGCATGCAGCCCTCAAAATGTTCCCCATGAAGGAATGTGGCCCGCAGACTGAATATGGTTCCCCACCCATTTTAGATGTGGCAGCCATTTTGTGTCATGCCACGTGCACCACAGCAGCCATTTTGTGACTGGCGCCCACAACACTTCTCGAACATTCTGGATGGGCCCACTGGCTCTTGAAAGGTTGGTGCCCCATGGGCTAAGGAGATGGTCCAAGCTACAATTTTGATAACTCATCACATGGGGCAGTGACCCCATGTTCTTGGCTGTTCCTTGCTCACAACTGTGGGAAATGCATCACTATCCTAAGCTGCAGTTATGCTAAAGCCCTACACAATTGTACTGATTTTTCAAAGGGAAGTCACCACTGCATTGATGCTGGGCTGTCACTTCAGCCTGTGGCTTAGCTGACAAAGTGGCCACATGTCAGTGCAAAGGAATGAATTATGACACAAAGGGCAGGCCGTGATGTTTGCATTCATATTTCCTGGAGTTAAAAGGAGCATGTGCTGTGACACTCATATAGAAAGGTCAACTTTTGACAGTTAAGACACCTTCCTTGGCTTAGCCGGTCCACAGCAGAAGGTGAAAACACTCAGTACTCCCTGCAGACAAAAGACACATGCGTAAGTCCAGCTGTCACTGAATTTTCTGCATGTGTGGTCAGATATAATAGAGTTTTATATTATTTCTGAATGGGTAGACAGCTTTCACAAAGGGCATGACAGCTCTAGAGTGTGAAGGATACAAGGAAAAAAGGGTTCTGCTGTTGAGATATTGTAATTTGCTGTAGTGAGTCTATGGCTGTCATTAAGCTGCAGAGGAGAGGAAGGGAAATTCCTATGGTGCAATTCTACATAAAATTAAATAAATACTGGAATTAGTTCACCCATCCATTGGCATTAACCACTTAGTGAGCAAGCCCAAGGAGCCAGCATAAAGCAATCCAGTGTAAATTAAACTGGTGCAAATTAGGGTTGCCATACGTCCAGCAATTGGCTGTCAGAAACTGTGTCTGGGCGGAAATCACTGAAACACCCAGCAAAATCCAGATGTACGGTGTTAAGTTGTGGGTGAACATATCAGACAGCACAGCGATTCCTCAGACAGCTCTTGTTTATTCACAGGCCAGAACAGAACTGAACTGAAGGGTTCAGCCAACCTGCTTATATAGAGCTCAACTACAACGCAATAGCAACAACTTTCTGTAACTATCCAATCACTGAACGTCACTTTCAATTCCTTATTTGCATATGTGGACCTGAGTGAAAGCTATCTACAGTATCCCCCTGCTGGCCCAGGGTGAGAACTTCAGTACATAACATACGGTAACCCATGTTTTCATCTATTTCCCTTAAAAAAATGTTACACCAGATCCAAACCCCATTCAGCAGCAGGCATTTAGATTACTGTTCTACGCTGGGTTACCAGGTCATGTGACTGGCCTGAAACATGTGACCAGACTAAGTCTCCCCTCTCTGGTCCCATCACACCCCTGAAATGTTCCTTTTGAAGGGCACTTACACTGGCCTCAGCTTAGCCAGCTAAGGCTCAGCCAGCTGAACCAGAACGAGCAACTTATGCTGGCATATTTTGGGCAGAGCCAGGGTTGTGGACTTAATATCAGCTGAGCCTGGCTGCGTTGGGAATCAGCTGGCTGAGATGTAGATTCACTGCATCTTAACCTGCTCTTGCCAAAGAGCTGCTGCTTAAAAAAGTAATATATTATAACCGCATCAGCCTAAAATATTAATTTTCCAATGGCACCAACGGTTTTGCATTGTTGTTGATTATTTATCAACTTTCACGTATGTTCAAGGGGATGTACAAGCAGTAATAAAAACAGCTAAGATGACTGAAAAACACAAAACAATGCAAAGTGGACACTCATGGCAGAGACCCATTCATCTGGTTGTGAAATAGGCAATAAAAGCAAAAGCCTGCTAGATACTGAGCTATTATCAAAAGAAGGCCCGGGGCCAAGCCAATGTTCTAATTAGGCAGACTTGCTGTCTCCATTGCACTTCCAGCACAGGGCTTAATCTGCATACCAATTCTTAGATTGCAGTATTTCCTTCAGACATTCAGTTCCACTTTGCCATAATGTACACTTATGGGATGAGAATGATGGAGATGGCAGTCGCGAGAATCTGCATAATATATGAGTTATTGCAAAAATCAACACTTGCCACGCTTTCACCGAGTGAACTCTGCAAAGAATCTGCATAAGCAGTAAACAAGACTTTTATAAATCAACTTTTAAGTGCTTAACCACCTTTCCATTTCCAGCTGTATTTTAAAGAGCTGAAGCAGAAACCTCATTTTTCCAGCCATTATAATTCAGAACCCGAAACTTGTAAACCTTTTATTACAGCCCTTTTTCATAACACCTAGACTTAATGTATCAAACGTGTCTCTTTCCCGCAGTTTGCGGTATCCGTGTGGCGCGAACAATGAAGGCGGCATTATTCACGGAGCATACTTTACCTTGAAGCAATATCTATAAATTGGTAAATATACGACTCTTGTAATCACCTTAAACCAAAATTCTGCTGTCATGTTGAATAAGTCAGGTGCACCTAGAGCTTCCCAAATGCAACTCGGTCTTCACAAGCAACTGGAAACCTGTGCTTGCAAAAAGTGAAGCAAGCTGTAGCTCATCCAGGAATTCAGGGCTTGCTGAATAAATTTTTATTAGTAAGGAGAAGGCTTACTAAAGTGCCGTGGAAGATGGTAAACAATTAAAGCTTAATTTCTTTGACAGCCTAAATTAACAGAGCACCTCCTGCAATTTCTTTTATTCCCTTGCTTTTTAATTGCTAATTTATAAATAAAAGCATTTTAACAGGGTTCTCTGCTTTTAGAACAAATTAGTGAAATTTGGTGCCTGGATAAACGTAGTAAAAGATTAGAGACTGCAGGATTGCCACTGTAAACTACCATTATTAAGATGTCTCTGCCCATCCATCACTCACAACACAGATGGCCTTCTTTATTATTTGTAGGAACACAAACACATAAACACATCAGCACTGCATAAAAACCCCCACTACATGCTCTTCGCAGCCCCTGTGAAATTGATGGATGTATCTGTTGATGGAAATGGGCATCCCCATTTGGGAACGACAGTCACAAGGTGTCAGGGAACTGCCATCGGCTCAGGGGCGAGAGGGGAAAAGGTGGATGGATTACAGAGAGCCCCCAAAGATCGTGGGAAGCAGCACTTCCTCAGCGGAGGAAGGAAGCCACGCCTCTAGTGGGGAGGAGATGCAGGGCTCGGAGGATGCAAGGCGGTGCCAGGACACCTTGCCTGAGCAAAGCGGGGAGGAGGGAGGTCCCCCTTTACCCACGCCTTCCTTGCGCAGTAGGCTTCCGCGCAGAGAGGGGAGGCGCAGACTGGGGGTCAAGAAACTACTCTGCTGGGGAAGGTTTAAGGACCGCTCACTCTCAGATTCTGCCAGTGAGTGAGCAAGACATGGAACAGAGGCGCTCTGCATTGTAAATGTTTTGTTTTGCACCAACAAGAAAGCTTTAGAACAGACTAGTGAGGCATATTGCCTGATTGCTCTTGAGCAACCACCTGATACCCCTAACACAAGGCATGCAAATGGAGCTGGGTTGGGTCCAGTGCTTTGAGCAGCCATCATGGGCCTCCAAAGACAATGGAGCTCAATAAAGTCAGTTTGCAGGTGGGTGGCAAGTTCTCCAGCGAGCTGTCAGGGGTGTTTCATGATGGAACGCATAGCATGCAGGCTGTCTCCCAATACCCTATTGATTTATTTGCCCATGTCATTGCGGACTTCTCATCCTGTCTGTCAGCAGACAGTTTTTATGCTGCAACCATTGGAAAAGGGAGATATGAGTTATAGCTAATCGGCCGTTCTCCTTCTGTATCCTAAATGGGAAAATAGATTTAAGGAGCAAGAAATGCCGCAGAAGATAAAAAGAAGAGGCAGTAACAATCAGCCAGGTAAAATTGGAAAAAGAAAGTTGAACTGAAAATTTACGAGATAGATTTGGAGAAGCGAATGTAAATAATACAGTCTTGTCAAGACCTCAAACGGGTAAAAATTATCTGTGAACAAATAAAACACACTTTATTGCATTATGGTGCGGTTAGCCAACACAGTACTCTCCAGAGGTTTTGAACTATGACTCATATCAGCCCCAAATGGTGTGGACAATGGTCAGGGATGATGAGAGTTACAGTGCAAAGTATCTGAAGGTGCTACATTGGCTGCCCCTGAATTTGGGAACACATCAAGTATATGTGTAAGGGGTTTCAACAGAGTAAGTTGACAAGCAAAAGTCAGAGTCCTTACAATCCAGTTCACAGACCGACATGCTTGTTTGCAGTAGATCTTGAAGTATGCATTATTGTATATTGGAAATATATAAAAAAATAAAAAATTGTCCAGTAGCACCTTAGAGACCAACTAAGTTTGTTCTTGGTATAAGCTTATATCAAGAACAAACTTAGATGGTCTCTAAGGTGCTTTGTTGTTGTTGTTTAGTCGTTTAGTCATGTCCAACTCTTCGTGACCCCATGGACCAGAGCACGCCAGGCACTTCTGTCTTCCACTGCCTCCCGCAGTTTGGTCAAACTCATGCTGGTAGCTTTGAGAACACTGTCCAACCATCTCGTCCTCTGCCGTCCCCTTCTCCTTGTGCCCTCCATCTTTCCCAACATCAGGGTCTTTTCCAGGGAGTCTTCTCTTCTCATGAGGTGGCCAAAGTATTGGAGCCTCATGAGA
>JAXCMG010000037.1:2649574-2681738 GCA_034642415.1 Podarcis siculus
TATATATATATATATATATATATATATATATATATATATATATATATGTCTTGATTTGTTTGTGGCATCTCAAGATGTTTAATGCTGACAAGACACAAGCACTGGGAATGACCACAGAGCCTTGTGGCAATTTAAAGACTGACAAATTTATTATGGCATAATTTTTCATGGATTACTGTCTACCTTATGTGGAGTCTGGCATCGCTTTATGTATTGATTCATTGTTGAATTTTGATGGCAAAGCAATAAACACCATGACAATATGACTGCAAGGGCTTGAGGTCTTTTAGTGTTCCTCTAGGATGGAGAGAGATTCTATCCAGTCAGATAACATGAACACAGCCATCCTTAAAAATTCACGCTTCTCCAAATTTTGCAATGCAGTTTTCTAACAAACCAGTGTTTACAAAAATGCATACATTAGGGAGAACGTGCATAAAAATCAATGTATTCATGAAAGATAACATTCAAAAATGCTTTATATTAGGTAAAATGCCATGCAAAAAATGTGTACAGTAGTAAAAAAATGTGTTTATTAGGAGAAATTGGCTCTAAAATGCTGTTGAATTTTCATGAGGATCTCTCTCTCTTTTTAAATTGCAAATTATGGCAGAAATGTGGGGAGGTGAGTCTAAGACTGGGAAAACGAGAAACTGAGAAAACTGAAATTGGCAGGTCTTTCCATTCCTAGTTGCAGATGGTGCTGCAACTTACTGGTGTGGTTTTATTTTTGGATTATCTCATGCAAGTTTGTGAGGGTGTTTCCTATTCGCCTACACTGGCAGAAGTAAAAGGAATTGGATTAATGCGACAAATCCTTGGCCACCAACACAAGCTTAGTACATAAAGATAAATCATAAAAGCTTTGCAAGCTATTATTATTATTACTAAGCAAGCTTTCTCTCAAGGGATGTTCAGAGGAAAACACACTACTTTATAACCACCAGCTGTTTGTCAAACTTTAGTTTGTGCTTTAATCACTGGCAGAAAACAGCTTTAAGACCTATCATTACCCAAAGAATTATGGCAGCAGAGCACACAACTGCTGGCCAGAAATCCTTTATGTGTAGCAGGGTAACAGCCCTCTGCATTCACCATACGAGAGGGCAGGATACGTGCATGCACTCATGTCAGTCCTGTGGCAAGATCCACTGGGGTGAGCATCTTAGGATGCATTAGATCTGTGGCTCTGCTGGCTGATTTCCAACTCATAAAGCCCTTAACTCCAAGCTCAGCTGTAGATACACAGACACAACCTGTTCATCCCAGCTCAGCTGGGGCTCAGCCAGCTGAACTTGAAGCCGGCTGAGCTGAGGCCAGTGTAAAAGGTAAAGATAAAGTGACCCCTGATCATTAGGTCCAGTCGTGACCGACTCTGGGGTTGCGGCGCTCATCTCGCTTTACTGGCCGAGGGAGCCAGTGTACAGCTTCTGGGTCATGTGGCCAGCATGACTAAGCCGCTTCTGGCGAACAAGAGCAGCGCACGGAAATGCCGTTTACCTTCCCACTGGAGTGGTACCTATTTATCTACTTGCACTTGGATGTGCTTTCGAACTGATAGGTTGGCAGGAGCAGGGACCGAGCAACGGGAGCTCACCCCGTCATGGGGATTTGAACCGCCGACCTTCTGATCGGCAAGTCCTAGGCTCTGTGGTTCAACAGCACCACCCGCATCCCATGAGGCCAGTGTAAGTCACCCCAAAGATGGGGAAAGAGCCAGAGAGGGATGGCCTAGGCTGGATCCTAAGCCTGTTCAGCATGGTCACATGACCTGTGAACCCAGCATACAACACTGCTTAGAAGGGCTTTCCCTCCACTCTGCCAGAGTTAGGCAGATCAACAGCAGCCATGCTGCTGAGCAGGCACTAGATATGGTGTAACATTATTCTGGCTTAATTTACAACAGCGTAACTTAGTCCTGTATACCCAATCCCTGCAATTCATTCCTATCAGATAACAAGTGTTGTATAGTTTGCACTTCCAAAAGCAATGCACAAACTAAAACAAAGCCTTCCTGCAAAATTCACATTCTCCTGAATTTTGCAGTGCAGTTCTCCTGCCAAGTAACGTTTACAAAACGGTATATTGGAGGGTGACATGTGCATAAAATTTCATGTGTTTGTGAAAACAACAAACAAAAAATGCAATATATCCGGGGAAATCGCTTTGCAAAAAATTGTGTGGATAAAGAGAATTTCTCATTAAAACGCTGGCAAATTTTCATGAGCAATTTTTTTTATTACACAAAGCCTGCCAGAAAAAACAACAACCCAGGAAACTTTATATGGTGATGCTCAAACATGCCTTAGGGTTATAGCACAATGCAGGGTTTGCAGAAAAAGGACAACTAACGCCTACTGTGTCCTATTGCTTTCTGTGAAAGTGCGAAGTATGTGGTTAAGCAACCTTGTAAAATAAACCCACAAACGTTACCAGCCTCCTCAGTGCTGGCAGAGGAGAACGAGGAAAGTGGCTTTCTTTGCTGGGTGAGGAGGAAGGGCGTACTCTCCTTCTGTGGGAGCCCACTTGGTTTCCATGCTGGGTGCAGCGTAAGGAAAGGGCCTGCCTGTCCCTCCGCCATCATTCTGCTCACTCCCCTTCATGCAATTCCTTGTTGCCTAGGGTTACCTGGCAAGTGTTTTAATACACGGCTGGCTGAAAGTGAAGTAAATACAATCTAAAAGTCCACAATATCAGCGGGTGCTGGAGCTGGAGCAATGCACCTAGTAGTAGCAGCAGACCTAAACTGGACCTGATACCAGGCCAACAAGCTTACACTTTGCCCTTTGTGAGAAAATGTTCATACCAAACTTGAGCCAGATATTGTGCGTCTAGATTCGGAAATAAGAGCAAATTTAATGGAACGTATCACCAAGGAAAGCTGCATAGGTTTACAGGTTTTTAATAAGTTTGTATCCCAACATATATAAGCTGATCAAATGCTGGTGTGAAAAGGTGACTGGTGGGACGAATGCATCTTATCTCAGCCTCTTCTATGGTCAAACTAGACACAGAGATTGACTGGCTGCAAAACACACAGATGCAAAGCAGTAATACCTATCTAGGCAATGTGAAAGAGCTCTTCTTGTGCAAAAGGCATGCATGCACGCAGCACAGCAGCATGCGTTCACTTAAAATGCCAGTGTGACGGGAGAACCAGAATTGCTGGCACCCCCCAACCAGTTACAGCAAAATGATCTGGAGTTTTTTTTTCCCCAGCTCAAAAGGGCCTTTTGCACCAGGACCCAGTTGTGAGAAGCAGGCTTAGTCATTCCACTGGGTGGGAAGGGGAAGCTCTATGGGGTTAATGTGGGGGGCGGAGGCAGGGGGGTTAGCGAGTAAGCAGAGGTGCAACTCCTAGCAAACAAATGCATACACTAAGAGATTTTTTGGGGGGGGGAGTACTTTCACAATGGGACGCGGGTGGCGCTGTGGGTTAAACCACAGAGCATAGGACTTGCCGATCAGAAGGTTGGCGGTTCGAATCCCCGTGATGGGTGAGCTCCCGTTGCTCGGTCCCTGCTCCTGCCAACCTAGCAGTTCGAAAGCACGTCAAAGTGCAAGTAGATAAATATGTACTGCTCTGGCAGGAAGTTAAAGGGTGTTTCTGTGCACTGCCCTAGTTTGCCAGAAGCAGCTTAGTCATGCTGGCCACATGACCCGGAAGCTGTACGACGGCTCCCTTGGCCAATAAAGCGAGATGAGGGCCGCAACCCCAGAGTCGGCCACGACTGGACCGTATGGTCAGGGGTCCCTTTACCTTTACCTTACTTTCACAATGCAGATTGTCCTCAGATTTTGATGCAGCTTTTTGAGAATGACAAAGGAGCCTTGAAAAGCAACACTCAAACCAGACACATCTGCTGCTATTGTAGCAGTCTTTGCAAATTCTAGAAAAGCCAGCTGGTTCACAGGAACATAGGGAAATGCCAGTGGTCTATGTAGCTTGATATTGTCCACAATACTGATATTGCAGCAACTCTCCAGGGTTTCAAACGAGAGCCTCTCCCAGCCCTACCTGGAGGGGCCTGGGATCGAACCTGGGAACTTTTGGAGGCTCTAGCACTGGAACTGTGGCTCGTCCTTCCCCAAACACCAGTGCTGATCTGTGATGATGGCAAAGCAATTCTGATCCCCTAAATCCAAGGTGGGGCGTTTTCAGAAATATCGCTATTGTCCAACATCCCTGTTCTGCAGACACAATAGACTTTTGCTTGTGGGACAGATTTAGAGCACCATGCCTGTCTAACTGCACTTCCCTGCAGAGTCCTGAATAAAATCATCCCAATCCTTATGCCTCTATGGAGGAGGACGGGGCAGCCTAGATGAATGTGCAGATTCTAACAACGCAATCCTGCCTATGCCTATTAAGAGTTAAACGCAATGGGTTGTATGCCACATAATCAAAGATTAATGTTCTGTAAGTGCAAGAAATTATCCTTGTGCAGTGGAAAATTCCCCTGCGTACCTCCTAAATCTGTTTCAGGCTTTCCTCCCAATGCTCCAAAGCAGATCTTGGGGACAGTAAAGGGCACACATAGGGTGAAGCGGGGGGAGAAAATCCTATTGCAGCTGTGCTAATCCTTGCATTAGTGCAAGAGCTGAATATTGCCACTGAGTTCAAAGGAAGCTACCTCGAACCAAGTCAGACTATTGGTCCCTCTAATTCTCCAGGGTTTTAGACAGGAGCATTTTCCAGATCTTCCTGGAGATTCTGTTCTACCCCTGAGCTAAGGTTCTTTCCCAATGCAACATGGTCTCAGGTAAAGGTGTACAGTATATAGACTTGCAGCCTTAATCATCCAAATGCTTTGGAAAGCGCTGTGCTCTATATTTAGACTCACTCTGTCAATTTAGGAGAGTTACTATAACAGAGACTTTGAAGGTAGGAACAGCATGGGAAAACCTGGGATCCTGCCTCCCTCCCCATTCAGTTCATGTTTGATGCACAGTTGTGAGACTCTAAACTTTTGATAAATTGCTAGCAGTTTTCAAGTTCTAAACTCAGCAGGATGCAAGGGAAGCCAGAGATGTCACATTATCAATTCAAAGACCTTATCAGCAGGGCAATAAGCTCATATGGCACAGTGACAATTTTACAGAGGGGATCGCTACACATCATTACAAATTACCGTATCTTGTGAGAGTATTTGTTATTTTCGAGGACTTCAGAGCTCTGAAAAAAAGTTCTTTCCCATGGCTTCTGTTTCAAGAGGAAGATGGCAAATGCTGGGATATATGAATCGCAACATGACTGGTCAAGAGAGGAAGAAAGCACAAGGCCATTGCCTGAGTGTCAGAATCTAGCCAGAGCATAATTCGGGGAGTGGAGACCTGAACCAAGAAATAGAAGTCGGATTCTGTATAGACCTCCAACACCATAAGGGACTCTGTGTCAGGGACTGGACTGAAGAGGAAGAGGAGTAGTGAGGATCACACCCCCTTCTCCTGTAGCTTCCAGAGAAGAAGAAGGCAGCAGAATTATGAGGTGTTAGGAGAAGGAGGAAGGGAGGCAGAGCAGCTAGCTGACATGTTACTGAACAGCACAACCAACCCCCCTTCTCCCAAAATGAGGTGTTCCTTAAGGATGCAAGAACCAAGGGCACAGACACAATTGTCCATGGGCGAATGCTGTAGAGGCAGGTGTTGTTGCTAGAAAGGAATGGGGAGGAGCTCAGTGTGAGCAATGGCATCATTGAGGAATGACTGGATTTCTTGTCTTTCACTGTGTCAGCTGAATAAAATCATAAGCAAGAACTTTCTTGTTTCCTCCCTGCTTCGTGGTGCCATCAGAGGAGGGAGACAATCAAGTAGCTGAGTTATCCAGCCCAAATAATTTTGTTTGTCCCACCAAAGACCCCACGCCTGGACCCCTGCTTTGACTCCATGTTCCCTGCTTTCACCTATAGCCCCACAAGAGTGAAGGTGGTTTCAGGCCCAGCAAGCAGTTCAGAACCAGCAGAGGACTTCACCTCTTAACCATTGCCTCGTTGGGGAAATGGAGAAGCTGGAAAAGAACCAGGTGTGTATTGGGACTGAGCAGATGAACAGCAAAGAGGAGGAGCTATCTGTGACGACTCTCCTGGGCCTTAGCTGGGATAGTAGATCCTTGCTAAGTTGCCATATGGCAGCTTTGCATTGTTCCACTCCCAGGCATGGGGAACTAACAGTGGACAGTAAGACACTGGGAAACTGTGCTCATTATTTGACCACCTAAGTCCCAAAGGTGTAAATTCTAACTGAACCTGCTTGTTCCACTCAGAACCTCAAGAGGGATGATTTCCAGAATGTCTCTATGCCCTGATGCCATCAGAATCTTAATGGTTAGTGGGGGGAGTGAAGGAAGGAAAATGTTATATTTTCAGGCTGTGAAAATGCTTATTTCAAGGCAGCAGCATGAAAACCACTTGCTCTTGCCAATCTAGTTGCCTTCCAACCTTCTGAAGTGGGTGCTTTCCTTTGCCTGTGGAAGCTCCCTGGACATTTCAGAACCCCAATATTTCAGCAGGTCTTACATCTGATATGAACATAAGAAGCTGTGTTATACTGAGTAAGACCACTGGTCAATACAGTGGTACCTCGGGTTACATACGCTTCAGATTACATATGCTTCAGGTTACAGACTCCATTAACCCAGAAATACTGCTTCAGGTTAAGAACTTTGCTTCAGGATGAGAACAGAAATCGTGCTCCAGCGGCGCGGCAGCAGCGGGAGGCCCCATTAGCTAAAGTGGTGCTTCAGGTTAAGAACAGTTTCAGGTTCAGAACAGACCTCCGGAACAAATTAAGTACTTAACCCAATGTACCACTGTATAGCTCAGTGTTGACTACGTTGGCTGGCAATGACTCTCCAGGATTTCAGACCATGGTCTCTTCTGGTCCTACCTGGAGATGCTGAAGACTGAACCTGGGACCTTCTGCCTGCAAAACAGATGCTCTAACATTGAGCTACGGCCTTTCTGGCCTTGATACAGGCTTCTCCATGCCACTGCCATAACATGAAGTGGTATTTCATTATATAGTTCTTCTTTGATACCTGAAGCGTTTCTTCACCAATGGCAACAGAACTACAGAAAACCACCAAGTATAAGAAACCTGTAACAAACCACAGTACTTGTTTGGGTGGCTGTATGGGGTAGTCATTATATGAAAGCTGTTTCCAACATCCTACATAATCCAGCTAAGTTGTAAACTGGGCCCTGACTGAGACCATGGGAAGCCAATTACTTAGGAGATGCAAGATATGGCTGACGGCAGGCAGACCAGATGCTACAATCCTTCCAACTCTTCCCAGTGCAAAGCCTTCATTATTCAGGAAGTGGTATACTATCATTATTCAAATCTGGATGATAAAAAAATATATATGTTAAGGAGATGAATAGTGTATGGCTACTCACATGCAAACTGAAGTGTAGCTTCTCTGCTCAATATGCTGCCAAACATGTTGGTGGTAAAGCACTGATACTGCCCAGAATCTTTTGTTTCGCTGGGGTTATTGATGATAATGCTCCCTTCTATCACGCTGTACCGGTAATCACTTTCGGTGTCTATCTCCGTTCCATTCCGGAGCCATCTTGGGAGGAAAGCAGAGAAAGGCGTCTGAGAGGGGTCCATTTCAAGGCAACGTAGAAGATGTAAACGCAGTGTTGAGGTAAATTGTAAGAACAACGTTTTTCAGGTGTTGCTATCTGAAAGTGTGCTCACACTCAAGGGGGGGAATCACCATCCCCTGTTACCAATCTGGCTGCCTCCCAACTCACAGTGACCTTCTGAAGCGTGATGCTTCCTGTACTTGTGGCTGTTCTTAGCTTTTCTTCACCTATCTTCATGGTTCTATCCTAATTTGAAAACTAATAAATATGGACCAAAAGAGACAGAGAATCCTAATATTCTGGTAGCTCCATCGGTAGAGCATGAAGACTCTGCATCTCAAGGTCATGGGTTCGGGCCCCAATTTGGGAAAGAGGTTCCTGCTTTGCAAGGGGGTTGGACTAGATGACCCTTGGGTTACTTCCAACTCTGCGGTTCTGGTGATTCTGATTCCAGGAAGCTCCTCACTTCAGATAGTCAACCTCCATGAATTGGAAGGTGATGGAAATGGCAAAGGGGGGTGTTTGGAACTAGAGTGCTGCCCCCTCTCATCTGCTAACTTAGCATGTTATCTGAAAACCTGAAGAAGGCTATGTATTTATTATATGGATAAAAGGATTTCTGCGCTGCCAATATCATAAAATATCATGGTGGCCTGCAACAATAAAGCAGAAAACACCATTAAAATCAGTATAAATCACCAGCTTTAAAAAGTATTCAAGAGGCTCCTGAAGGTCAACAGAAAGGATGTCTTCCAGATCTCCGCTGGAAGAGCATTCCACAGCATGGGAACAGTGACATTAAATGCCCATTTTCTTGCTGAGGCCAGTTAGGCCTCTGGATCACATTACATACCTGTGTAATTAACATAACCTTTTTGTGAAACAATTAGACACGACGCAGAAAATTGACGGTCAAAATCACCTGCTCTTTTTTTTTTAATTATAAAAAACAGTTGAGTACATAACAAGGGCACAAAGCCACATATATATTTCAGAATACTTCTTGATCAAATAAGTAACCAACCCAGAGAGAATGAATCCGGCAAGCATTTTGTTTTTTACCTGTAGGTTGGTGCTGGGTTCCCTCGTGCTTGACAGGTGAGGGATACTTTCCTCTCATCTGAATCCATGGGGAAAATTACATTGTCAGGCTCTTGTATAAACACCGGCCCATAATCGACACTCTCTGTGAGGAGAGAAAGGACATATTTTTTTTCTAGAGGGCAGAGTGAAAGCTTTGTATTAGCCTTGCACAGTAAGGTTTTTTGGGGGGGTGCGTGCTTGAGTTATTTCAGACATGGTTCATACATGCATGTTCCTTCCTTGATTACTGGCTCAGCAAGTAGAAATGTAGAATCACAGATTTGGAAGGGACCATGAAGGTCCTCTAGTCCAACCCCCTGCAATGCAGGAATCTTTTGCCCAATGTGGGGCTCAATTGAAAAACTTTATTGTCACTTGTACAACTTGTATACAGTAAGATTACTCGAGTACCCCCTACTCAGCTCTCTTGGTCTTAATTCCCCTCGTTTACTGACGCACACCCACCAAACCCGAAAGTCATTTGCCCTGTTGTTATCTTTTCATTCAGCAGCCTAACAGCTCAAGGATAGAAGCTGTTCTTTACCCTGTTGGTGTGACTAATCATGCTTCTATATCTTCTGCCCGAGAGCAGGAGATCAAGAAAGTGCCGGCCAGGGTGTGAATCATTCCTGAGAATTCTCCTCACTCTCCTGAGGCAACGTTCTTCCTCAATGTCATGCAGTGGACTCACAGCCCATAATATCTTGTGCTGTATTCACCGCCCTCTGTAGGCACTTCCTATCAGTTGATGTCAAACCAGCGTACCACACCGTGATGCAGTATGAAAGGACACTTTCTATTGTGGACCGGTAGAAGGAGATCATCAAATGTTGATTGACACCGTTCTTTTGCAATACATGACCCTGAGATTAAAATCTTATGCTTTACCAGCTGAGCTATCCCAGTGATTGCTTGCACATGTGAAAAGGCTACCACACAGTCCGAACACAAGAACAGCTGCTGAGTCACACCAATTTCCCGTCTAGTCCAGCATCCCATCCTCACAATGGCCAAACCAAATGCCTGTGGGAAGCTGGCCATGAGCACAACAGTACTCCTGTGATGTCAAACATGAATGCCTGGTATTCAGAGGCATGAGGTAGGCCTCTGGCTCTGGAGGTAGAGCACAGCCTTTGATAGACTTGCCCTCCATGAATTTGCCTAATCCTCTTTAAAATATGTTTACTATTTCTCAAGAGTGGAACTGCTAAAAGCCAACAAGATGCACAAATCAATTGGAGGAAAACAACCTCTCCCATAACTCTGAGTGTAACTGTGACTGGGTGAAATACAGAAGTTGCTTAAATCATCTTCTTCATATTCAACGTTAAGAAGTAAATATGGAGTGATGGGCCAGGTCACTAGTAGCTTTCTTCTCCATAAATCCATCTAACCCCTTTTAAAGCCACCCCAGTTGGTGGCCCTCACTGTAAGTTCCATAGTGTAGCTACACATTTCATGAAAAACTTTATTTTCTGTATCCTGAGTCTTCCAACATTCAGCTTCATTGGCTATCCATGAGTTCTAGTGTTAGGAGAGATGGAGAAAAACTGTTCACCATCTACTTTCTCCATGCCATGAATAATTTCATGAACTTCTTTTCTCTAAACTAAAAAGGCCCAAACCTGCAATCATTCCTCACAGAGGAGTTGTTCAATGGAGGGGAGAAAACAAGAGAGACTTGAGCATGGTTCTCTGAAGACTAACCAACTCATTTTGGCATCAGGTTTTGTTGAGGAGCGTTTGAAGATTGCTTATCTAGGGCTGCCAGATGTCTAGGAAAACACAACAACCATCAGCTTAGTCTCCTTCTGTACCCTGAGGTGTTTTAACATGCAAAAAAATCAGCGTAAGGGCAGGACTGGTACTGAGGTTCTCCAATACTACTACCCTTGAGGACACCTCAACCTGCTTGGTCTGTAAGGTCTCTGGGCAGCAGGGTTGTTGGCCCAGTCACAGCATCTTTATTTTGCCTCTTGCTGAACTCCATAGGTCTCCCATCCCAATAACAATAGTAGCAATTATCTCTCTTTCAAAGGAACACATGTATAACAGGTGATGGAACATGCTTCCTTTTTCTTCCTCAGAGGGGACAGAAGGCTGACATCAGGTGTTGGCATTGTGGGACATTTGCTGAGGCCCACATCCTGCCAGGGCTCCCACTATAAACCCCTGGATCCTCTGGCTCCCCTCCCTGGTATTGCTACTAGCTCACCTGCCCTCTCCAAGCATGGCAAAAATGAAAACACAGAAGATCACTGATCTTGCCCTCTCCCACTGGACAGTGTTGCAAATTGGACCCAGCAGGAAAGGGTAAGCAAATGTGATGAGGAGGTGAGCACCTAGCTCAGGGTTTCCCAAACTTGGGTTGCCAGCTGTTTCTGGACTACAGCTCCCATCGCCCCTGACCACTGGTCCTGCTAGCTAGGGATGATGGGAGCTGTAGTCCCAAAACAGCTGGTGGGCCAAGTTTCAGAAACGCTGATCTAGCCTATGGTGATAAGGCATCTGCTTTTCATACAGATGTTCTCCAGTTCGATCCCCAGCATCTCCAGGCAGGGCTAGGGATGTCACCCGTCTGCAAACCACAGAGCTGCGGTTGGTCAGTGTAGACCACATTGAGGTAGAGGGACCAATTGTCTGACTCAGTCTGAGGCAGCTTCCTATGATTCCCTAGAAATGGAGCCAGCATTGCTCCTGACTGTGGTTTTACTTGGTGGCAGTGGTGCGTAGCTATGATCTGCTATTCTAAGCTTCCCACAATGCCTTGGTGCAATGCTATATGAGTCACCATGGAAGATGACTCACTGCATTAGGAACAGACAGGCAAGCATGAGTGCAGAGGGGCTCTGTTAGCTGCCCAAAGCTGCCACATGCTGACATTAGGCCTGCATTTGCTCACTAATGAACCTCCATGTTGTTCACCATTTGAATTTCTACCTTGCCACACAGCTACTCAGACTCAGGAGGAGGGTGGAAATGGCAACATTAACTATCCAGGAACAAGGTAAAGCTTTTTTACAGCACTTTGCATAATCACTGCTCTATAACGATCAAATAATTTGCTTCGTAACTTTTGGTGTCTAATTCCCATGACATGGATGCTCTTAAACAAGCCAACGATTTTCATCTGCTAATTTGGAAGATTTTCACTTATGCACCAAAATACCCTTGTGCATAAGTGTTTGCATGATTGGGCTCTTCTGCTTCTCAGCAGACATAATGATTCAGATCAATCCTTGTCAATTTGGGACCTCATAGGAGCATGAAGGGGGTAGCTAGGAAATTACAGATATGAATATCAGCAATCTATCTACAGGAGACTCATAGGAAGACATCTGCAGATATTTATTTTCCATTACTTTTCTATTCCACCCATCTTCAAACGAGCAGCGTGGCTTACGACATCTGAAAACAGCACCACAGACAAAATAGGTAACAACCCTGAAAATCCATTCATGTGAAAAATACAGCTTGCTATTTTTAAAAGGTGGAGGTTCTACTTATGAGCCTCCTCAGGAACAAATCCCATCAAATTCAGTACTGCTTTCTCTCAGTTAAGCATGAATAAGACTTTAGCCTGAAGTTTATGTCCAGAACTATGCACCTTATTACTGACTGTCTAGAATCAATCATACTGTATTCTACAATTCTTTTAATTAAAACTTAAAGTAAAAACAAAAAACAGCAACACGCGCATTCTTGAAAGCATTAGGAACATACAGGCTTTTGCCATTGCAAATGCATTTGTCTTTAAGGTGTCATGAGATTCACTGGTTTTCTTACTACTACAGGTTAAAGACAAACCTGTCGCATAGTTTGGCCACATTTCCACTATACCTTTAAATTGCTATGATACCACTTTAAACCATCACGGGTTTCCCTCAAAGAACCCTGGGAACTGTAGTTTGTTAAGGGTGGTGAGAGTTAAGAGAGAACCCTATCATGTAGCTACAATTCCCAGAGTTCTCCATGAATAGAGATTGATTGAAAACTATGGAATAAAAGGAAACATCTTGGCAGAATTAGACTGATCCCTGTATTGTATAAATATAAGTTCGTAGGGAGGTAAAAAGAAATTATATAAGAAATATGTAACTGTGCATTATAAAGTAATGGATAGATAAAGTACAGTGAGATTAATTGGAAGTCAGTTTTAAATTTCTTCTCTATAAGTTTTATAATTGTGTTCAGTATCAGGAGTATATATGATGATAATTATATTAATCTTCTTGTATCTTATAGTGTGGTGGTTTGTTTGATTTTTCTGTTATTTGTTTGTTTGTATGTTTGTTTACTTGTATGTACGTCGGTTTTCTCATCAATGTATTTATTTTAAATTAATAAAGATATTTTTTTAAAAAAGAGATTGATTGTTAAAACATTTTGCTATTGACAGTGGAAATACTACTACTACTACTACTAAACATATGTGTTGGAGAGAGCACACACACATTGTTGTTGGCCTCCATCTTCTCAACAGGCAATGGAGTGAAGTCAAACCACTGAATTAGCAGCACTGAACTGACCCCCCCCCCCAAGACATAAGCCTGGGCAGTGTGTATGGAGGTCCTGGGCTGCCCAGATGACAAAACCCTGCTCTCAGCCTTCCTTATGTGGTCCAAAGGAAAGCAGAGCAATAAGTTTGGCACCAGCTTGGCTGCAGGTGTTGCCCTGCATACAAAGCACCATCCAGCCGTCCTATGGACTCTACTCAGGATCAGTGATGTCATCAAAATGTCAAATTAATGTACATGGAATTATTCCACCTCCAACTCATGAAGTCAGGATGTACTCTGGGGAGAGTCCCCTTGCCCCAGAATTCTTCCTCTTGTTTTATAATGTAAAGCAAGGTCGTTTCGAATTTCTCTGCTAATTTTGTTCCATGGTTCCGCCATCTGCATTTCTCAGACTGACTAAGGTGCTGAAAGCTTGCTCATTCTTTGAAGTGGAACACTCTAATCCCTTCCTCTTGATTAAGTGATGGTTGATTGCTGAAATTTACTTTAATGTGTTTTTCTTCTTTTTAAAAAACGGGAATGTAATTTAAGAACAATACTTTTTTCTCTGAGCAATCAGTTTGCTCGGGAGTCTCTAAGTTGGAAAAGCCAGTCATGGTCTCAGGAAAGAAGCATGTTAATGTGACTTTTAAAGCATGACTCTGGCAGTTTTAGTAGTAGTAGTAACTGTAATTATAATTATAATTCCTTTTGAACAAGTGACTATTTCTCACCCCATGCTACAATTCTAAATTGGTAGTGTGGGAATGTGCATAAGTCCTAAAAGGAAGCAAATCAGTACTAAAAATTGTGAGTTCCTATTGAAAATAGTTTCACCTCCCCCTCCCTAAAGTGATTTTCTACAGTGCTCATAGTTGCTGACTCAATTCTGAGTCTAGTTGAGGGGAATTCATTTATCACTGGTGCAGATCATCCTCAGTAAAAGTGTTCTAACACTCATTCTGAGAGATTTCTTTATTTCTTTTTAGGGCTGAGTCCAAATAGCTGCTCCACAATATTTATGGGTGGCAAAACTAGAGGGGTACTCAGTATTCTTGAGGCAGGGAGAGTGGTAGAGTTCTCTCACAGTCTTTAATTCAGAAAATTCTCTTTTCCAAATTTTCAGCTCAATGTTCAGTGACTGAACTGGGAAGCGTAGGCGTGAAGCCATTTCCTTCCTTCAACAATAGTCAAATAATGTTGAAAGATATTAAAACTGGATCAACATTTGTGCCCAAAAATTCACAGAAGGGAAATTTGGGAGGGCATTTTGCTGAATATTTTCCAGGAGATGATGGGCATTCTTTTACAGTTCAGGAGGAGACTGAAAATGATATATATATTTTTTAAGGGCAGAAAGTACTCTTCTGATAAAAGGGGAGGCTGATGGGCAACATTGTGCCTATAGGTCACATTTAGGACTCCAGATTAATACCCTCAAGTACTGAGAGGCTTGATGATGCTATTCCTGAAACACTGACTGATGGTGACTGGTTGGAAATTATCCAAGAGGTTTTTTTAAGCAGAGGAATCAGCTGCCATCATTTGGCCCCAATGCTGTCCTATGTTAAGAATATAAGAATGTAGGAACAGCCTGATGGATCAGACCAATAGCCCATCCTGTTTTCACAGTAGCCTGTGGGAAACTAGAATTTATTTTTTAAAAAGGCAAAACCAGAATTACAACTCATTAAATAAGTAGATGCCGGGGCAGAGGAATTAAATCCCTACCCCGCTCCAAAATTCTCCAAGCTGCCTGCTTATCGACTTTTATTCTCTGTCTTTCACGCCAATATGTGAGCAAGAATGTGAAATGGGAAGGGATATTAATAGGTTATAAAGAGTCACGGCAAGGATGTTGATACATAATAAATCAAAGACATCCCTTAACAAAGACAGATCTGTTGAGAAATAGATATAGACAGGCATATGCCATCACTTACGGCCGTAATTTCCCAAGGGCAGAACCCCCCCTCCTGTTCTTCATCAAGACTTTTAGAAACACCTGTCAGTATTTTTTATAATAATAATAATAAAACCAATTTCTGAAACTCGGCAACATCAGTACTTGCTATTGTCACAACAGTGTGTCTCCCGGGACTCTGTCGATTTTAAATATACCTCTGTGCTTATTAGTTTTCCTTTTTGCAGAGGGTACTTGTGGAAAGTACCCACAAAAGCTTCCTTCACTCACACGTACCCTGCCTTGTGGAAACTGCTGACGTTCTGAATGAATTGAAAACCTCATATCTACCATACTTTCCCATGTATTAGACAAGGGCTTTTCTCTCCAAAATAAAGTAAAAAATGGGGAGGGGGATTGTCTTATACATGGGTAGTGCAGAGGGAGGATGGGTGATTGGTTGCATCTGCGAGAAGGATCTAGTGATTGGTTGGGTGAATGGCGTCTGCTGCAAGGGCTGCTTTGGATTGGCTACTGCTTTGTCAAATGGGCGGGTTATTAGCTGATGCGGCAAGGGCTGCTTTGGATTGGCTGCCGCTGCCGCAATTTGCCTTGCGTCGCTTGTGATTGTTTGCGTTTGCCAGTTGGGTGAGTGATATTCGGTTCAGCATTCCCACCCCCCCAAAAAATTGCTCAACAACTGTGGGCATTACACCTCAAAAAAACCCAACAATTCTGGTCAATTCTCCCCCCCCCAAAAAAAAGCTCAATACATGGGGGGCGTCTTATAGACCAGGCATTGGCAAACTCGGCCCTCCAGATGTTTTGAGACTACAATTCCCATCATCCCTGACAACTGGTCCTGTTAGCTAGGGATGATGGGAGTTGCAGTCCCAAAACAGCTGGAGGGCCAGGTTTGCCTATGTTTGACATCCAATGAAGCCGCATGTCAGAAGATTCCGGAAAGAACCATTCCACACAGCACATACCATAGCTGAAGTATAGAACTTGCTCCCATAGGAGGCAGCAGTGGCCACCAAATTGGATGGCTTTAAAAAGAGGATTTGACAAACTCATTGGAAAGGCTGTCAATGGCCACTAGGTCTTCACAATCTGAGACATTAGTGCTTCTAATAATAGTTTCTAGAAGTCCCGGGAGAATGCTCTTGTGCTCAGGTTCTCCTTGCAAATTTCCCACAGGCATCTGGTTGGCCACTGCGAGAACAGGATCCTGGAATGGATGGGCTACTGGCCTGACCTCACAAGGCTTTTTTAATATTATTGTTCACACTGGCTGGGGCTGATGGGAGTTGGAATCTCATCAGGAGTGTCCTACAGCATTTCTCAGAATAATTCTGATATAGACAAAAGCAAGGTTCATTCATTAGAAAGAAGCACATGCTCTTTTCATGTAGTAAAAAAGAAAGAAAGCAAAGATAAGTGCTAAGACGGCTCAGAGAAATCAGGTGCTCTCTGTTGTTTGACACATCATTTTCACTTTGGTACTCATTCTTTGGATATTTGCCTTCAATTTACTGTTGCTCTGTCTATACGTCAGGTGATTCCTCCTCAGGGTCTTTCAATTAACCTTCATTACTGGGGAAAGAGACAGTCTGATCTCTTAATCAGCTCTGAAATGCTCAGTGTAATGTGTACAGAAAGCAACTTTAAAAAATATAAAAAATATTGCAGTGTCTTTGAAGACACATGGGTGTCTGCTATAGATCTCCAAGCCAGACTGAAGACTCTGTATGATGTTTTCCTACAGCAGATTACCAAACATTCAAAAGGGAGAGAGAGATTGTTGTCCTGGGAGACAACCACTGAGATATACAAACCTAATACAGTGGTACCTCAGGTTACATATGCTTCAGGTTACAGACTCCACTAACCCAGAAATAGTGCTTCAGGTTAAGAACTTTGCTTCAGGATGAGAACAGAAATTGTACTTTGGCGGCGCGGCGGCAGCAGGAGGCCCCATTAGCTAAAGTGGTGCTTCAGGTTAAGAACAGTTTCAGGTTAAGAACGGACCTCCAAAACGAATTAAGTACTTAACCCGAGGTACCACTGTAAATAGTAATAAATAATAATAACTACCCTGATATTTGTTGGAACTCAAACTCTGCCAAGAATGAACTATAGGGATATGGAGTACAGTGGTACCTTGGGTTAAGTACTTAATTCGTTCCGGAGGTCCGTTCTTAACCTGAAACTGTTCTTAACCTGAAGTACCACTTTAGCTAATGGGGCCTCCTGCTGCCACTGTGCCGCCAGAGCACGATTTCTGTTCTCACCCTGAAGCAAAGTTCTTAACCTGAGGTAATATTTCTGGGTTAGCGGAGTCTGTAACGTGAAATGTATGTAACCTGAAGCGTACCGAGGTACCACTGTATAGGATATATGGAAAGAGGCCTTCTGGGCAGCTCTAAAAATACTGGGCAGTCCACCACTGTCTACCTTATTCCCATCAGCAGATCCTGCAACCACTATTCCTGCCCACAGCGTACTCCTTGTAAGGATGCTATGTTGTCATTCCATGGGCATTCTTGGGCTCAGCTCTAAGAGGAAGCTCTCTAAAACTCATTTTGTTCATGAACCTAGAGATATTTAACTACTGCAATTGCCTTTTATGGTATATTTACTCTGAGAGCTTTGTGATGTTTGTTGTTATATTACCTGGTGTTTGTATTTAATCTGCCACCTGTTTTTATAGCGGTTTCCTCTCCCCTTTTTTTGTTGTTGTATGAATGTTGCTAGTCAATTTGAACATTTTTTGGTTTTTTTAGGAAGGCAGGATGTGAAAATTGTAAACAAACAGACAAAATTCTCCAGCTGCTTCAAATTGAAGAGCCTGATGTACTCGTTTTGACTAGTCTGGGTTACAGATGTACATAATGCCATGGCTCTCCTCATTGAAGTGGTACAGCTGTTTCTGTTGTAAGCAAACATGTCCCTCCATAGCCTTATGGCAGTAACATGAAACCTGTGGTTTATTAGCTAGGGCTAGGGCTGATAAAAGGGACGAGGGTGGAGCTGTGGGTTAAACCACAGAGCCTAGGACTTGCCGATCAGAAGGTTGGCGGTTCGAATCTCCACAACGGGGTAAGCTCTGGTTGCTCGGTCCCTGCTCCTGCCAACCTAGCAGTTCAAAAGCATGTCAAAGTGCAAGTAGATAAAGAGGTACCGCTCCAGCGGGAAGGTAAACAGCGTTTCCGTGTGCTGCTGTGGTTCACCAGAAGCAGCTTATTCATGCTGGCCACATGACCTGGAAGCTGTACGCCGGCTCCCTCAGCCAATAAAGCAAGATGAGCGCTGCAACCCCAGAGTCAGTCACAACTGGACCTAATGGTCAGGGGTCCCTTTACCTTTACCTAGGGCTGATGAAAGTTGGAGTTAGCAACATCTGAAGCGCCACAGTTTCCCTATCAGTCTGATAAGGCTATGGGGGAACATGTTTGCTTAAAACACCAACAGTTAAAGCACTTAATAGAGTATCATTGAAGGCCACAGCTGCCTAGTTGGGGATATTAAATGCCTAGTTCCTAATGCTCAAATGTATAAAAATCAAACTTACTTTTATTCTACCCACAACACAAAAAAATCTGTGGAGAGGACACTTGACTTGACAATGCATATTGCTTGCTTTACTCTGTAGTGCATATAAGAATGTTCCACTGGACAAGTTACTGTGTTTATATGTTGTTCTTGTATTTACATGCGACAAGGGAAATTGGATTTTTAAAAAAATCTAACTTCATTTACATGAAATGTCCTTCTACAGCTCAAAATATAAAATGAGATTCTGAACATTACTGATTTCAGATGGAGCAGAGAGGTGTTCATCCATCAATACCTATGACCTGTGAGGTATTCTGACCATCTGTAATACCTTTCTAGGTGACTAATCAAAGCTATTTTTTCTCCAGGTTCTCAAGAGTATGCTGTAGTTTATTAGCTTGCTGTCATACTGGTGACTTGTTTACATAATGCTTCATTTAAAAAAAAATCTAAGCAGGTTACCAAAAATAATATTAAATGTTTCCAAATTAGTACTGATAAAATCAACTGACATCAAAAGCAAGCGGACATAATAAAATTATCAAATATAGACAAAATCACTAGTCTAAAAACAAATATACATGATAAAATTGCATGTCTGGGTAGACATGCTTAAACAAAAATGGTTTTACAGGCATCAAAACCAAATGAGCTTTGGGGAGCAATCCTTTGGCAAGATCTGCTGCCATTGGCACCTTAGTAAGCAATGGATCACCTGCTCAGCTGGCTGATTCCCCACCTGGTTTTAAGTCCCCAACCCCAGCTTAGCCCAAGATGTGCTGGCTCTCTGGAGCTCAGCCAGCTAAAGCAAAACCAAAGAAAGTTCCCAACAAAAGGGGTATTCTGGGGCCATGACAGGGGCGGAACCAGAGAGGGAACAGGTTGGATCCTAAGCCCATTCAGCTCAGTCATGTGATCTGGCAACCAGGACTAGAACAGTATATTAAAGGCTTGTTTCCCCTCTACCTGGCTTAGGCAGAGAAGTACCAGCAGCCCCACTGCTGAACAGGGTTTGGATCTGGTGCAACTTGATACTAGTTTAACTAGTACCAGCTTGCTGTACACCAGCTTTCAGGGCATTGAATTGTTGTCTCATACTAAGTTCTTGACCACAGTAACCTTGTAGGAGAGGAGAAGAAATTGTTTGCACAGTATCTATAGTACCAATCTTATTTGCTAAGGCAAATTGCTTCTATTTTTGTCCCGGCCATTGTCCGTGGACTGACCACTTCATTTCCAACCACAGGCATTGAAGTGCATTTTGAAATAATGTATTAATGAATTTTAAATGTTCACACAAATGAAATAATAAAAATAGAGGCTGCAAAATATTTTTAAAACCACATTCATATTCACTGTGCTGGACTCGAACAGAGGGCAGTTCTTTCTGGTTTTCCCTTGCTTGGATTTTAATTTGACCTTATCTATTCTACTTTTTCTTCATAGCATATGAATGCTTTGAGGATTATTGATATAAATAATGTGATGATATGATTAAGCTGCATCCCTAAAGAAAGAGAGAGAGAGAGAGAGAGAGAGAGAGAGAAGTCACCCTAAATAATATGTATTGGATGATATTTATCATCTTAAGAATTTTTACACTGGAAAAAATATGAAGGTGCTCATTATAGAAGACTTCTATGAAACACATTTGATTGATGATAAAATTAGTTTGATAAATAGAAGCTCATAGTTGCAGACTACTGAACTAGTGCTCTGGAGTCAGTCTGAAAAATATTATTGCAAAGGAGAAATATAATAGTTTCCTAAGCCATTCTGTATTGACTTTCAAAGATATTGACATAAGTAATATAGAGCAGGTTAGGTTGTAATGCAATTTCGTTTCATGTTGGGTTTTCCACAGTTACCTTACTTTGACTTCGGTAAGAAAAGGACCTTAGGAAATATGTCGAAAGCTTCTGTTTTAAGATTACATATTTACAGAAAAGGCTTTTATTTTATCTATTTTTTGGGCTGCGTGTTGTTTATTTAAATTTAGTGGCAGATTCAGAAAGAATCCCAATAAAATAAATAACAAGACCTATAATAGAACCCTAGAGCTATGCTTTCTCGCTAAGGTTGTGGGTGGTTTGGTGAGGGCAGTGGGGCTCACCTGACCTCCCAACAGCTGAGTCGTTGCTGGTTACCAGGAAGAACAGAGGAGGCGCACAAAGGAAGTTGGCCAGAATTGGCAGAGGCAATCTGGAGTTCATACCAGCGTGTTTGCACCACGCCTACCTTCTCATCCCTTCACATTTCCTTCCAGGTTAACAGCAGGAACTTGGTTGCTGGGACATCAGGTGAGCATAACTACACAATCCCACAGTCAAATAATGCTCTGAAGGACCCACAAGGGGGCGGGGAGGAGATCAATCATACCATCATGCTTGAAGGCCTCTGCAAAGTGATAGAGGTTTGTCGGCGAGTGATAATGTTGTGGTGCCCCTTGCCAGCTTGGCGAAGAGATGCTTCCCAAAGCAGGGCTGCTTGATCGTTGCCTGCTCTTCGAGTTAATGGCCGATGAGGAGTATGACGAGCTGGCAGACTTGAGCCTTAAGACAGCAGCATATGAAGTAGGGATTCCTGGAACAGCTTTGGAGTATCCTAACAGGCGAAACAAAAGAGAGGGAGGGGGTTACTCTGAGTTGTGGGTGAGGTATCTTTTAGAACGCACAGTTTTTGTACAAAGCAAATGTGACTTCTAATCTGGTCGTGCACAGTCCGTGACGACCAGCACTTCTTTGCATCCCCATTTGTATTAGACCTGGCTACAGTTACACAGGGCATGGGTGGCGCTGTGGGTTAAACCACACAGCCTAGGACTTTCCAATCAGAAGGTCAGCAGTTCGAATCCCTGCGACAGGGTGAGCTCCCGTTGCTCGGTCCCTGCTCCTGCCAACCTAGCACTTTGAGAGACGTCAAAGTGCAAGTAGATAAATAGGTACCGCTCCAGCGGGAAGGTAAATGGCATTTCTGTGCGCTGCTTTGGTTCGCCAGAAGCAGCTTAGTCATGCTGGCCACATGACCCGGAAGCTGTACGCCGGCTCCCTTGGCCAATAAAGCAAGATGAGCACTGCAACCCCAGAGTCAGCCACGACTGGACCTAATGGTCAGGGGTCCCTTTACCTTTACCTTTACCTTTACCTTTACAGTTATGCAGGCATTCATTAAATAATAATAATATTTTTTCTTATTTTTACATCTCATTTGAACCATTTAAGGTTCAAGAGCTGCTCCTGAAAACCATGCAGCCGCTTTATTGTACCACCTGCATTAATTGATGACCCCTTTTAAAAAAAATTCTTTTAAAAATAACTAAATAAATATAGTTTCATTGACTTCCAATAAACGATCCATTGCAAAGTGGAAGTCAGGGTTTGTTCATTATTACCTTTAAAGTCCTAGGGTTTAAGGTCAGTGAGAAAGAGGAGGAGTGGTTTGAGAAGATATTGAATTATTTGGGTAGGTTTGAACAATTTGGGGCAATTAAAATGTTAAAAGTTAAATAAACCTTGTGGAGGGAGGAGTGTTAATGTATATAGAATTGTACATATGGTTGATTTGAATATGCTATTATTGATTATGTATACCCAATGTATCAGCCGCCTGGGGGGTTTCACTGTTTGTGTTTTGGTTGTTGGTAAAAAATAAAGAAAAGTCCTGAAGTCCAACCTGCTTGAGGGACTATTTCCTTCATTGTGAATCTGTTCATCCTTAAAGCTGATTTGATGTACTGGGCACGCCACCGTCTTCTGACTTACAGATGGTGGCAACATGCAAGAAGGCCTTATCATCTACAGCATTCCTTCTGTGGAATGCACTGGCCAAAGAAATCTCTTTGATTTCAGCTGGCATTTGAGGACTTAAGGATGGAAAGACTTCAATTCTGCTGCTCTTTCATCCCAGCCCAGGCAAGGCAGTGGTAGGGCACGATGGAGCAGCAAACCCAGTGCCACAACTTCTGCCCCATTGCTCATTCTGGCTGTAGTGGAAGGGAGGGAGACAGCTCTATGCTATGCCAGCGATGGCAATGGGGCCCTCCCCTACCTGGAATGCTCCATTTGGGGGCTTTTGGGGGGGCTACCATAAGGCCAATGTCAATACTTCTGCTTACTCACTTTCAGGGGATGAAATGGTGAGCTCTGTCCCGATGGGGTGACACTAGCATCACTCTGTGGGTGGAAGAGTTTGGATGAAGAAGAGTTTGGATTTCATATCCTGCTTTATCACTACCCGAAGGAGTCTCAAAGCGGCTAACATTCTCCTTTCCCTTCCTCCCCCACAACAAACACTCTGTGAGGTGAGTGGGGCTGAGAGACTTCAGAGAAGTGTGACTGGCCCAAGGTCACCCAGCAGCTGCATGTGGAGGAGAAGGGAAGCAAACCTGGTTCACCAGATTACGAGTCTACCGCTCTTAACCACTACACCACACTGGTAGTGCTTCTCTGTGGTAGGTGGAGGGTGACCTCTGCCACTTCCAGTCCCCACAAACATGGCACAGGAAAGGTTTGTATTGTGCCCTAAGTTATTACCTGTTAGGATGGCTCTGAATGGTGTTGTTTTCAGTTCGGTGACTTGTTATTTATTTGATGTATATTTTTAGCTGTTGTATACATAAGATGCCTCCACAGAGCATCTCTTGTGAAGGGGAAAATTAGGATTGAAATCTTGGTATAATTAAAAGAAACAAGCAGACCCCAAAATGCCACCAACCACAGGGCCATATGACCACAACAAAGTGAATGGATATCTGCATGAACTGTCCGTGCTACCTCTTTCTTCGCATGGATATGTGAAGATAATTTAAGCCCTCCCATACTGATCATATGGTGCATTATCTTATGCTAAATGCTGTTCCACTCAGCTATGTCCCTTGACCATACAAGAACACAATAACCTTGATATTTAATTTAAAAATTCTAATGTCGCTATAACACTAACAATTCAATAATTAGGAGCTCTTTTAAACATACCGGAAACTTTATTGAGTATAAAACTTGCTATGAACTGCTGGCATTAATTCCTAGACACTCCCAAATATTTATACCTCACAACACATGAAGCTGCCTGTCAGACCATTGGCCAATCTAGCTCAGTACATCCTACACTGACTGGCAACAGCTCTCCAAGATTTCAGACTGGGATCTCCTCCCCGTCTTATCTGGAGATGCTGAGGACTGAACCCGGGACCTTTCACAAACAAAGCTGACCATTTACCACTGAGGTATTGCCCTTCCTCAGTGCCAGCCTAAGCCCCCAAGACTAGAAAACCTCAGCAGAGTTCACCTGAGCAGTAGCTTCCTCATAAAGACTCCTGAGACTGAAGGGCAAGGCATGGTGAGGGAAAGCAACTGTCCCCTAATGGTGAACGCAGAGTCTCTCCCCCTGGGAGGAATGGGCTGTCAGGCACAGTTTGTGCATTTTGCGGCTCTTGTCAATCACCGAGGGCTCCCAGCATTTCGAAATTTACTGCATATTGGCAAGCTGTCAAGTATGACAGACAACTATTATCTCTGATCAGGTGCAGGTGGCAGGAAAAGGCACTTGGCTATCAGCAGGGAGCTCAGTAGACTAGACATAGCGCGAAAATAGATGGGAACATACAAAAGCTGCCAAGATTGGACCACTGGCCCAGCTTTTGAGGGCAGGGATTTAATGGAACCACTGACAGCATTTGTTCATTTTGTGCAGGGATGGGGAAGCTCAGGCCTGAGGGCCAAATGCACCCCTACATTTGGCCCTTGAGACCCTTCCCCTCCCCAACCACATACTTTCTTTGAGTGTTTTTACTCAAGCTCTGATAACACTTCCAGCCTCACATATGAGGGCGTTGCTTGCTTGGCCTGCCTGTTTCTGTTTTCTTTCCTTTCCACTCAAAAATTGGAAAGTTTGGTGAAGTGAAGTGTGTGAGGTTCATTGTAGGAGGAAGTTGTGATAATCCAAAGAGCTGGTAACAGCAGATCAGCTATTTGGAGATGTGCCTTTCTGAAATTTGGTGATCTCTCAGAAAATGCCCAAACTACTTGCAAAGCACTTGGGGAGACCCAGGCCCTTCCAAATCAGGATGGGTGGCTTTCAGTATATAGGGGCCTTCTATATGGAAAACACTGAGCTAAACCCACCCCCCAGGTGTACCACCTCATAATTCCTTTAGCATTGAAGATAGTAGGAACTGAAACCATGAACTTTGGGGTGAACTGAGGGCTATTATAATGACTAATTAACTGCACCACACTGACAGGGATGTCACATTCAGGCAGTGGGTGTTCAAATACAGGGAAGGGAGGGAGAGGCCTCAATCCTATAATAAAAGTTTCTCTTGTAATTGAATTTATATTATTTGTATTTTTTCCACTTCTCTGTACCTGAAACAGGTCACAAAGCATTTCAGACCGAAGAAAAAAAGTCTGATATTTAAGATGAGTTACAGTCATCTGTGGAGCAGGAAAATACAGCCTTCAGTTTTCAGCTCACGGCTTGATGAGCTGAAATTTATGAACCCAATAGACATGAGCAGCAGAGGGTGTAATCCAGAACATCTGGTCAGGTTTACATCCAAGTTTTCTCAGCCTGAATTCTTTTAGGGTTTAAAATCCAGACACTGTGCAGTATAACTATAATGCGTCCGTGTGGATAATCAAGCGTTAAAGCAGGGATTGCCTTTATTTTAGGCAATCCTTGCACCGCGCCAATTCTTTCTGGAACCAAAAGGGGGAAGCTCTCTCAGGGACAAACCACCATGTAATGAATCCTGACAGGCAGCCTCAGGAGGCAGCAATTCTGAGTGAAAGGGTAGCTGCCTGGCGCAGCAGCTTACAAGGAGAGAGAGGAGAAGAGAGGTGACAGGCAGGTGGAAGGAGAGTTTAATCCTCCACCTGTGGCATTTTTCTGCTCAAGTTCCACCACCATCACCACCAGTATGATGATTACAATTTATTACTCGCCCTTCATCCCAAGGTTGCAAAAATTAAAAACACAACATTAATATTAAAACATAACATTACACAATATTAAAGGGGGAATGTTGGAGAATTCCAGTGGAAATGGAAAAGGGAGTGGAGATTGTTGCAGTTTGTGGTAGGGAACAAAAATCAGGTAAAACTAATACGTTTTGTATTTATTAATATCATTGGGTTTTTTCTGTCCACAAATCATATGTAGTTAATGACAAGTCTGTTTGGGGGTGTGTGTGTTTTTTACATTGTTTTGATGTTTCCTTTACATTGAAATGAATGTAAGTTGCATAAACCTAAAGAGTTATGTATCTTTAGTAACTTATGTGGACAATGGCACAAATAGTGCAGTACAGTGGTACCTCGGGTTAAGTACTTAATTCATTCCGGAGGTCCGTACTTAACCTGAAACTGTTCTTAACCTGAAGCAGCACTTTAGCTAACGGGGCCTTCTGCTGCTGCCGCGCCGCCAGAGCCCGATTTATGTTCTTATCCTGAAGCAAAGTTCTTAACCTGAGGCACTATTTCTAGGTTAGCGGAGTGTGTAACCTGAAGCGTATGTAACCCAAGGTACCACTGTACTTTGTGGAAGTTGAATTGCAGTGGAAAGGAAACAGTGCTGATTGTGATGAATGCAGGTTGCAATGAAAATCACTGCTTTCTTACAACTCAACACGTGCCCCCCAGCAGCTTTCCTGAGCACAGAGCTCAGATAAATATACAGATGTGTATTTATCACATCTTTCATCAGCTGCTTCTGCAGATGGAAACCTCACTCTTGATACTGCAGACATAGCAACACAGGTAGCCGACTTTTGCCAAGTCAAACTGGTTGAGTGCTGTCTACACAAATGTGTACTTCAGGGTTCAAAGAAGGAGTGTCTCCCACCCCTAGCTGAGGATCCCAGGCATTGAACCTCTGATGTTTTGCATTCAAAGCAGATGCTCTATCCCTGAGCTATAGTCCTCTTCCAAAGACTGCAGCCCTCCACCCAAAGCAGATCTGATTCTGCCATGCTTGGAGTCTTTGACTAGCTTTCTGATCAAAGCAGCAGGATGGGCCACCTATTTATGAATGATTGATTCCCCCCCAAAAAAATAAAATAAAAGACTCAACAGTGGGGGGCAGTGCTAAAGGCATGGTGTGTAGTTGAATATGCCCTAGACTTGAGTAAGACATGCACTGGTGTCTGATCTATGTGGGAACATTGGCTTCCTCCTACATATTGAGACTTTACTGTACACTTCAGTGGAAGAGAATGCTTTCCTTCTGCATATGCAAAACTGTCTCTCCCCCCTGTGAGATGGGGGAAGCCATTGGAAGCCAGAGAGATCCCTCAGCCCATTGGCCAGCTGCCTCCCCAAGGATTAGTGGGTCAGGGCAGCCATCTTTTCAAAAGTCAGCTTTGGCTTGTTATCTTGTATAGGAACACATATCCTATTTCAGTTCCTGCCTTGAAATGGCATTCTATTTTTCTTATTTCTCACCATAAAGAATTACTTAGTTTTGTAATTTAATACTGCTGCACCCATAAAAAGAAGAAGAAGAAATAGCAATAGTCCATGATCTACCGCTAAATATTAAAATGAAGTATGGGCAGAGGGTTTCTCGCAGTGATGCCACAAGAAAGCTCCACATAGCAATATAATGCGGTTTTCTTTACAATGCTATCTTCCATTGTCTCCTGGTCTATTCCTTATCATATTTTAACAAGATCTACACTGTCCCAGAAGGTTGAACTTATAGATTGATCATAATTTTTCCTTGGGACTAGAGACTAAGCAAACATCTTGTGTGAAATGAGCCTTTTTGGTATTCTGTACACACATTAACCCTTTCAGAACAGAAACTGGTCCAGCAGTTCTGCTTATGGATAGTGAAGGCTGCAACTTGCTTGATATTTTGATTTCCATGTACAGTGGTACCTCAGGTTAAGAACTTAATTTGTTCCGGAGGTCCGTTCTTAACCTGAAACTGTTCTTAACCTGAAGCACCACTTTAGCTAATGGGGCCTCCCACTGCCGCCGCGCCACTGCACAATTTCTGTTCTCATCCTGAAGCAAAGTTCTTAACCCAAGGTACTATTTCTGGGTTAACAGAGTCTGTAACCTGAAGTGTCTGTAACCTGAAGTGTCTGTATCCCAAGGTACCACTGTATCTTATATGATTCTAATGCTGGTTTTGTTTCTTAATAAAATTTGGATAAAGAGCAGGGAGTGGCGGTAGGGGAGTTGGGTTCACTTTAAATTGGTTTCCATTCTGATCACTGGATGCATTTAAAGGTGGACATTTCAAGTTTGTTTTGCTAAATCCTCTGGCACTTTTCTTGTTTAAGCTTATTTTTAAAGTGGGATTCCCACACTTGAATAGGAGGCAAGAAGTCATGAATTATGATTATTTAATATGTCATTAAAGTGCTCATCATATTTTTTATCCTGACATTCTAAAGGCTCCAGGTGTTGAATGAGATGAACACATTCTATGCAGGTAATCATTTTATTTTATCCTCACAATAGTCTTTCTTCTTTGGCGACCACTCATAAGATTGTCTTCCATGAACATGGTCTTAACAGTGAGTCCGTAAGTGGAGGCCAATCCTGGATCCACACGTCCTTCCACAGTGGGGACATAGGTTTCCGGGTGGGAGTCCCAGGCCACAGATCGAAATCTCACCCAACTCTTGCATTAAAATCACCCAGGAGGATACTGTTATCCTCCTTAGGCGTCTCAGAGGGTATCCAACTGAGAGAAGAAGAAAAAAACCCCTTTAATGTCTTCATCGGAATCCAGCGTTGGTGCATAAGTGCTTAGAATAGTAGCCTGGGTTTTTTTGGCGAGTTTTATTCAGAGGGTTGAAAGTCGCTCATTAATGTTGGTATGGACTTCTGACAAGAGCTTCACTAGATCATTTTTGATAGCAAAGCCTACTCCATGTATTCAACGTTCTTGTTCAGGTAGACCTTTCCAGAAGAATGTGTAGCCTCCTTTTTCTTCCTTCCGTTGTCCCTCACTTGCTCTTCGAGTTTCTTGAAGCACTGCAATATCAATGTTAAAACGTCGCAGGTCTCTTGCAATTATGGAAGTTCTGCGTTAGTACTGTGAGGTAGGCAGGGCTGGGAGAGGTGCTGACTTCCCTCAACGCCTCCTAGAAAGCTTGTTAGCGAGGTGGAGATTTGAAATGAAGGTTCTCCCTGGTACTGGATTTTGTTCCCCAATCACATCTGTTTATGTATAAACTTTGTATGAATTTTTAAAAACGTTAATAGAAGCTTTTATGACGTAAATCTAAAGAGCTGTGTCTGAGGACAGGAAATTTCATAGTAACGGAAGGGAAATTTCATTTACTCTGGTGATAACATCCTTCACTAACACCACATTAGGCAATCTGGTTCCTGACCTTTCGAAATGTAATTGCTAGAAGGGCCCCTTCATTTGATAGGGATTAATGTTAACGATGCTGTTTCATTTAACGGTGGCTGTTTTATGCCACTCATGAGGGTTTCGCCTTCCAAGAGATGTGGGCTCTTGTAAAATATATTTAGAAATGGTTAATACATTATGTAGAAGCAAACCACGCTCGAGTTTGTTTGCTTAGAGCCTGGAGTCTGCACTCAGCAGCGCCAACAGAGAGCAGAATCCAGTCTTGCCCCCAAGAAAACCCATTTCCACTTGAAGCCCCTCTAGGAAGCGAGCTGGCCCCGCTTAGACCTAGCTCCACCCCCCCATAACTTAATTAGAAAACACTGTTCAATAGTATTGTTTCCATTCATCAGCCAGAACCGGCCCTGTCATGAGGCAGAATGAGACTCTTGCCTCAGGCGGATGATCAGGATGGGCCCACAGGGCTGCCTTCTCCTGCTGCAGCTGTACTGTTAGCAACACCAGCCACCTGCCCACCACTATTACTGCTGTGGTGACTTGTGGTACATGTCCACCCACCACTGGTGTAAGAGGAACACTGTCGGCAATGTTGCAGCAGGCCTCTCTGATCTCCCCACAACTCACTCACTGAGGGGTCCTTCTTCAGAGTGAGGTGGCCTCAGAGTTTGCTTGTGCCAGCATGGGTGGCAAATCCTGGTCAAAATTTAAGAGACATGAAAAAACAGGATTTGCTACCATCATGACACAGCAGCAGTGGCACAAGCAACCTCCATGGCCACGTCACCCACAATGCCTCACTCTCCTCAGAGCACAGGGGATGCTGGCCAATCAGGGAGGAGGAAATGGCAGAAGATGGTGAGGGCAGGGGCGGCAGCTTCCTTCAGGCAATGCAGTGCACTGTGCTGGTCCTGCAATCCATGAAATCTTTATGCTTCCGTTTATAGGGCGCACATTTTCCACAAGTAGGGTGGAGAATTCTGGGAAACCAATAGCACACAGCCCTACTCTTTTGGAAGTGCAAGTACGCATTGTCAACCAGATCACCTCAATCCACATGCATGTTGAGTCACTCAAAGGACTTTAAACGGTTCGTCAAGCAGGGCATCTTACTTTTATATGCTCTAAACCTAAATCTTTTCAGATCCCTCCAAGTTTTAATTGAATTCTGATACATCTTTCAGCTTTCTGACATTAGGGGGGGCATTGCGCCAGCAGGAACAGCTGGGTAGTTGTTACTTAAAATATTAACATTTGTTTACTATTGCATTTATAATCCTCCTTTTCTCCAAGAATTTCAAGGTGCCGCACATGACTCTCTCCCTTCCATATTACCCTCACAACAATCCTGTGAGTTAGGGTAGGCTGAAATTTGGCGACTGGCCCAAGGTCACCAGGTGAGTGGGGATTTGAAACCTGGTCTCCCAAATCCTAATCTGGCCCGCTACGCTGTACCAGCACAGGAAACAAGTACCCTTGCTGCATTATTTTAGCTGAATACCATTTTTCTTTCAACAAGCCTATCCAAACACATAATTTTGTCTTTGTTTTTTTCATTTTGAAGATTTTTATCTGGCTTTTTTATTGATAATTGTTTAATATTATTATCACTGCTTAGAATTTATGTTTGATGCTTGCTGATCAGAAGGTCGGCGGTTTGAATCCCCACGACGGGGTGAGCTCCCATTGCTCAGTCCCAGCTCCTGCCCACCTAGCTGTTCAAAAGCACGCCAAAAAAAGTGCAAGTAGATAAATAGGTACTGCTCTGGCAGGAAGGTAAACGGCGTTACCATGCACCAGAAGCGGCTTAGTCATGCTAGCCACATGACCCGGAAAAACTGTCTGCAGACAAACACCAGCTCCCTTGGCCTAGTCGTCTGTGACTGGACTTAACTATCAGGGGTCCTTTACCTTTTTAAAGTGGTTCCTACATATTTCTATTTTTTTTTTAAAAAAAATGGCAGTGCTAAACTAGTAAAAGAAACACAAGCCATTGTAAAGGTACTTTCTTTTCCACTTCTCCTGTTTGCATTTCCATCGGATAGCAGATGGAAAATGCCATCTGAAAGCACCCTCAGTAATCACATGTGTCTAGCATATATATATATATATATATATATGCAGGTTTTGGTGTCCTCGGGTGTCTTCCCGTGTAAAAGTTGGGGTGTCTAGGCGACGTTTCGACGAGGTCTCACTCGTCATCTTCAGGCTGGTGCTTTCGGCTTCTTGTTACTGGAACAGAGCAGGATCTCAGTGTTTGAGTTCCTATAAATACTGTTGAGGAGGTGTGGTGTATAGCCTCCAATGTTCTGGGCAGAGAGGAAGTTCCCAGGCTAGTGTGCCTTTTCTTCTTTTGTTCCTTAATTGCTTGAGGGATATCTTGAGTGATTTCTTGAGTGATATCCTGAGTACCACTTAGGTGGGTCATTAGGTGTGGATTAGTTGCTAAAGCTTTTGTGTCTTGACCTCTTGAACTTTGTGAAGAGTTTTTCTGAGAAGATGGCTGTACTGCTTTGTTGTGCTCTGGCTTGGCTTCGTGTATAGGGGCGAGCTGTGGTTTTGTGGCCTGTGCCAGCCAGATCTGTGTAGGGATTGCAGGGGGGTGCAGCATCCGGAGGTGCCATCGTGGTTTGGCTACTGGATGGTGTCTGTAATTTATCTGTGGAGAGGGTCTGGGTTTGGGTCTGGTGTGGTTGATTGGTGATGGCGTTCTGTGTGCCTCTGGATCTGGTGTCAGTTTTTGTGGGGAGGGCTAATTTCCAGATGTCTGGCAAGCGGGATGTGTCGTCACGCTTGTTCATGTTGTGAGGGTGTTTCTCTATCTCGATGGCTTCCATGATTATTCTCTTGTGGTGATGTTCCATGTTAGAGAGCAATTTGGAATCTGCAAAATTAATTTCGTGTCCTGTTTCTTTCATGTGTTGGAAAAGAGAGGAAGTTTTTTCTTCTTTTTTGACGGCATTCTTGTGTTCTGCGATACGTGCATTTATTCGTCTGTTTGTTTGTCCAATGTACGTGGCTGGGCAGACTTTGCAGGGTATTTCATAGACCCCTTGGTTTTCCAACTGGATTTTATCCTTGGGGTTTCTGAGGATATTGGCTATTTTTTGGTTGGCGCAAAAGGCTGTTTTGATATTGTGTTTATGGAGGATTTTGCTAATTTTATCTGTAGTGCCCTTGATATAAGGAAGGAGGGC
>JAXCMG010000037.1:2686738-2752659 GCA_034642415.1 Podarcis siculus
ATATATATATATATATATATATATATATATATATAGTGATGAGATACTTTTTATTGGCTCAGCTAGTATATAAAAGTACTGCAAGTGAGCTTCCAAACTACATGTTCTTTGTCATCTAAGCTATCGACAAATGTGTCGTGTTTTTATAGACTAGGGGGACCCATAAAAAACATTGTTTCTCCCTGAGTTTCTCCTGAAATGAGGGGCATCAAATGTCCTATCAACAATGATGAATGATGTGATTATTTTTGGAGAGTGGTCTCTTAGTATGAGAGAAGGGGCCAGTATTAACAATTGGGTATCCTGTTCATAGTGCTATGGGTTATATATTGGATAACAGAAACGTCCTGAAACGAGGTACTTTTCCCCAAAGCTAGAACCCTGAAGCCAAAGAATTGGCAGCTTATTTCTAATCAGCACATGAAATTAAGTCACTTCGTGGGCTTCATTGCTTTCACAGAGGTGCAAGACTCTTGTGTCATTCCTCCCCCAGGGCCTCCCCTTTCTCTTATCTTCTTAAAACCCCTTTCTCCTCTATATACCTTTCCCTGTTTCTTGATCCATTGCCTACCTTGCAAATATCCTTTAACACCGCAACACTGGAGGTCTTGTCCCTTATTTTTCTTACCTCTTTTCACCTTTCCTAATTCTCTGCCCATCTCAGTAACCTACTCCTGTCTTGGTTATTTTTGAGAGATTTTAATCCCAGATGAACTGACACATCCTTCTTTCTTTATAGAAGCTGGACTGTGAACATTCTGATAGCAAATCCAAATGTTTGCAGAGGTATGGGGGGGAACACAGGGTGTATGTGACTCTGATGATGCACCTACCACCACAAAACCCAGGTCAATGAGAACTGAACATGTTTAGCAAGCATGGAATGCTGACTGACTATTGAGGGAGAAACATGGAAAATGGTATGGCTAGCTTTCAGAGACATTGAACAAGAGCAACTCATACTGGAAGATTTTGTTCTGGGTCCCATTTGTACAATGTAAAATAAATTGTAGGCTCCCTAGAAAGAATATGGCAGTTGGAGGGGTAAAAGTAAAGGGACCCCTGACCATTAGGTCCAGTCGTGACTGACTCTGGGGTTGCGGTGCTCATCTCGCTTTATTGACTAAGTCACTTCTGGTGAAACCAGAGCAGCGCACGGAAACTCCGTTTACCTTCCCGCCAGAGCTGTACCTATTTATCTACTTGCACTTTGATGTGCTTTCGAACTGCTAGGTTGGCAGGAGCAGGGACCAAGCAACAGGAACTCACCCCGTCGCGGGGATTCAAACCGCTGACCTTCTGATCTGCAAGTTCTAGGCTCTGTGGTTTAACCCACAGTGCCACCCGCGTCCCTTCACTAGTTATATACTATAGAAATGACCCCTGAAAGTATAGTTGGAGGGGTAAGATTACTTTATTACTCAAAAGGAGTGAGTGAGTTCCTTTTCTTTAACGCATTCATGGATTGCAGGTGCCAGAATTCAGTTTTCTAGCTAGTAAGGAAGTAGTTCAAAAAGTTTGGGTGCATTTTGATTTCCCTGCCCCCGTTTTGAAGGGAGGATCATAGAAAAGTACATGGCGGGCAGACAGGAACCCTGTACAAACATTTGATTTTCAGCTGTTGCCCCCTCCCCCCAGTCAGGGGCCCTTCTGTGCATGAACCACATACTCCAAATTCCAAGGCTGTGAAATGGGGGTATTTCATCAACAGCTATCCTACAAATTCCTGCATTGCAGGTGGTTGGACTAGATGATAACTCGAATCCCTCCCAATTCTATGAGTCTTTGATTCTATGATTCTAGGAAATGTTGAAGCCACTTTCAGAAGCCTGAACACCCATGCATATACTTCCAAACACATAAATACACATTTGTGCATGCATGCATGCACACACACAAAATCTAGTAGCCCACGACGTTCTGCAATTTGTTTCTTGAGTATGATTTTTTTCCCCCCTAGCCAGCATATTAAGACTCCTATCCTTTCTGGAGTCAGTCTCATTAAATTATTGATAGAAGCCTAGCTATTCAGCACTTGCAGCTGCTCAGAGCTTGATATGATCAGATTTAGACATAATTCACCAAAATAACACCATAGGCAATGCAGACTCATGGAAATTCTCGGTGGTTGGAGACCTCATTTTGCAGAATGAGAATTTAGATTCACTGAGCGATCTAATTTAATGTGTCAGAGATGAGAAATTTGTTAATATTATTCATAAGGAACATTAATCCCATGTAGTCCTTGATCAAATCATTACATTTCATCCAGCCTGTAGCTACACCGGGTACGGGTGAGGCAGTGGCAAATGTTCAGACATTAGCAGCTGTGGGTTGAGAGCTAGAGACTTTTCAAGTCTACAGGCTGAATTATCACATTTTCTGCCAGCCAAGGAGGTACAGGAAGGTAAGAGACCTCTCTCTCAGGTACACAGCATCCTTGGGCAGTTGTCAGGGAGACCAGCATCCCATCAGGGGCACCCTTCCACTCTTTTTGTGCAGGGCTCTATGTCAACAGGTGCAACCTGCTCCCTGCTATTGACATTTGCCTTCACATTCGTGGAGGGCTCTATATGGAATAAAGATGACACACCAGATCAGGTGGGACTTGGTAGCCCATCCCTTCCACTTCAGTGTGTCATTGCTGGCATGTAAGAGCACCTTGCCGACAAAGGCCCATATAATTAAAGCTATGGTTTTCCTAGTAGTGATGTATAGAAGTGAGAGCTGGACCAAAAAGAAGGCTGATCGCCAAAGAATTGATGCTTTTGAATTATGGTGCTGGAGGAGACTCTTGAGAGTCCCATGGACTGCAGGAACATCAAACCTCTCCATTCTTAAGGAAATCAGCCCTGAGTGCTCACTGGAAGGACAGATCGTGAAGCTGAGGCTCCAATACTTTGGCCACCTCATGAGAAGAGAAGACTCCCTGGAAAAGACCCTGATGTTGGGAAAGATTGAGGGCACCAGGAGAAGGGGACGACAGAGGACGAGATGGTTGGACAGTGTTCTCGAAGCTACCAGCATGAGTTTGACCAAACTGTGGGAGGCAGTGGAAGACAGGAGTGCCGGGCGTTTTCTGGTCCATGGGGTCACGAAGTCAGACATGACTAAACGACTAAACAACAACAATAGCAACAACAACAACAAGAGCAGTGAACATCCAGATAGGGTTTCTCAGAGGAGCACCAATGCAGAAAGAGTTTGTAGAACTGTTGGTTAATTAAAAAAAACTCATGTGACTCTTCCTTATTCCCTTTCACATCAACCCTTTCCTAAAATCCAATCCTTTCATTTTTTTAAAAAACATTTCTGTTGCTTGTTTCTGTCTTGGGCATTAATTTGCTTTGCACTTTCTATGAATTTGGTGCAAACGGAGAGAACAACACACACACACACCCCGCTTACTTTTTTATCCCTAATCCCTGCATCTAGGCTCCGTGTCGGATTCAAAGCAAATGACATTTTGTCAGCATCACAATTCAGTTTATGATTAAAAAATAAATAAATCCTGAAAATTCACCAATCTTTTCATGTGAATTTCTCCCAATATACATAAGTTTGTCGGCAATCTTGCTGACAAATTAGACACATTTTGACCTGTTGTTTTCACTAACACATACAGTTTATGTAAATCTCACTCTAGGATATGCAGTTTTTATGCGGGACAAATGCACTGAAAAATTCAGAGATGCGTGAACTCTGGTTATGTGGGGGTTTTTTGGGGGGGGTTGTTGGGTTTTTTTGCATATTTTGGGCAAAGTGTGAAATTGGCAAGTTAGCCTTCCAAAGTGAACTGAACTGAATTTCTTTATGATCTCTACTTCTGATTGGCTAGAGTCACACAAGTGATCGGCCCAGAGGGCACTGCCCTCACTTAATCCAGCCTTGTTTGCCATCACTGATTCAAAACTGATGGCAGCTTAGCACAGCCCTACTCTTAAGTAAAGGGTTCTGACTGCCTAGCTGCAAGCTGTGAGTTTTGAGTGACAGTTGGTCAGTGGCTAGAGCTCAATGACATTTACTGGTTCTCTAATTAGAATACTTGCTTATAATACTTGCAAATGTGACCTTCGCTTGCACACGGTGTTTTTCTTTTTCTTTTTCTGCTACCAATCATGTTAAGTCAAATGTCACTAAAACTCCGAGACAGTTTTTCTCCAAGCTGCAACTTTTAATTATGTCTTTCTGGAAGAAGAGCCTATTTTATTTTGATACCCTGATGAGCACAAGTCAACTGTTTTCACTTCAAAAACCACAGTGTTTGCCACGGTAATGAGTAATTCTTAAAGTTAAGCTGCCAACCTAGGCACACTTGCTGAGGAGTAAGCCCCATGAACAAAATAAGGCTTACTTCTGAGGAAATATGCTCAGGATCGTGCTGTTAGAAATAATTTGATTCCCCCCCCCCCTTTGCTGACTTTTGTTATCCCTATATATTTGCGAATGGTTTTCAAATATGATATTGCCCTTGGCAAATCTCAGGTTTTTCCCATTACATGAATGATAATATATGAATAATGATCAACTTTTCTGGCAACCAATAACATTCAAAGTATGTGAGAATTTTAGTATTACAGGCCCCGAACTTCCTTATACCTTACGGGGGATGTTAATTCTAGTCTGCTGAGCCAGACCAGGCACCAAGGCAGGCTGGTCTATTTTAATATGATTGTGATTTTTTTTTAAAATAGACAATATAGAGGCCTATTTTGGCCCCTTAGCCCTCCACTTCTGACCCAGGTATACCGCAAAATATACCTGAAGGAGCGTCTCCACCCCCATTGTTCAGCCTGGACACTGAGGTCCAGCTCCAAGGGCCTTCTGGCGGTTCCCTCACTGAGAGAAGTGAGGTTACAGGGGACCAGGCAGAGGGCCTTCTCGGTAGTGGTGCCTGCCCTGTGGAACACCCTCCCAGCAGATGTCAAGGAAATAAACAACTATCTGATTTTTAGAAGACATCTGAAGGCAGCCCTGTTTAGGGAAGTTTTTAATGTTTGATGTTTTATTGTGTTTTTAATATTCTGTTGGGAGCCACCCAGAGTGGCTGGGGAAACCCAGTCAGATGGGCAGGGTATAAATAAATTATTTCTCCTACTTTCATTGCTCGCTGTGTTCTAGAGAAGTGGGGTCTGGAATGCTCTCTCGTGATAATGTGTCAGCCAGCTGTTCCTGCTCTGCTTCTCCCATTATTTCCCAGCTTTGCCCCTCTTCTCTCTCTGAGCTGTGACCCTCTGCAAACCACTGTTGTAAAGGTTCAGGAGAAGGAGGAGGCAGCCTCCACCATTCCTCCTCAGTCCAGTTCCTGATTCAAACAGATCCATGCAACTGTTTATAGCCATGATCACTCAACCTGCAGAAATTATGACTGGAGCAAAATTGTAAGTCTTAAGTCATAGTTGCATGTGGACTGAAACCTGGTGATGAACCTGGGCAGGGAAGAGAAGACTGTCTCCCCCAACTCTCCCAAAATCAGGATTGGAAGACCTGCAAACCTCCGGATGCTGCACTCCAAATCCCATCAGTCCCAGCCAGCATGGAAAATGATGGCAGGTGTAGTCCATAAAGCACTGCAAGGTCACACACTCATCATCCCTGCCCCTAAATGGTACTACTTTTTCCTAGCTTGCCTGGAAGACATTAGACGTGTAATCATATTTAAACAAGGAGCAGCTATCTATGTAGGGTGCAAAATCACCTCCTTTATTTTAGAACGCAAAGGCATTAAATGTTGTTTATGGTCCAGCAGGGTAGAAGCTTAGCAATAAGCCTCCCGATAAAATAAAATAAAAATGGTGGTATCACATATATTTACCTAAATATTTGTATATGTTTATGCTAGGTATGTATCTCTTTTTATTGCATCTTGAAGTACTGCATTATAAAAATGAAATATAAACCTCTGTACTTGTACGTATTATGAGGCCATAATTTTGTCTCAGTGTTCTAATGACAAGGAAAACCCACTCGCACGCACTTCTTATGGTTTATGTTACTATCTGGGACCTTTTAGGCATGCTTGGGACGAAAATCAAATTACTTCCATAAGTCTTGCCCAGACATAAAAATAGTGGATTTTTAAATTTTTTTAAAAAATCGATATACTTTTTGAAAGTAATTCTCCAAAATCTAAATTATGTTCCTTAGAAGGTCCAGGGGTGTGGTATTAAGGGCCCAAATAAGTAAAAAATTATCTGGTCAGAGATTATATTGACTCATATCATTACCAGTAGGTCATGTCATATTAAGTTATGTCACGTTATGAGACCCTGTATTTTACAGGGGTTGTGAAGTTTAGTGCTGGAATGATATTGTGTATAATTTGGCACTGCTACATACTATGTGTTCAATATGTTCATGATGCATTTGCACTGCTATGTGCCCCTGTGTGTCATTTATTGCTATGTATTGCTTATTTTTAATAAGCTTATGCTTATTTACCCGGTACGCGGGTGGCGCTGTGGGTAAAAGCCTCAGCGCCTAGGGCTTGCCGATCGAAAGGTCGGCGGTTCGAATCCCCGCGGCGGGGTGCGCTCCCGTTGCTCGGTCCCAGCGCCTGCCAACCTAGCAGTTCGAAAGCACCCCCGGGTGCAAGTAGATAAATAGGGACTGCTTACTGGCGGGAAGGTAAACGGCGTTTCCGTGTGCTGCGCTGGCTCGCCAGATGCAGCTTTGTCACACTGGCCATGTGACCCGGAAGTGTCTTCGGACAGCGCTGGCCCCCGGCCTCTTGAGTGAGATGGGCGCACCAACCCCAGAGTCTGTCAAGACTGGCCCATACGGGCAGGGGTACCTTTACCTTTACCTTATTGCTTATTTTTATGATGAATTGCATTTATATAACTGTTTTAGTGTCCCCCCCCCATATAGAATGGCTATCATGTGATGTACTTACATAGGCTGTTTATTAAGTTCTGTGTTGGAAAAAGTGTATGGTATTTTGATGCAGGGTCAGATATGCCTTTAAAATAAATAAATTAGTTCCTCTTTTTTGGAATAGCTACAGTACTTGCTAAGCATCTCTCCTTTTACCCTACGGCTCATTTGCACCAGAGCCTACTCCCCTGTATTGCCTGGTGTTTGACTAATCCTCTGCTCTCCGACTTAGTGCCTGCTAAATATTTTACAGCCTTCCACTCACCTTGGTGTGCATTGTCAAGACCTTTCTGTGGCTTAGTCATTCCCCCAGGAATCCCACAAATTAATCACTGGATGTGTTGTCAGCACTGCAGGAGACGCTTGTAAACAGCTTTTGCTAACACTTAATTAAACTAACCTCTTACTTGTGAAGGTTGAAATTCATTCCAGTCCACAGGACCAACACTACATAACACCCCAGCCTCTTTAGCCCATGTATTCATCCACCCCTTCATAGCCAGCCATCCTCTCTTTCATAAACTGGCCCTGCTAAACATCTTCCAATATAATAATGTCCACTCACATCACAAAGAGCTCATAAGCCACCTACTCTCAGCAGCCAGAAGCATCATAGCCAGACACTGGAGGGACCTGTCCAGAATAAGCATGGACCAATAGACACAGGTGGCGCTGTGGTCTAAACCACTGAACCTAGGGCTTGCCAATTGGAAGGTTGGCGGTTCGAATCCCCACGACGGGGTGAGCTCCCGTTGCTCTGGCCCAGCTCCTGCCAACCTAGCAGTTTGAAAGCACACCAAAAAGTGCAAGTAGATAAATAGGTGCTGCTCTGGCGGGAAGGTAAATGACATTTCCGTGCGCTGCTCTGGTTTCACCAGAAGCAGCTTAGTCATGCTGGCCACATGACCTGGAAAAACTGTCTGTGGACAAACGTTGGCTCCCTCGGCCAGTAAAGCGATATGAGCGTCGCAACCCCAGAGTTGTTCGCTACTGGACTTAACTGTCAGGGGTCCTTTACCTTTTTGATGGTATCAAATAGTATGGGAAACAGCCTTATTAGAAAAACTAAACAAAAAACTGAAAGTGACATGGGGACAAATAGAAGAAGATGCCTTCACCCCGGTATGGTTCCCCTTTATCACATACACAGCCCAACAAGATAGCAAAAAGAATCTGCTGACAACATACAAATCAATCTGGCTAACGTGATCCACACACCCACACCCCTCACTAAAGCCAACCAAAGACAACCAACCACACCCTAGGCCACCCCCAACCTCTCTCACAACCAAGGAAATACAACAAGCGAATAGTAAGAGAACCCACAGAAGTGACACTGACGCAAAACCCCACACATACACTAAGTCGAAGAACAGAAGCATTGCCACCCCACGCCACTCACCATCCCACCCTCCCCCTCTTTCCCCCTCTTTTCTTCCTAACCTAACACTGTATGCAACACTAATGTCTCACAACAAATGAAACTGGTCCGTAGAAAACGCAACTTGAAAAAAGAGACAATGCATGTATTTTTGTAAACTAAGAAATCTTTTATAAAAGTATTTAAAAAAAAAATCATTGATCAGCCCTCGCCATAATATCATGTGAATTCACATAAAGCTTAATGATTCTGGCTGTCAAATACAGATGCCACAGCACTAGTCTTTTTGGCAGGGAAGGGTTTTTGAGAGACCCACTAGACAGGGTGTTTGGGGAATCCAATCTTTTTGGGAATTCCAGGATGAATGGAAGTGATTCAGACTTTCTGCCAAAAGGAGTAGAGGTAGAATATGTTTATGCATGGATACTTAGAGAGAAAACACATTTAAGACTATGCACATCGCCCCCCAAACCCCCAAATGCATAAATCAACATGAACATGGGATGGAGCTATCTATTAATGAATGCAAACAAGGGCTATATGGACTGAAAAGTAACTGATTTGCCCATCCTTATCTCCAGCTATTCCCTGTCCGCCTGCTCCCCACCCCATAATAATACGGAAACTGAAGAGGACATTAATTATAAGCCAATGAAGGATCTGTGGCGGCCCCCTGACAGAGTTATGCATGGCTGTAAGGAGAAAACATTAAATATTTAACTTGTACTCATTTTTCCTAAATGCAAGTCTAAATGTTGACCTTTCCTTGTACACTTCATCATTCCAGAACTAATTCCCCTGGGAATGTTCATTTCAGAAGCCTAAGATATAAGAGCAAGTGCTCATATACAGTATACCTACATATTAAATACTGCAATGTCAGTGGCAAATAGCTCATATTTCCTCTTTGTGTATGCACTCATTCATATTGTAGGAGACTAGAACACAGCCACATATCTGATGATTCCCTAGAAATCATAAAGCCTTTTAAGCAAGGATGACCAAAAATGAAAGAAACCTTTTTTAAAAAAATCCTAATGCTGCCTTGATTTTGGGGGGAGGGGGAAAACACCCTAGTATTACAAAAATGTGGCTTTATTTTCAAATCACTCTTCATAGTTGATCTATTCATATATGTAAATGGCGTGCTTTCGAACTGCTAGGTTGGCAGGAGCTGGAACAGAGCCACAGGAGCTCATTTTGTCATGGGGATTCAAACTGCTGACCTTCTGATTGGCAAGCCCAAGAGGCTCTACTCACAGAAGGGAAGGCAGAAATTTTCTGATGATTTCCCCTCCCCAAATACATCCAAACCCATGACTTCAAAGGAGCAGATTTTTATTTATTTATTAATTGTAGGGGGAAACTGCCCTCCACCTTCTATGAATGGAGGCCTCCGTTGGATAGAAAGATATTTTGCAAATGTTACAGCGCAATGGGAAACAGTCATTTGATTTTGGATTCAAATGTTAAATAGGATTGTCACGTGACATCGCATGGTGACATCACATGGCCTGGTGACTCCCCACGATCAGCGGAATGGAGCAATATAAAATGATTCCCAACACGCCAGAATAACATGTAAACAGGCCCTAAATCTAAGAGGTGATGGAATGGTCACACTTCTCAGACAGGAGGGTAAAACCCCCACCTTCAATTCTCACAAAGACTTTTCTTTCCAAACATTATATAACCTTTACAAAACCAGCTCCGGGATGAAAGGGTTGATGCACACATTATTCTAAAAGCCTTTAAAAAATAGGAGGGGAAAAAAAATCTTTAACACCTGAAGTTATTGGTGACAAACATGAAATTTACCTAAGCTGCCGTGTAAATGTTCAAAGCGCCTTGCAACAGCAAGGGTGGCAAACAAATAATTCTCTCTGTGTTTGTTTTGGGAGACAACTCAAATTCCACAGTAATCTTGGCAGGCAGGAGAAAGCTTTCTTCTTTGGTACTCCTTTTCTTTTTGGTAAGGACCCAGAATTCCCTGCACGTTTCATAAGTAATTCACTTTTGAAATGTTTTGGGGAAGAGTTAGGGGAAAGCAAGTAAGAAGCATTGCCACAGGGGCATATTCAGTGTTAGCTGTGAGGCAAATAGAAGGGGAAGAAATGGAGGCAGTGAGAGATTTTACTTTCTTGGGCTCCATGATCACTGCAGATGGGGACAGCAGTCACGAAATTAAAAGACTCCTGCTTCTTGGGAGAAAAGCAATGACAAACCTAGACAGCATCTTAAAAAGCAGAGACATCACCTTGCCAACAAAGGTCCGTATAGTTAAAGCTATGGTTTTCCCAGTAGTGATGTATGGAAGTGAGAACTGGATCATAAAGAAGGCTGATCATCGAAGATTTGATGCTTTTGAGTTATGGTGCTGGAGGAGACTCTTGAGAATCCCATGGACTGCAAGAAGATCAAACCTATCCATTCTGAAGGAAATCAGCCCTGAGTGCTCACTGGAAGGACAGATCCTGAATCTGAGGCTCCAATACTTTGGCCAACTCATGAGAAGAGAAGACTCCCTGGAAAAGACCCTGATGCTGGACAAGATGGAGGGCACAAGGAGAAGGGGCTGACAGGAGATGAGATGGTTGGACAGTGTTCTCGAAGCTACCAGCATGACTTTGACCAAACTGCAGGAGGCAGTGGAACAGGAGTGCCTGGCGTGCTCTGTTCCATGGGGTCACGAAGAGTCGGACATGACTAAATGACTAAACAACAACAACAACAGAAGCATTTCTGCTCACATGAGGCACCCAGTTTTCACCTATCTGCCTGCCAATTACAGTCCTCTCTGCCATATAATCTCAAATAATTATATTGTAATCTCAAATGAAAGCCAAACAGTTGTGTGTGCTTTAGCCCATGTTTGGACCTTTTCGTTCTGGGGGTATGCATACCCCTAAACCTTTTGTGAATCTAAGTTTGGCCTCATTGAGGGGCAGTATTTCAATATGAGTAGGAAAATGAGAGTACCCCTAAACACTTTTTTTAGAAAGAAAAAAGCACTGAGAGCAGGTAAGAAATGCTTATATTGTTTGTGTGTGAGACACCTAAGTAAAAGGTAAAGGACCCCTGGACGGTTAAGTCCAGTCAAAAGTGTCTATGGGGTTGCAGCGCTCATGTCGCTTTCAGGCTGACAGACAGCTTTCCAGGTCATGTGGCCAGCATGACTAAACCACTTCTGGCGCAACTGGACACCGTGACAGAAACCCAAGCATACAGAAACACGGTTTACCTTCCCGCCACAGCGGAACCTATTTATCTACTTGCACTGGTGTGCTTTTGAACTGCTAGATTGGCAGGAGCTAGGACCAAGTAACGGAAGCTCACCCCGTCAAGGGGATTTGAACCACCGACCTTCTGATCGGCAAGCCCAAGAGGCTCAGTGTTTTAGACCACAGTGCCACCTGCGTTCCTATAGAGCACAGCACAGCTTTTGAGCAAGTAGCTCTGCACATCTGATCTACCTCCAAGACTTTAGGATGACTCTATGTATCTGCCACTCTAAACTGCTGGGGGGAGGGAGAAAGCCATAGATAATTGTGATCAACAAACTGAATCCGGCCCCCTGTATTCAGGCTAGAAAGACGAGTGCGGGGAGACTGGGCCAAGCTGCTGAAACCACTTATTAGCATTTTTATTTGTGCATGCATTTATTGGCTGTTTATAAGCATTGATTTCTTGCAGCTGTATATTTAATTTGTCTTTGAGATGTAATTTAGGCTTTTAAATATGTTCATATTGATTTGTAGGTCTGCAGACCCTGTGAGCCACCAAGCTGAATGAAGCCCATATGCATGGCAACTCGCCAGGTGCTGAACAGCAACGCAGCCCTCCCATCTTGTTTTTTGCAGTGCCAGGTGGAAGCAGAAAGGGGCTAAAAATGCTTATGAAAGCTTTGAAATATCACCGTGCAGGGCTTCTGAGCTGCCTTCATTTTGTTAGACCTCAAGTTATACGGCTTACTCTGATGGCCAAGAAGTGGCAATGTCATGCAATGTTGTGATTCAAATGTTTCGGAATGGATGGAGCAGGGACAAGCAAAGGCATTCTGTTGACCAAGGCAGAAAATTCAAATAGCGCACTCTTCAATATTGGCAACCAGAGTGGTATAGTGGTTAGAGCAGAGGTTGGCCACCTATGGCTCTCCCCATGTTGTTTGTCCATGAAGCTCAGGTGCTGACAGAAGAAAAAGCAGGCATAGAGAGAGGACAGTTAAAAGCGGACGGCAGAGAGGAAGGGGAGAGCAGCTGTAATCTGAGCTCTGAACAAAGGGGAGACGAAAGACAGGGCCAGAGGGACAGGCTGCTGTGTGAGAGCTCCAATAGTGAGTCAGACGTTGGAATGCAGGAAACATTCTCTCCCAAATCTCATAGAATCTCAAAAGTGGCCGAGACATGCGAAAGATACCTGAAAAGAAGGTGGGGGCTTCTGTGCTGGGGAAGGGGGAGGAGCTCAGTCTGGGCAACTCCATCTTCTGGGGAGGATGATGAGTAGAGGAGCTCCGTCCTAGTTTGTTGTTTTAGCAATAAATCTGAAATAACTAACAGCCAGAGTCGTCTCGCGTTTGTGGAAGAGACCAAGCCATAACATTGTTTGACTCACAACCCAGATCCCTGGTGGACCAGGTGGACGCATTAGGTCTGCAGAAGTGGAAACCCAACCTTGCACATTAACTTCAGACCTTACGTGTTGTGTTGGTAGACTGTCTGACTACTCTCTGGTGTTTCTGTTGGGGTTGTGCGCACTATCAAGTTGTGATGGCCTGGGACTCGGGCTTGGACTCGGAACCAGAGGAGTCTCAGTCTGCACCGGATCCTTTGCCTCAGGCATCATCTGAACCAAGTCTGGGACCTGATGCTGAAGAGTCCCAGTCTGCACAGGTTTCCCAGCAACAAACACCAGCTGGGCCGAGTCAGGGGCCTGAGCCTGCCCTGGCTCCAGATGCTCCACTACCAGTTGGGTCAGGAGAGGCTGAGGCAGCCTCTGGGTCTAGTAACCCACCGACGTCTCCCGAGCTGCAGAGACTAAGGTCTGAGAGAAGGAGAGACCTGAGTACTTGCAGGAGGAGTGATCGCCTTCGGGTGAAACAGGGAGGTGAGTCACCGGGGGATCAGGACCAGCCACTACCCCGACAAAGATAAAAGGCTGTCGGAACCCGCCCCAGGTTACGGGTGCAACATTGCTGTATGCTAGATCCTGCCTGAGATCCTGCACCTGCCCTTGCCTGTTTTCCTGCCTCATGTCCTGCCTTGGCCCTGTCGGAGTGACACCCAGCGGAACCTTTGGATTCTGGACCGGACCTGGACTGTGTTTCATGGGTTACCCCTGGGCCCAGCACACAAGTCTTACCTCTGGGTACACTGAGGTTCCAGACAGGGGGAGAGGAGCTTGTTACAGGAGGGGGGACACCCATGACTCTTCTCCACTCATCTCTGCCTCCTCCCTCTTCTCCTGCTTCGGTTTCTGCCTCTGATTCCGGACTTCTCTCTGCCACAGACTCTCCCAGCTCACTAAGCCCTGTTACTCCTTCCACTGATGACACCTCCTTTCTGTTAGTGCATGGAAGGAGGGGGCTCCTCTGAAACGACACCCTCCAGAATACATAGAGCATCCACACGCCCGGAGTCACCACAACACACACTGTAGGGTGCGTGGGTCAGGAGTTCAGGCTACACTCGAGTAGGACCCTGGCAGAGACACATGCCCTACTGGCATGTTCTCTCCCTCCTGGTCTTTTGTTCAGGAGCTTCATGAGCTTTCTTTAGCCTGAACATTCCAGCCACCGATGCCAACCGACACCGGCACACTTAGGGATCCACAGAATTTGCGCATCATGCATGACAGACCTCAACAACTTAGCATTTTGGCTAATCTACTTTATTTACATATAAACACACACAGAGCACTGCAACATGGCTCCCTCTCTCTCTACCATCAGACAGCAATGAGAAAAAGAACAAAGGACAATAGTTCCACTTCATGGAACACAGTAACACAAACATCCTGTCTTCGTCACTTCCCACTCTGTGGAGTCAAAACACATACCGTCATGTGAAAGACAACTATCCCATGACTGCAATCATGGAGCAGAAATTCTAACAGCGTGCATGTAATTAGCAGAGTAAGCGAAAGCTAGGCTGGTGGAATGTGACAATCAAGCCTCTTTATTTACAGCTTCGAAATAAAAGAACAGAACAATCATGTCTGTGTCTTCTCACATCTCTTCTCCGAAATAGAACAGAACAAAGGAAGTGAAAGTTTCAGGCTTCCATTCTCACGGATACAACAGAATGGAATGTAAACAAAATCCCAACACTTTCCCCTGTCTTCTCCCTCTCACCACTCATCATTGTCCCACCACCACTCTGAGCCTTCTTCCTTTGGTGGTTCCCCAGCTGATTTCTCCCACCTTTCCTCTGTCCCCAACCAGTCCATGATAGCAGAAGAGCAGATCATGTACAGTTTGGGGGAGGAATAAAAATAAGGAAGGGGGGATTGTGAAACAAGCTATATAGCTGATAATGTGCTCCTCTATAATGGTGCTTTGGTACTTCCTTCCTGAGGCCAGCACTGAAATGGGGTAAGATCTGAGTAGATAACAGGAGCATGTCCTTGCCCTGCCAGGAAATGTTTGGGGTTGAACCTGCAACTTTTGCATGCAAAGCAGATTCTCTACCAGTGAGCTACTCCTCTTCCAAATACATTAACATGAGAAAACAGACTCACACAAACAGAAAGGACTTCAAATGAGGATTTGCAAGAAGGACAACAAAAGGCACTGAATAAGTTTCTCTCCAAGCTGTCCTTAAACAAGCCGAACAGCAAGTTTGGATTTAAGACTGCAAGGCTGGGGGGAAGAAAAGCTGCTTAATCTCAGATGGGTAACTGCCAGTAGTTAATTATAATTCCAGTGTCTTAATTTTCATTATGTATATATTTATGGGATAACGACAACAGAAAAAATGTGTTGCTGCTGGGATAACAGCATCAAACTGCTAAATAAATGCTGCTGCCCACTGCCTTCTCTTTAGCTCGGCAGGGAGTAAGGAAATGCACCAATTATTGCTTTCTACACTCTTTATTGTTCTCTCCAACTGTGCGGAACAGCTCTTTGATTGATGCTCCGCCCACCATGCTTCTTCCAATTAAAAGCAACTGATTATGCGGGGTCCGTGGAATTTTCCTGACATGAAAATATTCTACTGGGTTTTTTGGCCAAGATGTGTCAATTCCATTTTGGCGCTTGCCATCGAAATAATATGTGTATTTTGGGAATTTATTTTATTTTCACAGCTTTGGGAGGAGACATGAAAAAGAATATATATATATATAAAATCACAGAATTAGAGCAAAGGACTAGATATGCAGCCAAGGAGATGTGTCTGCTTAATTAAAATACGTTTGTGAAATCTAGCCCTTCTTCACTCCTGTCCATCTGCACCTCTCTTCTCTCTGTGTTCTATCTCTAGGTCTCCTCTCCCATTTCAGAGTAGAACTAAACATTGCAATGAACATGGACTGTTTAACATTTGGGACTTGTTAGTTTAGAAAAAAGGAAATTAGCAGGCTATATGAGGGAGGTGTATAAAATTCTTTATGGTGTGGAGAGAATGGACAGGAGATGTTTTTCTCCTGAAAATACGAGAACTTGGGGTCACACAAGGAAGCTGGACGTTGGGAGATTCAGAACAGGCAAAAGGAAGCATTTCTTCAAGCAACACATAGTTAAAACTATGGACTTTTCTCCCACTCTGGGTGGCTTCCAGCATATACTGCCACTGCTACTATTATTACTACTACCAGCTGCTACTACTACTAAATTACTTATACCCTGCGCATCTGGCCAGGTCTCCCCAACCACTCTGGGCGGCTTCCAACAGGATGTTAAAAACATGATAAAACATCAAACATTAAAAACTTCCCTAAACAGGGCTGCCTTCAGATGTCTTCTAAAAGTTAGGTACAGTGGTACCTCAGGTTACAGACGCTTCAGGTTACAGATGCTTCAGGTTACAGATTCTGCTAACCCAGAAATAGTACCTCGGTTTAAGAACTTTGCTTCAGGATGAGAACAGAAATCATGCGGCAGTGGGAGGCCCCATTAGCTAAAGTGGTGCTTCAGCTTAAGAACAGTTTTAGGTTAAGAACAGACCTCCAGAACGAATTAAGTTCTTAACCCGAGGTACCACTGTAGTTGTTGATTTCATCAGAGCCGGCTTTCCCCTTGGTGTTAGTGGTTCATTGCGCCAGGGCGCTGGTCTCTTGGGGCACCCTAGCATGCCCATGCATGCCCGCCGGCTGCATCCCGCCAACTATATGGCTGGCGGGCATGCGGCTTCCTTCCCAAGCCTCCGCAGGAGGAGAGCAATCCCCGCAGAGGCTTAGGATGGAAGCTGCACCTCCCAAGCTTCTGCATCTGTTAAAGACGGCCCTGATCCCGGTCATTGTTCTCCTCCTGCATTTTGGGCAACCAAAATGGTCAAAGGCCAGGAAACGATGCCTTATGAGGAACAGCTAAGGGAGCTGGGCATGTTTAGCCTGGAGAAGAGGAGGTTAAGGGGTGATATGATAGCCATGTTCAAATATATAAAAGGATGTCACATAGAGGAGGGAGAAAGGTTGTTTTCTGCTGCTCCAGAGAAGCGGACACGGAGCAATGGATCCAAACTACAAGAAAGAAGATTCCACCTAAACATTAGGAAGAACTTCCTGACAGTAAGAGCTGTTCGACAGTGGAATTTGCTGCCAAGGAGTGTGGTGGAGTCTCCTTCTTTGGAGGTCTTTAAGCAGAGGCTTGACAACCATATGTCAGGAGTGCTCTGATGGTGTTTCCTGCTTGGCAGGGGGTTGGACTCGATGGCCCTTGTGGTCTCTTCCAACTCTATGATTCTATGATTCTATGATTCCTGCTTCCTGGTGAAAGGTAGCACGCAGCCTTCCGGGACTGCCTTCTCGGGCGCCCCAACACCGGAAAGCATGTCTGCCATAACGTTTTCCTGCTTGCTCGCCCCCACCACGCTGGGGATCGGGGCAGTGGGGGAGGCAGAGGACATTTTTCACCACCCTCTCCCTTGTTTTAGAGTTGCTGGGGGGGGCACCAGAGGGCTCTTTGCACCACGGCGCCAGATATGCTTAAGACAGCCCTGTATTTCATTGACATCTGATGGGAAGGCGTTCCACAGGGAGGGCGCCACCACCAAGAAGGCCCTCTGCCTGTTTCCCCTGTAACCTCACTTCTCGTAATCCTATTTAAAAGAGGATGAGACAAATTCATGGGAGATAAGGCTATGAATGGCTACTAGGTATGATGTTTGTGTTCAACCTCCACTGTCAGAGGTAGTATGCCTCAGAATACCAATTGCTGGGAATCTCAGGTGGGGTGAAAACTGTTGTGCTTTGGTTCTGCTTGTGGGCTTCCCACAGGTACTGTATAATATTGGTCTATCCAGCTCAGTTTACTGTGTGCTGACTGGCCGTAGATCTTTAGGTTCTCAAAAGGGCATCTCCCCCGCTGTTGCTGGAGATGTCAGCAGTTGAACTTCTGCATCCAAAACGTTTGCCCTACCACTGAGCAATGCCTCTTCCAAGTCTACACTGGTGGTCCAGCTGCAGCCTTTTATAGCCTAATATGTACAGTGAGCTCCAGAAGGGTAAGCCATAATTAGCAAGATTAAATTAATTTTTTCCTCATTTTATTTTAATAACACACTATATATATACACACAAATCACACTCTGCGGGGAACCATTTATCAAAGCAAGTTCATGCTCTTCAAGGAAACACTTAATGAACATCTCCCTTCCACAAAATAATGCCAAGCCAAGGCTGAGGAGCTTATTTCTTCCCTTCCGATCAAAGATCAAACATCAGCATTAAATTAGTCGAAATAATTAATACTTTAGAATGATCACAGATAGTGGAAAGAAGAAAGAAAGGGAGAGAAGATCTTTGGCTATTGGAAAGGGATAGGAATAGACCGAAAATAAATAAACCTATAATCTACAGCTTTGAATCCCAAATTTGAACTTTAGACAGTAATAGTCATCTTACTGTTTGATCTTGGCATTAAGCAAGGTTGTGGTTTTTTTTTTTTTAACCAATTCTGCTAAGAATATGAACAATTATTTCCTATTGTACATATCACTACATATTTTTAGGCGCCAGGCAAAAACATCCCTCTTCCCCGAGGCCTTTGTCTAATTAAACAATATATGACTTTTAAACTGGGGGGAGGGTTATTGTTTCTGTTTGCTACTGTGTTATGTATTTTTTGTGGTTAAATACTGTAAGTCTATATTAATAAAAGGATGCACTACAAATGCAGTATGCCACACAAGGCTTGACTTTTTCATATGCATGTAATATATTTATTTATCTGGTTTTTATCCTACCGTTCAAGGTGGTGGTTTGCATACTTGCCCCCCTCCTCATTTTATCCTCACAATAACCCTGTGAAGTAGGTTAGGTTAAGAGACAGTGACTGTTCCAAGGTCACAGAATGAGCTTTGTCACTGTGTCGTGATTTGAACCTTGGTCTCCCATGTCCAAGTCCAACGCTCTAACCACTACACCACATTCTGTTTCTCTATATCCATAAGCAGTTGCTCAATGCAAGGTATGATCCAACGTGGTCAGCCCTGATCAGGTTGAAATGGCTAAGATCTGTGTGTAAATCTGTTTGAAACAGATTCCTTCTCCAGATTCCCTACAGCTTCGCAAGAGGCACCCCATGACTTAAATGATAATCTCATAATGGGAAAAATCTTTTGCCTGCCATCGGCAATAATGGGAGTTGTTTTTTGTTTTTTGTTTACCAAAGTACACTTAAAGCAAAATTCCAAGGTGAATTTGAAGGCAGGCAAAATTTCTCAGGTATGAGATTAAGAGTTGCCACTGGGTTTTGTGCAAAGCAAAAAAAACCTCGAGGCAGATTTACGTGTTCAGGAGATACATCCAGTGAATTTTGAAAGGGCTAACAAGAGTTTCAACGACAGTGAAATTTCACAGCAGGAATCTGTGCATGTCTATCAAAGGGAACTATGATGCTGAACTTTGTGTATACTCCCTATCTGGTGGGATATCCACACAGAGCAAAAAATCTACACAAAATTGTCCATAAACCAGTGTGTGAGAGCTGGGGTAGCTAACCAGCTAGATATACCAAAGAACATAATGCATTATAACATGGGAAAGCATCAGACCACCAGAATATGCCTTGACTTTTAAAATTTCAGTATGACAGTCATAAGCACAGAAAAGTAGTTTTCCCCTACTGCAACGGTGATGGCTGCTGTCATTCAAGAGCATCCCTGCAGGAAGTAGCTTGTCTACAACACTGCAATGTATAACTGAAAGCTTGAACACCACCAGGGGGGATAAGCCACAAAGGTCTAGCTTGCTGAAGGAACGGTAGCTGAGAAATCCATTGGGCATTGGGTCCCACGAGATATTTGTGCAGGTAACATACCACGACAAGCCCCCTAATGAAACAAGCGGAAGAAGAGTTGGCGAAAGATTTTTCAGGAAGGAATTTTATGGGCTGGAGCATCTATTTCAACTTCATTCCTCAGCGTTCAGCTTGGTCCTAGGGAAGGCAAAACCCTGTCAAAGATTAGGAGGGGGGGAGCAGACATTTGAGTGGACAGATTTGGACATGGGGGGAAACGCCTATGATTTGATGAAATAGGCATCTGGTCTTTCTGTCTTTCCCCCGCTTTTTATGTTAAACCAAAGGCAAGTTGCTCCACTCAGCAACCAACAAGTTGGCTTTAAAATCTCTAACAATGGTACTGGGAGCATGGGTGTGTGATGACATTGTGTGGTTTCCTTAGGACACTATAGAAAAACAGTTGGCTCCCCACCCCCCAAGCTGAGTTTCTATCCAGATATTCTTGCTGTTACATGCATATAAATCCATCTTGGGGATGCACCATACAGGAAGCTTAAAAGAAGTGAGCTTCTGAGTTGCTTCTGGGACATTACATTTCTATTTTTGGAGAGCAAGACAACAGACTATCCTTTCCAAAGCATCAAAGTTAGTAGACAAGCACTTAGCATGTGTGCACACACAAAACGTTTGGTCCTGGAGTGTGACGCAATGCTGAGAACATGCTTTTAAATTTCTATAGGCTAGTGAAAATGTCCATCACTCTGGTGGGCAGGATGTACACGGACAAGCATTTGTGTGTTGCAAGGTCCCCTGGAGAGGTGCAGCATGTCTCAATGCAAAGAGACACATACAAACTCTGTGGGATTTCTGTCGCTGGAAGCCAAGCCACCTTAACAACTCTTAACAAACTACAGTCCTCTGAATTCTTTGGAGGAAACCATGGCAGTTTAAAGGGTGAACTCTTTAGTATAGATAAGGCCAGAGAGAGAAGGCAGTGATGGAAACCCGGTGAAATTGTGTGGCCCTACCCACTTCTGGATGAGGCCCCACCAACCATAGACTATGGCCCTTCCCATATCTAGCATGGAGACCTGACAGATTACCTCTGAAGGAACAATGCCTTGATATTAAGAAGAAGGTTGTCCACTCCTAGCATAACCCCCCTTTCATCTATAAAGCCCTTCCTGAAATCTGTTTCTTGGTCATGCAAGAGTATTTCAGAATGTTAGGAAATGGGATTTTTTATTTTTAACACAGAGATGATTGATTGGATTTATAAAAAGAATTAAAACATAGCGCCTCCGTTAACCCTCAGTAGATTTCCACAGATGTATTTTCCACTGCAGGTGCAAAACATCATTCTTATGCATGAACAGTGTACCGTGTGAGACGTCTTTATGCTGGAGGCGAGAATCTCGAGGAACAGCTAATATTTGGTCTTTGGGTTTGACACTGAAACAAAGCGCTTGTCCTTGTGTTTTGTAGAGTAGGAAATAAGTCGCAGCTCAAGAGCTGTAGAGGATTTCAGTCAACAGCAAGCAAATGACATCTTTTAGTAGTGAGCTGAAATGCAGACCCACATGAAAAGCACACATTTCCTTTCCATCTGATTCATCTCTCCCCCCCCACTCCGCTCCTGGGAACATTCTGCGTGAAATAGTTACTGGGCTGATAGCAATGCTAATGGATGCTCGCTATTCACAGGAACTGCCTGGTCTCCACAGATTTGAGTGGGACAATTCTTTTTTCTTTTTTTCTAGAAAATTGCATTTGCGGGATGTCCTACATGTTATGGCAGAGAAGCTGTGAAAACTATCACAATCAAAGCAATGCCACAGAGAAATAGCCCGGAGAACTTTTATCCTCCAGCAAACTCTCCAGGTCTGCCTTTCCTGCAGGGAAAACTTCCTTTGAGAAGCTACAGGAGACTGAGTTGGGAAGTATCACAGCTTCTAGGGAGCCTGCTATGTGGGTTTGAGACTCAGAGGCAGTAATAAGACTCATGCACTCTCTGCTAGTGCTGCACTGGAATCTATCCTACAGCAAAAGAACTTCCATTTTTCTGCCTCATTCTCAGGGCACTTGATTTTTTTGAGTGCAGGATTTTCACCTTACTTTGTTGTTGCAAGGTGGCTGTGGGTAGCATATGTGTATTCCCTACCTCAGTAAATATTTATTCAACACTCTGCAGCCTCCCTGGCTGCCCACACTTCCGGGTCTGAAAAAGCCATATGGGAGAGCTTTACACAAGATGTCTCCCTCTGTGCTTTGATTGAAGTGTGGGCACCTGGGACGACTGCAAAGTGCAGGCTACTAGTGAGATGAATTATCGAATGAAAGGACACTTACAGATACCCACTGGCCATATTGAAAGTGAGATAAAATGCAACAGAGTCCATGCACCCCCAGCCATTAGACTCTCATCCATTTTTCTTTCTTTCCTTGATAATTTTCAAGTGCAATTCGTTTTCTCATTAACTGGTGGCAAATTGATGAAGAAAAATGCAAGAGAATTTTTCAGCACATAACTGCTTTCTGAAAACTCAGAAAACATTCCCAGTAGTCATTAGGTTTATTGGTCCAACCAGAAAGATCAGATTATCTAAATGCTTTGCTCTCTTCACCCTTCTTCACTCTTGACCTGCACAAATTAATTGCACATCTATAAGGAGAAGTTACATTGAAACTGTGTAGCTGCTTCTGATGAGTCAAAGCTTGATCTAATAATTATTACTGTATTTGTCTGAATATAAGCCGCACTTTCTCCCCAAATTCCAACCATGAAAAGTTAAAGTGCGGCTTAAATTCGTGACCTTACAAAAACGGGCTTTTACGATATTGCTGCTAAAACAGACATACGGTAAAACAGAACAAAAAAATGTTTTATTGCCGATTTGCGAGCTTGAGACGGTTGTGCAATTTTCTAACATCATTCATCGCTTTCCCCATATTTTACAGTGCAGTATTGATTTTTTATTTGCATTTACGGTGCTACGAACAAGTATTTAACCCACTTGCGGGTCCTCTCTAGTACCCATAGGATTTTTTTCTACATTTGCCATTTACGGGTGAGTGCCTGTGGAATTGTAGCAACTGAATAGTGATTTGCGATTTTAGAGATTGTACAGTAACTTTTGCGGGCTTGCAAGATCAAAGGCTTAAATTGGCTTGGAGTTACAATTCTACCAACCGCAGCAATTTTCAGCCTGTAACCCAATTTTAAGGTGCGGCTTATTTGCGGGTGCAGCTTATATTTGGGCCAATACGGTATTATTATTATTTACTCGCTCCTCACCCTAAGGCCCCAGGGTGACTTACAACAATGGAAACACAATATTAAAAAGAGTTTAAAACTACTTATCATCACAGAAATAATGTGGGACCCTAAAAATATACATCTCAAGGGTCAAAAGCTAGAGTAAAGAGGTGCGTCTTCAGAAATGGTTGAAATGTATATAGTGAAGATGCCAGACTCACATCTGTGGGGAGAGAGTTCTACACTGAGCCTAGTAATGTTTGCTCTTCCTAACAGGAACTGTTCAATGTCTTGGATCTGTCCTAGTTCCTCTGTCTTTCTGTGTCCATTGATAGAAAAGCTGAATGCAAATAAACTCACTTGGTTAAAAATAAATGCACACAATAAACTCAACTTTCTTTGTAACAAGCTTTGGAAATTTGGCTACAAGATGGGAACTGGCCCAATGGCTGCGCTCGTTTCTCTCTGCTCGGGGACAGAGGGTGGCGCTTGGGGGGGAATTGTCATCGCGCCACTCCTTGGTGTGTGGAGTGCCTCAGGGTGCGATTCTCTCCCCGATGCTTTTTAACATCTTTATGCGCCCCCTCGCCCAGCTTGTCCGGAGTTTTGGGCTGGGCTGCCATCAGTATGCTGATGACACCCAACTCTATCTGTGGATGGATGGCCATCCTGACTCGGCCCCAGACACACTGATCAGATGCTTGGAAGCGGTGGCTGGATGGTTACGTGGGAGCCGGTTGAAGTTAAATCCTTCGAAGACAGAGGTCCTCTGGCTGGGACGGGATGATATAGGAATGAGGGGGCAACTCCCATCTCTTGCGGGGGTGCAATTAGTGCCAGCACCGTCTGTTAAGAGTTTGGGTGTAATCTTCGATACCTCCCTCTCCATGGAGGCGCAGATTGCAGCTATTACAAAGGCGGCATTTTTTCATCTCCGCCAAGCTAAGCAGTTGGCTCCTTACCTCTCTCGCCCTGACCTAGCTACTGTGATCCACGCGACGGTCACCTCCAGACTGGATTATTGTAACTCGCTCTACGTGGGGCTGCCCTTGAGACTGACCCAAAAACTCCAGCGGGTGCAGAATGCCGCAGCGAGACTCCTTACGGGGTCTTCGCTTAGAGATCACATTCATCCGGTGCTATACCAGTTGCACTGGCTCCCGGTGGAGTACAGGATCAGGTTTAAGGTGCTGGTTTTAACCTTCAAAGCCCTATACGGCCTAGGACCCTCGTACCTACGGGACCGCCTCTCCTGGTATGCCCCACAGAGGAACTTACGGTCTTCAAACAAAAACATCTTGAAGGTCCCAGGCCACAGAGAGGTTAGGCTGGCCTCAACTAGAGCCAGGGCCTTTTCGGCTGCGGCTCCAACCTGGTGGAATGCTCTGTCACAAGAGACTAGGGCTCTGCAGGACTTGACATCTTTCCGTAGGGCCTGCAAGACAGAGCTGTTCCGCCAGGCCTTTGGTTAGAGCGCAGCCTGACCCCCTCCTTGGCAACCTTTACAAAACTTTATGGCTGCCATCAATCTTGATTTTAATTAATTTTTATAATGTTTTTATAATGTCGCACTATTTTGGTGTTGTTAGCCGCCCTGAGCCCGGCTTCGGCTGGGGAGGGCGGGATATAAATAAAATTTATTATTATTATTATTATTATTATTATTTCAGGATAGATCATACTCAAAAGTTTATGCACAGTTCCAGGATGTGGTCTGAAGAGCCGAGGAAGCCCAGCAGGTCTAGTTCTGGCCAATGCCTGGATGCAAAACTGGGAACCACATATAGGACATATTAGGTTCCACAGTGGAAGAAAAGTAGGTGTCAGGCTTCAGGGATCACCCCTACAGTAGGCTGCTAGGAATAGATAGACAAGCTCTCTTACCAGTCTTTTATTCAATATTCACAGAGAGAGGCTTAGAAAGGCAGCCTCTTGGAGAAATGGTGTTGCTCTCCAAGTAATCTCCATCCCTCTTCCCTTCTCAATCATCAACCCACCTTACGGTAGCTGCTTAGGGCCATTTGCCTCTTAGCTCCTTGCTTTCCTACTTTCAATGCTCACTGGGTTCAGGGAGAAAGGGGGTCTGGAATACTTTCTAGTGCATTATTCTCCCATTATTTCCCAGCTTTGCCCCTCATCTATCTCTGAGCCATGACCTTCCTCAAACCACTGTTGTAAATCTATACTGTCTTCCTCTCCTCTGGAAGGTTCAGGAGGAGGGGGAGGCAGTCTCCACCATTCCTCCTCAGTCCAGTCCCCGACAGTAGGATATCAATGCAACTAATTAACTAAATAATATAAGGCATACAGCACAATTCTATACATTCGATGTGATTTACTCCTGGATAAGAGTGTAGATGTGAAGGGAGTGCAGGATTGCAGCTATATACAGTATATCCAAAGCTAATGCAACTGTAAGGCGATGACTCATTTCCAGGAAGAGCGCACATTATTCTCTTCATCTTTTATGTTTCCAGCAATAAAAAAAGTGAGATGAAGGAGACAAGAGGGTGGTGAGATGCTTTGCAAGCAGTTCAAAAGAATGGCAACATGGTGCTCTGGTATCACATACAAATAAGGAGCTAAGCTTTCACTTTTGCTTAACTACCAGGCAATGAGTCTTGTCACACATCAAAAACATAAAAGGAATGTTTGAAGCTACCTTTGGAGTCATTTTCCACTGTATTTGTATTGGGAAGCAGGAACAGTTTCTGTATTATGTATTAATGGAAATCATGTACCTTCAGGCTCTTCCGGGGCATTAAAAAGTTGACTATTGTTTTCTTTGTATAGTTAACAAGGACGGCAACTTTTTGGCCCATTTAAAACATAACTGGGCAACCACATTGCTGGTGATGAGGGAGGAAAGGGCATATCGCCTTCCCTTCTATTGTGCGCTTCCTGTAATGTATGATACAAAGGATTCTTTACCGGTGGTGTGGAACCTGTAACAGCAAACTGAAGAATCTGGTGTTGTGACACCAATATCTGCGGTTAGAATTCAAAACTGGTTTCCGTATCGATGGAGCAAAGATTGCTGCGTCCTCAAAATGAGAGAGGTTTGGATAACACCGCTATCCCACTGAGAATAAATACGACCCACAGAAGGGGGTGGAAAAAACTCAGCAGCTCAATTGATTGATTTCCCACCCCCCACCCCCCGCAGCCTGTGACATTTTATGTATTGTATTTCTGCTGGTACTGTCTTGGTTGTTTATGATTTAATGACAGGAGGTGATTTTGTTTGATTGTCACTTGCAGATCTTCCACTGATAGCACCTTCTTACATACAATAAGCATGTAAGGGTGTCGTCACGCTGCAGTTCACTTGGCCACAGACAGGTGAAACTGCAAGCTACAGAATGGTGAGAGGTGGTGGGTGCGTGGCTCAGGTGAGCCATGATGGGACAGTCAGAACAGGTCTGGTAATCCATTGCTGCTGCTGTCAATTTAAATGAAGAGGTGGTGGGGATCAGGGAGTGTCAGCAAAAGATCTCCAGGATGGTTGCTGCTTCTGGCCTCCTTTCCATGCTCTTCCTCATGCCAGACTGACACTTGCCTGTCGCAGCAGGAGTTGGAAAGGGGAAGGTCTTAGGAGTACAACTTGATCAAGGATGGGGAAGCAATTTTCATCCCATGGAAATGATTTGCTCTACCCCACCCTTCTCCTTTGCAATTCAACATGGGGGTGGAGGAAAAAGGATTTGTGATCATCTCTGTCCTTCTCCTTAGCACCCCTGACATTGGGAATGGGGAAAGGGGGAAGCAGTAGGAGTATCACAAAACATTGAAAAGATAGGGTGGGGTTCGCAATTCTTCCTGCACTCCCTGTTTCAACCTCTCCTGCTGGGATTTTGACAGGTGAGCAGGGCAACCCACCTGCCAATCCAGCAATGTCACTATGACGTATTGTGATTGTCAGGTAGGTTGCCCAGCACACCTGTCAAAGTTGGCCCACAGGGTGGGAGCCAAAAAGATCCCCTACTCCCACTTTCCCTCAGAAAACCCGTTCTTTAAGGCTAAACTGGAACAAATGACAATCCACAGAAAACACAATTGCCTTTTGTTCTGATTCAGCGCTAAAGATCAGGTTTCCCCGCAGGAAAATGGTGGGGCAAATTGGAGGTGTGGATAAGCCTTTATTCTCACTGCCACAGATATAAATTTGGCCACTGTCAATGATACCCATGGGATTTTATCCCCCAGCAAATATTTAACATTGAACTGAGCTGACCTTCCTTGCAGTTTGGCCAGCAAAGAGCCAATCATTTCCTGCTGAGCTCCAGCCTAGAAATTGCAAAACAGAAGGACATATTCCAATGAAAGGTTACAACCTTATTAAAAAGCAAAGCCTATTTTTATTTTATTCTTTTTTGTTTAAAGGTGGTCATTCAAACCATGCTAAACTAGATTATTCATTTGTTTTTCTATGGCACACATTTCCTGACACATCAATCACAGAAAACACTTTAGCTCTGTCTGTCAGAGCAAGGCACATTAAAGAAAATTATGCTTTGCCTTTTTAATGTCTCCAAAGGATTCAGCACTAAGCTATTAATAGCAGCTTCTGGAATTGACATGTTCCAAGCTGCCACAAGGAAACAAAGAACTAAAAATAGGCTCTTGACAGCCTGTAAATATATATATATTTCCAAAAAACAAACCTTGTTCTTTTGTTTTGTTTCGGCATAAATAAAAAGCAAGCTTAGCAGCGCAAAGTGGGTTTTTCATTAAAGTTGAGAGAACAGCATCAAAAAGGAGAAAAATTAGATCATTGTGATGGCTTTGGGGAAAACAATAAATGAAAGAAAAAACACCACAAGAAAATATATTTCCAGATTATTCTTTGAAGCTAAAAAAAGGCTTTAAAGAGAGAAAAAACCCCAACATGCTACAATTTTATGACAATATATAGCAAATCTTACTTGTTTCCTAGGACCAAATATAGAAGCTTGCCTCTTCCATTTTTCCTTTATTACTCAACAATCACACAGTTAAAAGCTAAAAGTGTGTTTAAGATTTAGGCTAAAGGTTTTCTTTTTTTACACCCCTACAGACTACAGAAGGTTTAGACCTTCTGTAGGATGTATGGTAATAAATGACACCTGTTCTGCAATTAAACAAGCTCATACATACCTGTGATTCGGGTCTGAATTTGTAACCTGGTCTAGGGGATTTTATTCAAAGCAGTGGCATTGCCATTTCCTCTCCTCTCTCCAGGCCCCTCAAAATCTTCTGCAGAGGGTTACCCTGGGGGCATCGAAATATTTCAAGTGCTTAGGAGCTCTAAAGGTCTTAACCTGGCTCTGCTCACCACCTTCCCCAAGAAAAGGAGTTTCTGCAACTGGCTGGTAGCTGGTTTAAGCCAGTTACTTTGGAGTGGCCATATGACTACATCTTACAAGGCGAAACTTTCCATGCCCCCCCCCACCATGCACTGAAGCATTAACTGTGCTCTGGACCCAACCAGTCAAACCCTCTGTACTAAATTGTATGAGCCAAGCAGGGCAGTGATCAAGATGGCATGAGGTTGGGCATATAGCTGCAAGCAAGCACCTCCATCTCCACACCATCAGACTGGTCGGTTTAATCCGGCCCCTGGGGCAATTTATTTCCTGGGGCAAAATCCTAAAGAAACCTCAACAACTTCAATCCTAAAAACAATCCTAGACAACTTTGATCGGCCCTTTGGTCAGCCCTCACGGCCCTTCACTTCATCAAATCTGGCCCTCTTTAAAGAAAAGTTTGAACACCACTGCTAGGTGCTTCATTTGGAACTGCAGTAACTGTGGAGCCAAGGTCATCCCACAGTCATCCTTGCAAAGCTCAGCTGGGTGGTCCTTGAATGGGCCTCCCAAGTGGTCTGAGGGTTGTGCTGTTGGTTTTTACACGGAAGAAGCCATGTTTTCTCCCCCCATACAATTCCCCCTAACAACAACAGAAGGTCCTCAAGCCCCGATGCTTCATTCTAGCTAGATGCTGGATGACAGCTTAATGTTTTGAAAAGCTAATTTGAAGAGCCTTCCCAAGAACGTAGGCAGTGCAGCAACCCTTAGACTGCCTTGTAAAGGCAGCATTGCAGACATGGGAAGCCATGATCCAACCCGAGAAACCCCCTAGTCCTGATTTTGTTTTACTCTTTGGTAGATTTACAAAAAGAACAACACACACCAATAAATAAATTTTAGAAAGGGGCAAGATTGGATGCAGGCGCCCAAAGCATTAAAAAATAAAAAATAAAATCAAGACTCCTTGCATTCCACTTATCCTTTCTTCCCACCCAGAGCAGCCCTGCCCTCTGTCTGTCCGTCAGAGGCGCTGGGCATCATCTGCAAGAGCCTCTTGTCCTCCTCTTCTGCTCTCCAGCAGCCACTATGAGGTTCCTCAGGGAAGAGGCTGCCGGCGGTGGCCCTGGAGAGGCAACAAAGTGCTTCCTCACAGCTGCCACTGTCTTCCAGAACAAGTACTGGCTCATCTTCCTTCCCAAGCCCAGCAGCAGCCACACTGGCAGGGGAAATAGGGACACTCCAGGATCAAATCATAAGCTGGGATGGCTTTCATAATTCTGGGACTGTCCCTGGAAAATCGGGACCCTTGGAAGGTATGTGAAGATGAGGTGTGTTCTTTGTGGAACTGGAGTTTGGTGGATTCCCTCTCCATCCCCAATAAGGCTCTTGTATCAGCATTGTTTTTGACATCTGAAAAGAAGAGTTTGGATTTGCTATCCCACTTTATCACTACCCGAAGGAGTCTCAAAGCGGCTAACATTCTCCTTTCCCTTCCTCCCCCACAACAAACACTCTGTGAGGTCAGTGGGGCTGAGAGACTTCAGAGAAGTGTGACTGGCCCAAGGTCACCCAGCAGCTGCATGTGGAGGAGAAGGGAAGCAAACCTGGTTCGCCAGATTACGAGTCTACCGCTCTTAACCACTATACCACACTAGCTTTCAAACTAGGTGGCTAGCACACATTCATGCCATATGGAAACACAGTGTGGATCAAATCGACCTATAACATTCTTCAAGCTCATGGTGAATTAAATAGAATCTTAGGGGAAAGAGGCACCATCAAGTTTCAAAGACCAAGGATGTATCCTTTTTTTCCTTTTCCATTTTTTAAGTAAGTGTTTCTGTTTTCACCTTCAAATGCAATACGGTGTTTAATGCTGTAAGCAGAAAGATAGCAGGCGTCTTTGCACCCCCTGCAGTGCTCGATATTAATTAATAAATAAAGATCGCTGGCATTTGCTTTCCACGCACAGAGCTCAGAAAGCCACAGCATTAAACGTTGCAAGAAGGACGAGGGTAGAGGACCCCGCCTCCCGCTTCCCTGCACACGGATCGGATGAATAGAGGAGAACATTGCAGGTGTCGGATTTGCAGCTTCAGCTTTTAAAAGGAGTCACATTGGGGTGTCGGGAGTCCCAGGATGGGAGGATGTAACTGGCAAGGCAGATCAAGAACAACAGGCACAGGTGCAGAAGTTGTGGGCTCAGCTTTCAGTGGAGGTGACTAAGCTGGTAGGGGAAAGAGGAACAAGAAGGTACAACCGGTAACAGATTCGCTATGAAGAGGAGCGGAATGCCGGGATCATCGGCACATTCATTTCTCACATATAGTATAAGAACCTTTGGCCTTTTCAGAGTATTTGATTGAGAAAAGGGGTAGGGAGCTCCTGCTAACCTAGCAGTTGAAAAGCACACCAAAAAGTGCAAGTAGATAAATAGGTACCAATCCGGCGGGAAGGTAAACAGCATTTCTGTGCACTGCTCTGGTTTCACCAGAAGCGGCTTAGTCATGCTGGCCACAAGACCCCCCCAAAACTGCAGACAAACGCCAGCTCCCTCAGCCTTTAAAGCGAGATGAGTGCCACAACTCCAGAGTTGTCCATGACTGGACTTAACTGCCAGGGGTCCTTTGCCTTTACCTTTTAGGGGTAGGGAGGAAATTTGATTTGGTTTGTACTTAAATGTGAATCTATCTAACTCATGTTTTCTGAAACAACTAGCATATCAAAACACACCCTTCCTTCAAAATTGACTCTGCTCCAATTTTTGCATTGCATTTCCCCAGCTTACTATTGCATACTGCAGTTCCCATGTAATAAGTCACAATGGCTTCCACAGAACTGGCTTTGAGCCATTGCTATGAAGCAACACAGTTAACCCACCCATTGTAAATCCAAAGAATTCCCTAAGCAGATATTAACTGTTTTAAAAAACACTCGTGGAGGTGCAAGCAGCATTTATCCTAACCTAGCAAAGCACTGTGGACCTGAATAGAGATACATTATGTTCCCAACTCTTTCATCACGATGTTCTTCCCAGAGAAGTCTGAAACACACAAATCACTTGGGGTACGGATGGTGAGAGTTGCTTCTACCAAGACATTGTCCATCACCTCTGCAGAAACAGTGTCACTTTCCTTCAGAAGAATGAATGACATTCATATGTTTCTTGACTGCAGCCTATACAATCGGGTCTAAACCCTGATTGAAATGGATCTAGAAAATCCATGTGAGGTTCAGAGAGAGGCAACATGAGAATGGGCCTTTTCTGCAGTGGCTCCCTATATGTGGAATGCTTTCCCCAGGGAGGCTCACCTGGTGCCTTCATTACATATCTTTAGGTACCAGGTGAAAACATGTCTCTATTACCAGGCCTTTTATTGATTTAAACCATCTATGGCCTCCTAAATGTCTTTCCTTTTTTGGTGGGGGTTGTTATTGGTTTGCCTTTGTTTGCTTTTTCATTTTGTGTTTTGTGTTCTTATTTTGTAATTTCGTATTGTGAAACGCCCTGTGATCTTTAGATGAAGGGTGGTGTGGTAATGATGATGATGATGATGATGATGATGATGATGATGATGGCTGTGTCCCATTTACAGTTAGGTAATTTTAGATTCTGCATTTAAGGGTCTAATGGATCACCCCCTCTTTAGATGGTGATGTGTATTACTTCAGTTCAAAATGTGTCATTTCGGTCCTGCTGCAGTTGGAGACCCCATCTTGCTGTTTGGGTCCCTGGACATCTACAAAGTCCTGTCCTTACAACATCCCTGCCCTGATCTCAGTTGAGACCAAACATCTTCTTCCTGCATAGCCCTGCCCTGAATTCCATTCCTTGTCATACTGAAATGTGATAAAAGTGGGATTAACCTCAACACATTTCTACATTGCATTTCTACATTGCATTTGATGATTTAAATAAAACTTGACAAGTGTGTGATGCTGGTGTCTGTTAATTTGTACAGTTGTTGATTGTGCTCATTTTCAAGTTCTCTAAGTCTGTAGGGAGAGGCTATTTTTATTTCTCCTCCTTTGTACTCCTCTGCCCCCTCATATAAATGCATTTCAAATGAGTGATTTCCACTAGGGATTGCCATGGATGCCTCTCTTTCAACAAATTTATTTTTAGAAAAACATTTAAGTTTGGCGTGGCTGTCTTATTGAGTTATTTGGATCTTAAAAGCTCCTAGATGAGAATGATCACTTAATTAGATTCTGTGCAAGTCAGGAAAACCAGCACTGGACAACAATTTAACCACGGCATGCCCTGTTCGATAGGTGAGCCGCCATTTTAAATTTGGGGAGAGCATTAAACATTCCCACAATGCTCTGGAGTGATGCTACATTGGGGAAATTCTGAAAGATTTTAAATGGTAGCTTGTAGCTACATGCTGGCACTACCTGATAGGTCTATGGCTACAGTCACTAGCAGACACAGCTGAGGGCCCCATTCAAATATTGTTGTTGTTTAGTCGTGTCCGACTCTTCGTGACCCCATGGACCAGAGCACGCCTGTCTTCCACTGCCTCCCGCAGTTTGGTCAAACTCATGCTGGTAGCTTCGAGAACACTGTCCAATCATCTCATCCTCTATCGTCCCCTTCTCCTTGTGCCCTCCATCTTTCCCAACATCAGGGTCTTTTCCAGGGAGTCTTCTCTTCTCATGAGGTGGTCAATTCTTCTTTATGGTCAATTCTTTGGCAATCAGCCTTCTTTAAGATGAGATGTTTGGACAGTGTTCTCGAAGCTACCAGCATGAGTTTGACCAAACTGTGGGAGGCAGTGGAAGACAGGTGGGCCTGGCATGCTCTGGTCGGACACAACTAAACGACGAAACAACAACACAGATCAGACATAATTGAGCATATGCAAATTTCATACAAATGTGTGCCATCTTTGAAGGCAGTGCATTTTGCCTTTCTGGGGTGATGTATTAAGGATCCATCCTTCTGTTTCAGCCATCACAATTTTAAGAATCACTGCATTATTTGCCACCTTTGGGATGTACCTTGTCCAATCCCTGGTGACTTTTCAGTTCTAGCAAAGTTTTCTTTTAAAAAAAAGATGAAAGGAAAGAAGGCACCTGTCCATTATATTTTTAAAAAGTAGACAACGTGTAAACTGCTTTTGAATGCACATCCTGCTTTCTCCTCTTTGACAGAAGCAGTATTTCAGAAGATACCAGAGAGGCGGTATTTATGGCAGGTGCATTACTACTTAGAAACTAATCTCGCACACATGGCTGTTAACGTGAAATATGGATTTTAATAATCCCAGCTCGGTGAGAGATGTGAGTCTGCCTGGTGGGGATGTGATTAGCCACAGTCTGCAAGATTAATTGAGATGTACAGCACAAGATTACATCCAGAGAACTCCAAACCTGTCTGATTATGCAAGAGATCGCTTAGTTAAGGCTGTATCTTTCCGGATATAAGAAACAGATAAATTATGTCCTCTATGCTTGCTCAGGATAACCTTCCCTTGTGTTCAAGACACAAAGAAGAAGAAGAAGAAAGTGGGGTGCAGTATCCGAACACCCAACACCTGGGAATGAGATATTTTAATGATTTATCAGCAAAAAAAAGCTTGTGAAATCAATTCCCCTGGCTTGGAGAATATGAGAACTCCTGAAACTGACTAGCGGGAGATACGAGACTTTGCTGGACAGTAGAGCATCTGCTTCGCATGCAGAAGGTTCCAGGTTCAATTGCTGGCATCTTCAGGTAGGGCTGGGAAATGACTCCTTACCTGAAACCCTGGAGAGATGCTGCCAGTCCATGTAAACAGTACTGAGCTAGATGCAGCAATGGTCTGATTCAGAATAAGGCAGCTTCCTACATTTCTACAGTCCTCTAAAAGAGGATCTGACAAAATCATAGTGGGTTGATCTACAAAGCCTATGAGCTGTGATGACTATATACATGTTCAGGAAAAAAATATATGTTCCTACCAAGTACAAAGGTCCGTATAGTTAAAGCTATGGTTTTCCCAGTAGTGATGTATGGAAGTGAGAGCTGGACCATAAAGAAGGCTGATCGCTGAAGAATTGATGCTTTTCAATTATGGTGCTGGAGGAGACTCTTGAGAGTCCCATGGACTGCAAGAAGATCAAACCTGTCCATTCTTAAGGAAATCAGCCGTGAGTGCTCACTGGAAGGACAGATCCTGAAGCTGAGGCTCCAATACTTTGGCCACCTCATGAGAAGAGAAGACTCCCTGGAAAAGACCCTGATGTTGGGAGAGATGGAGAGCACAAGGAGAAGGGGACGACAGAGGACGAGATGGTTGGACAGTGTTGTCGAAGCTACCAACATTAGCTTGACCAAACTGCGGGAGGCAGTGGAAGACAGGAGTGCCTGGCATGCTCTGGTCCATGGGGTCACGAAGAGTCGGACACGACTAAACGACTAAACAACAACAACAACAACCAAGTACTGGGGATATAAAAAAAGGAAAGATCCATGCTCTGCTTTTGGGTTTCCCAGAAGGACTTGCCTGTCCTCTCTAGGATGCTGGGCTGGATGTATTTTTGGTGAGATCCAACAGGGCTCTTATGTTCTTATTTCTTCTGCTGTTACTTACCCTTTTAAGTGAGTCGCTCTTCAGATTTCTTTTAGTCTTGTGTTTTAGTGATGGTGATGGATAGTTTAATATGATATGTTAGCCCAAAGGCCCTTTCCCAGCCTAGTGGCAGGATAAAGATTTTTTGACAATAAATCCAAACAAAATGAAATATTTACATTATGGATGGCCCACATTCCAGCTGCTCCTGGTGACATACAAACGCACCATACAACGTAGTGACAAAGCAGAATCTGTTTGGACGGTGCCATGGGCTGGATGAGGGCCAATAAATCAAAACTCAGTCCTGGCAATCCAAAAGTACTATATGGAACAGTGTTTGGTTTGCCCAGAGAGGTGGTACTCAACCAGCTCTGGAGAAGATTGGACTAGAGTAACGAATCATGACAAAGGGGATTCAATAAATCTGACATACTTTTTTTTTTTTTTTGCTGCATCTTGCACCCAGAAGCATGGAACTCATAAACCACAAAGAGCTTTTTTTCCAGATGCCATCACACAGAGGTTGTGTGTCTCTGGTGCTTCACAAAGAATTCATTGCATGCTGAGATGTGTAATATAAAAGCATCCTCTCACTTTCTGAGTCCTTTGGCTGACAAAAGCCATCAGGATGTCATGACCACTCCTACCCCCCTACCCAAAGAACTCTGTGAACTCTATCTTTGGGGAAGGATGGTGGCTTTGTGGTAGAACATCTGGCTTGTAAGCACAAGGTCCCAAGTTCAGTCCCTGGCATCTCCAGGTAGGGCTGGGAGGGACGCCAGCCTGAAAATCTGGAGAACCACTGCCAGACAGGCTAGACAATACTAAGATCAGGGGTCAGCAAAGTTTTTCAGCAGGGGGCCAGTCCACTATCTCTCAGACCTTGTGGGGGCTGGACTATATTTTTTGGGGGGAAATGAACATAATCCTATGCCCCACAAATAACCCAGAGATGCCTTTTAAATAAAAGGGCACATTCTGCTCATGTAAAAACACCAGGCAGGCTTCACAAATAACCCAGAGATGCATTTTAAATAAAAGGACACATTCTACTCATGTAAAAACATGATGATTCCCAGACTGTCCGTGGGCCGGATTTTGAAGGTGATTGGGCCGGATTTGGCCCCCGGGCTTTAGTTTGCCTACCCATGACTAAGATGAATGGTGTGACTTGTTATAGGGCAGCTTCCTGCATCTCTATGTCCACTGCCAGAGGCAGTAAGCCTCTTAATAGCAGTTGCTGGCAACCACAGGTGGCAAGAGGGCTGCCACATTCAGGTTTTGCCTTGTGGGCTTTCTGTGGGCATCTCATTGGGCCTTTGATCTGATCCAGATGGGCCTTTGATCTGATCCAGCAGGACTCTTCTTATATACTTCTAGAGAAGGAACAGGACAGGTCAAACAGCATATGGGTGCTGTCACATTCACAGTGTCAAGAAATAAGTTTTATGAAGGTAGAAGCCACCAGAAAACTCTGGTAAATTCTAGCGTTTTGTAAGTGTCTCTAAGATTCTGGAAGCACAGAGCAGCACAGCTGCTGTTTACAGGCTGTGCGCTATCTGAACTTCAAGGCCAACTTCTCCGGGGACAGGCTATCATTGCTGTCCAATGAGCAGCTCACTACTCAACTTGGTAGTGTGGAAAAGCTTTCTTTGGGAACCTGAATATCCGGACCCCTGTGAGCCCTCCTCTGGTTCTGCGGGATATAATATGTCCACAAAATGGAAGACTCCCAAAGACATGCTCTATGTGGAACTAGCCTCAGGCACCAGGCCTGTTGGCAGACCAACTCTGCATTACAAAGATGTCTGCAAACGTGATATGAAGGCTGGCAACACTGACCCCGCCATGTGGGAATTCCTTGCAATTGACCACAGTGCCTAGAAACAGAGAGTCGGTTGAATCCATAGCTGTAACCAGAGGAGAAATGACCTCTGGGAGGAGTGCAGAGTGCAGAGAGAAGAAACGCCATGGTGCATGGTTTCTTTTAAGTGCTTGGCAATTTCAAACGCTATTGTCAGTAATTTTTCAAGATAATGGAGATGGATAAATATGATACCTGACTATAGAATTTTAAAAATGAAAAATTTACCGGACCATTTCAAGGGTATTTCTGTATTCCAGGATTTAACTGGAAATGTGGCAGCTGTAGTCTGAAACAGAATTCTCCCTTTTTATTACAGTTAGGGTTGCCATATTTCAAGAAGTAAAAAAACCAGACAATTCTACTAAGCATAATAAAGAATTTTAACTTAATTCAGATTCTCTTTAAGTGTGTTTTAAGTGTTCGGATATATAACCTGACCCAATCAAACTGGAACGTGTCCAGAGGAGGGCAACCAAAATGGTCAAAGGCCTGGAAACGATGGCCTTATGAGGAACAGCTAAGGGAGCTGGGCATGTTTAGCCTGGAGAAGAGGAGGTTAAGGGGTGATATGATAGCCATGTTCAAATATACAAAAGGATGTCACATAGAGGAGGGAGAAAGGTTGTTTTCTGCTGCTCCAGAGAAGTGGACACGGAGCAATGGATCCAAACTGCAGGAAAGAAGATTCCACCTAAACATTAGGAAGAACTTCCTGACAGTAAGAGCTGTTCGACAGTGGAATTTGCTGCCAAGGAGTGTGGTGGAGTCTCCTTCTTTGGAGGTCTTTAAGCAGAGGCTTGACAACCATATGTCAGGAGTGCTCTGATGGTGTTTCTGGCTTGGCAGGGGGTTGGACTCGATGGCCCTTGTGGTCTCTTCCAACTCTATGATTCTATGATTCTATGATTCTATGATCTGCGGCAACACAACTGGATGCCTTCATCTGCCCTAGCTGCAACAAAACATGTCTCTCCCATATCGCTCTTTACAGCCATAGCAGGTGCCTTTTAACTTGACTTCATCCCCAAAGGCACACTCCTCCATTGTCTCCCTAGACAGACAGATGCTAACAACTCACAACGAAAGGAGAGTATTTCTCAATGAAGCAGATATCTGTTATTGTTCAAGAGGTCACCAGAGGTCACCAGTCGAGAGGGATTCCTCATTGTTTCACGACCTTGTTGAATATTTATACTCTTTAAAAATAACAGACTTCTCTCTCTAGACATAATCATAATTAAAATTATTACTGCAGGTCCTCTAGACTTTTGTAATGCTTGAAAAAGCTTTGTTTTCTATGCTCATCCAAATGGATGAGGAAGAAGAGGGCAAATCATTAACAATTTAAATCAAGCAAATGTGTCCCATTTTGCTATTTCACATTAGCTTCACATTCATTGATTAACACTGATCCTTAAGGCATTTCCCGCCACTGTGGGCTAGTAGTGTAACTCAGATACTCACAGAACCTCAAGAATGCTCCCATCTCTTCTTTCACTTGATATTTCCAGACTTTACCATCATAGCAATACTTTTTATCCTTCCAAAAGATGATGACAGCATATCACACTCACTTCTGCGCACACACGTGGCGCCGCAGAGTGCTTCTGAGCATGCACGAGTGACAAACCCTCTTCTGGGTGGCCGTAACCCGAAGATTCCGTAGCCTGGAGGTTACGCAACACGAGGTACGACTGTACTGAGTGAGATAGACCAATGGTCTGTCTTGGTATATGGCAGCTCAGAGCCTGTACAGTGGTACCTCAGGTTACAGACGCTTTAGTTTACAGATGCTTCAGGTTACAGACTCTGCTAACCCAGAAATAGTACCTCAGGTTAAGAACTTTGCTTCAGGATGAGAACAGAAATCGCAGAGCAGCGGTGCGGCAGCAGTGGGAGGCCCCATTAGCTAAAGTGGTACCTCAGGTTAGGAACATTTTCAGGTTAAGAACGGACCTCCAGAATGAATTAAGTTCTTAACCTCAGGTATCACTGTATATAATTATGGGTATCACATGGCAGGACAGAGTCTCAAACCAAGATGTGCTTTCTCAAGTCCACATTCCTGGCATGTTTGCACTCCTGTCTCAGTGACATCTACACTGGCCAGGTCCTGTTTTGAACCGTAGGTGAGCTGTTCCAGGAGCTTTGATAGCACCAACTGAATACTCAGGATAACCTCACAATTGGTGGCAGCTGTAGTGCTAAGCTTTCATGCAACACACTTGGGAATCAGGCTAATTGACCTGCTCAAGGAAGAGAGTTACCCTCATCCATGGCTATGGGAAACTAGGCTTCAGACCTAATAAAAGCAATATCAGCCAAATTCTGAAACAACAATGGGATATTAGCTCCACCCAAGGCATGATGGCAAACAGCAACAACCAGGAAATATAGACATAATATTTTACAAGGACAGGAAGAAGCATCACAGACAGAATAATTGCCACACACACAAAGAACAAGGATATCATTTGAATGCTTCACCTGTAGATTTAGAAATCATTTAATGTGTCAATACGAATGGAAGTCATGAATATTGCAGTTGTTGTATAAGGGATTGTTATTTTGACTGGAGTGTAACTGAAATTAATAAGATTTTGGAATGCAGAAATAAAGTAAATCATCAAACCATCAATTCTAGCACACAGGGAGCCACCTAAATTATATAATTTGTCATCTGAATGATTGGTACTGGTACTGGTCTTATAATGAGGGTATTATTGGATTATTGTAGTTGAAAACTAATACAGATTATTATCAAAAATAAATAAAGCAATATCAGCCATCTGTTGGGAACTTTGGTGGAGATCATGGCCACATGTTGGCTGCTCTACTGTATAGAAAGCATTTGCTCCAGTTCCTGGGCATGGACAAGCCATCTCCTTGCTGTGGAGTCTCTCCCACAATGTGCTGGAACCAGGGGCAAGGAAGGAGCTTTTGTTGTGACTTTACTTTTCCTTTAAATAAACCATTCAGTAGAAAACATGGTTTTTCACTCCTTCAAAGACATAGTTGAAGAAAAGTTCCCTAAACATGTAGGAGACTTTAGGGTATTATGTCAGACAGTTAGGTCAGACATTTCATGGTGTCACAAAATGTTGGATAGATATACAGTCAGTTATAAATAATAATAATAATAATAATAATAATAATAATAATAATAATATCCATGTGGTGGACATTATTTATTCAGAACTGCAAGATGCTGTTTAGAAAGGTGTCTATGCTGTTGCATGGTGATGACCATGATGTGCAATTAAGCTAATTGTAGGTAATAATTATAATATGCATATAGCACACAACTGTGACTCAGGGCTGCACGAGAAAAAGTCACCGCGTATCTGCTTTTGCACTTGGGGAGGGAAATAATGAGATGCGTTTCACACATCACTTCTTCCCCAAACAAAAGTTCCTAAATAAAGGAAGCAAAAGTTGCAAATAATTTGTTTTAATCGTCCTCCTAAATCATCCCACAACAGCCACTGATTGGAGCATCACAGAGTTAAGTGAACTAATCCATTCCGGCATTTTCGATGTTTCTACAGCGTAGCGTGAGGGAGATGCCTTTATAGGGCTGTTAACAATATATTCAATTAAGCAGGACTATTTAATTAGCTCCATGGTGTGCTTTACATTGCTCTTCAGGCAAAGATGCAGACATTGCTTGGTGCTGCTACTGCCTGCTGAAGCTTCAAGTCATAATGCAGGAGCTTGTTTATGTAAAATGGAAACAAGGAACGGCAAAAGGAAACCAGTCGCATTGGCTGCTAAGTGATTATGCTTGATAAACATGAAATCGGTCTGTCTTCAGTAATTCCGAATAATTTTCCATAAGTGTGCTTGCAAAACAAACCTCCAGCACTTGTATTTAATAAGAAGAGCAGCCTCGGTGGAGGGGTAAGAACAGATATGATCAAGATACATAAAATATTTGAACTTTTTTCCCCAGAGAATTGCTTGGGTGTTGGTACAGGTGACAACTCCTTCAAGTTTTTTGGAGATGCAACACACGCAAGGAACTGGTGGGCTGGTAAGCATATGTTTAAAATGAACATTTCAGGATGGAACCAAGACAGAAGGAATTTTAAATCACATTATATGTATCATCATTATTATTGTTTTATTTATTATTACCGCCATCATTATATATTTATTTATACACTGCCATTTCCTTTGACTGTATTACGTGCCAAGATGCCAGCATTATTAACAACAGCTGCTTTGTGAATGATCATTGCTGACTACATAATTATCACTCTTTCTGTACTTTCTGCATTTCATTGCCCACTGACTGTTTATAATCTCCCCCAACCATGGGTCTGTCTATCTATCATCTATCTATCATCTATCTATCTATCTATCATCTATCTATCTATCTATCTATCTATCTATCTATCTATCTATCTATCTCTATATCTATCTATCTATCTATATCTATCTATCTATATCTATCTATCATCTATCTATCTATCATCTATCTATCTATCTATCTATCTATCTATATCTATCTATCTATCTATCATCTACACACAAACACATGTTCCTGAAAATCAGAATAGTACTTCACCTTTCATGCATCTGATAAAGTAGACTGGGGTCTCCAACATTTTTGGAACTGACAAGATGTTTGGAAATCAAGTAAACTATTGGGGACACCACAAAATGCCCATTTCACAGAAGGAAAACTGGCACTGCTCAGAGGCCCTCCCTACACCCACCCAGGCAAAAAGGGAAGGACACACTGCTCTGCTCCAAACAGGCAATCATCCAAAACTAGTGCCGCCGCCCAAAATAACCATTTAAAAAAGGGATGGGAAGAGCACCTTTGAGGTATCTAGGGGAGTGTCAGAGGAGGATGGTGTTTGAGGGGACCATCATGTTGGGGACCCCAGAGGTAGACTGTAGCCCACAAAAACTTATGCCACAAGAAATGTGCTAGTCTTTAAGGCATACGACTGATTTTCTAAACATGTCTTCATTTTTATGGTGTCTGTCAAGATGGCCTTTAACAATACTACATATGTTCATTTTAGATAGCTAACCTTCTTCAGATGAGGGTTTTTTGTTCATATTGTAAGTCTTTTTTCAGGTGAAATTGAAAATAATTGTGAACAGAGCTCTGTGCTGCAACAGATTCCCATTGAGAAATTCAAGGCTACTGGTTGCTCAGGACAAATGATTTTACAGGAATGAGGGTGGAATCAATACTTAGGTATATTCAAATGATGCCTTATATAAGCTAAAAAGGTGCACAATCTACAGTGATTTCTCAATGGTATTCAACAATTGCAGAATAGTAATTTTAGTGTGAATGCATACAGATATTGGATGTGTTTTTGATTTTGAAATTTGCATACCACCCTTCACCCGAAGATCCCAGGATGGTTCACAACAGAAAATACAAAATGCATAATTAAGTCAAAAACACACAAATAAACCTCCCTTCCACAAACTCATTTAAAAAGCCATAGAATGTTAATCAGCCAAACACCTAGCCAAAGCGAAACAAATTATCCTGGTGCCAAAAGATATGTAATGAAGGCACCAGGCAAACCTCCCTGGGGAGAGCATTCCACAAACAGGGAGCCACTGCAGAAAAGGCCCGTTCTCCTGTTGCTACCCTCCAGACCTCTTGCAGACGGATACACAAAGAAGGGCGTCTGATGATGATCTCAGGGTCCTGGTTAGTTGATATGAGCAGAGGTGGTCCTTGAGGTATTGTGGTCCTGAGCCATTTAAGGCTTCACAGGTCAAAACCAGCACTTTGAATTGAGCCCAGTAACAAACTGGCAGTCAGGTCAGGATTGGCATTATATGTCCAAACCTTATTGCCCTCATGAGAAACCTGACCGCTGAATTCTGCAGCAGCTGAAGTTTTCGAACTGTCTTAAGAGACACACCAAAAATGAATTTAGGGGGTTTCCTCCAAGACTGCCTGCATCTGGTCTGCCAGAATAATTTGATTCAAGGTTGTTATGTGTATATCTGGTGGCATTTATAGGAAGAAAGTCCTGTGAGCTATAAATGTTGCAGTCAGTTACAGGCTAGATATGGATCCTTTAACGCTACTTTTGTATAACTTAAGGAGCTGACTTCTTCAGTGTTACCTTTTGGGATATTTAAGGGGAATTATGATTGGGTGGTTGTCATTACTTTATTAGCCTCGTTAGAGGTGATTCTTGGCAATTGATGGAAGACAGAGCTTTATCAGCATAGTAATAATGCATCTGCTGTTGCTTCCACATTATCTGATGGGAATCAGAGAACTGTATGCAAGATCCACTGGAACACCACCAGATATGATGGGACTGCCACTCCCTCTCCTCACTCCCACCCCTTCCTAAATCTGCTCGAGGATCTTCCAAACTTCCAAACTGAGTGTGTTTGTGGATTGCAGGTGGAGAGGAAGGAGAAGTCCCATTTTGCAGGTGCAAATGTTAGGTTAGGTAAACGCCTCTGGGGTTGCAGCACTCATCTCGCTTTACAGGCCGAGGGAGCCAACGTTTGTCCGCAGACAGTTTTTCCAGGTCATGTGGCCAGCAAGACTAAGCCACTTCTGGCGAAACCAGAGCAGCACACGGACACACCGTTTGCCTTCCCACTGGAGCGGTACCTATTTATCTACTTGCACTTTGACGTGCTTTCGAACTGCTAGGTTGGCAGGAGCTGGGACTGAACAATGGGAGCTCACCCCCTCACGGGGATTCGAACCGCCGACCTTTCGATCGGCAAGCCCAATGTTACCCAGTATCTATTAGGATTGAGTAATGATGTACTGAACTGTTGGGCTGGCGAACCAACTAAATGAATGTGGCTTGACATTTCAGCCAACACTCTTCTTTGACACAAATTAACTCAAGTATTTGCTTATATCCTCTCTTCCACCATCACCACCACAAGTGCTTTCTGCATGACATAATTTATGAATGAATCGTTTTTTGTTCCCTAAATGTGTTTTCTTCTTGAGTATTCTTTTGCCTACAGCATTCGCTTCTATCCATACTGACATTTGTCTGCCCTTTTGCTTATCCTTCAAATCTGTTGCCACGGGGAACTCTTAGCTGCTTCCACTTTGATTACGTGAAGGCAAGAAAAGCACGGTTGTTTGGAACGGGTCTTTTTCTGCGTTGAGATTGCATGGATTTGGGAATGTACTTTGCGGGGTAGCTGAAAACATCAGGAGCGAAAGCCAAGATAAGATGCCTGATGACATATATCAGATGATTTTGGGTGGAAAATATGCACGCTTCCTCTGTAAACATTTCTCTCTTGACTTCTAGCATTTTGATCAGATATTGCCAATCCTGACACCCTCAGGCCAATCTGTTTCCAGATGCAATAACAAACTGGCTGAACTGTGGAGAAGGATTAGGGGGAATTTTGATTCTGTTGATACTTAAAAGGCAAATGTACCAATGCACTTCCCAAACAATATGTGGACCCACACACAGGCTTTGGAATCTGCACTTTACAGTCAAAGCAATATCACACCACTGCCATGGCTTCCCCATGAGGACAGGATGCAGATCCAGCAAACTCTTCTTATGGTCTTAAGCTCTGAGGATCAGGTTTGTCCTACAGATCATCTAGTCCAGAGTTTCCCAAACTTGGGTCTCCAGCTGTTTTTGGACTGCAATTCCCATCACCCCTTACCACTGGCCCTGCTAGCTAAGGATGATGGGAATTGTAGTCCAACAACATCTGGAGACTCAAGTTTGAGAAAGCTTGATCTAAAGCATCCCTTACCTTAGTACCTTCAGATGTTCACTCTGGGGATCATGAATATGCAAGGTGTGAGGCAGTACCTCAGTAGCAAACTGCTCCCCAACCCATGTGTCTTCATTAGAAAGCATGGAGGACTTTCTTCAGATGCTCCAAGGAATGCACATAGAATGAGACTGGCCTTTGTGTACTTGTCATAATGAACATCTGAAAAAGTTATTTAAGGCCCTTTGAAAAGGACAGGATGGAGAGGGAAGGTTAACAACTCTTTGTTGAATGGTACCCTGCATTGAAAGAGCCCCTTGAACAACATCTTTAGACAAGAGGTTAAGGATATTATTATTATTGATCTATCAGGACTATGTTTTCCCACCGCTGTAGGACTCCGTATACCCAGTTTCTGGGAACCACAAGAGAGGAGACACCTATCATCTTGCCCTGTGATTGTCCTATTGTCTTATTGATGGATTTCAGGCAGTTCATTCATTCATTCATTCATTCATTCAATATATTTCCAGGCCTATAGAAAACCAGCTCAGGACAGCTTGCTATTCAAAGCAAAACAATTAAACAAACATAATACAAGCATCAAATTAAATCTGAAAGTCAGAGTTTGCTGGAATAATGAAAAAGACCAGAGTTCTTGGGAAGGAAATCCCACACCTGTGGGGCTGCAACTGAAAAGGCCCTGCTTATCAGATCAATGTTAGGGTCATACCAGAGACCAGGGTTTCTGAGGCTAATATTTTGGCTCAAGTGCATTAATATGGATGTAGGCTGTCATTTCAATAACCTGGTCCCACACTGTTCAGGGTTTACTTCAGAGCCCAGTATAATTCAGAGCCCACATTATACTGGGCTCAGAAGTAAATGGAAGGGGGCATAGCTTTGTAGCAGAATGTCCCAAGTTCAATTCCATATAGGACATATTCCTGCCTGGCACACCTGAGAGCTAGATGGACCAATGATCTGACTCAGTATGAGACAGCTTCTTGTGTTCCTCATGGCTAATACTACTAATACGAAGTTAGTGTGATTTGATCCATCTACCTGGAGTGCAACTCCCAAATCCTTCCACAGATCAGTTCCTAGCCTAGAGCAATAAATAGGGGAAGAATAAATCTGTGGAGAGGAGGTTGAACCTGACAGCATCTGCATGTAAATAAAAGAGAGACCAACAGGCTGTTTGACTCATAACTCATTGGCTTATGCTTGCTTTTCAGACATTTGCATCACAATGAAATTTAATCCGGGGAAAGAGCCAAGAAAATAACTCAACAGGAATCCAATAAATTCTTTAAGGAAGAAATCCAGTAGTCCTTATTCAGGCAAAAAAAGTTCCACTGATTCTAAAGGGATGATTTATTTTAGATTGGTTAAGTGTTAAGCACGGAACCTATAATGAGGAGGTATGGAAAGTATAAATAAATGATGTGACAACTAATTACTGTGATCTGAATTTTTGGCTTAGATAAGCCATATAGGTTTCAGGCAACTTCTGAAAGCTCCCATTAAAAGGAGGGGAAAAAACTTTTTACCACTATTTTAAATAGTCAACTTGTTTGTTTTTTTGTTTTAAGTAGTTTTACAGCCAGGATTCAGAAATGGACATGGGAAGCCAGCCAGCAAGTCCAAGGAGCTCTCAGTAGCAGATGTTGAGTAAGCAGCCAGCAGGTTACAGTCTCTTTCTGCTTTGTTTTCTAGCAGCTTCTGGGAGACCAGAGCCAAGGAAAGTTTAAGTAGCTTCAAGCAAGACTGAATTCCAAGGAAGAGCTGGGTTGAAGAACGATTCCACACACACACGTAAAAAGAAGAAGCCGTGTTACTATGGCCACATCCACACCATACATTTGAAGCAGTATAATATCCCTTTAGACAGTCATTGCTTCCCCCAAAGACTTCTGGGAGTTGTAGTTGGTTAAGGGTGCTGAGATTTGTCAGGAGGCCCATCTTCCCCTCACAGAGCTACAGTTCTCAGTGTGCTTTAACGATCAATCCTCCTTCACAGGGAATTGCAGCTGTGGGAGGGGACCAGGGGCCTCCCAGCAACTCTCAACACCTTTAACAAACTACACCTCCCATAATTCTTTGGGGGAAGCCATGACTATTTAAAGTGGTATCGTAGCGCTTTACAGTGGTACCTCAGGTTACATACGCTTCAGGTTACATATGCTTCAGGTTACAGACTCCACAAACCCAGAAATAGTGCTTCAGGTTAAGAACTTTGCTTCAGGTTGAGAACAGAAATTGTGCTCCGGAGGCGCGGCAGCAGCGGGAGGCCCCATTAGCTAAAGTGGTGCTTCAGGTTAAGAACAGTTTCAGGTTAAGAACGGACCTCTGGAACGAATTAAGTACTTAACCCGAGGTACCACTGTATATGCAAAGTGTGAGTGTGACCCTGCGACCGTTTTCATGGGGCTCTGTCCTCGATAAGCTGTTGGAGAATTTCTTCTTTTATTGGAGAAAATCGGCAAAAGGCCCCTCTCCAAGGGATTTCTCTGTTCACAAACAGGGTGGACATTTCTGAGAGGTCATTTGGTGTGGTTCTGATGTATGGCAGCTTTGCTCCCCCCCCCCCCCATGGTAACATGTCTCGTAAAACTGGTGAATTCTTGGATCAGGAACCAGAGGAGCAGGCACAACAAAGGCCAAACTTACACCATGCATTTAAATCACAGACAGCACTTTAAACAGGCATGGCGTTTCCCCCAAAGGATCCTGGGGGCTGTGGTTTGTTAAGGATGCTGAGAGGTGTCAGGAGACCCTTGTTCTCTGCTCAGAGCTACAATTCTCAGAGTGGTTTAGCAATCAATCCTTCCTTCACTCGGAACTCTGGGATTTGAAACTCTCTGAGGGGAATAGAAGTCTCCTAACAACTCTCGGCACATAAGCAAAATGAAACATCCGTGATTTTCTGGGATTTCAGACAGGGTTGTCTCTCGGCCCTGCCTAGACATGCTGCGGATGGGACTTAGGATCTTCTGCATGCAAAAGAGATGCTCCACCGATGAGCTATGACCTTTCCCACGTAAGCACACATAAGATTTCACCGTTAGCCATATAACTTCATATTAGCTTTTGCCTCTTTTCCATCTGTACTGCACCGCCATCATTCTGAATATTTACCTCAACATGTTGCCTTGTACGTTAATGCCTCACTTTCCCTCAGCTCCTATTACTGTGGATTACTCCACATGAGTCATCAGAAGCTAGCATTTTACATAATCAAGGAGTCAGGCAAGCTTCTAATGCAACGCCTGGAGTGCTCTAATTTTCAAGGGGTTGCTTTGGATTTAAATGTATTCCCCCATTTCCTGAAAGTTTAACTGCTTCAGGAATGGAACTCCCGTGACTTCAAAGGCACCTCAAACTGTGGAGCTCTGAAAGGTTTGAGGTTTTAGCAGTCGAGGCCTGGTTTTATAACTTTGCAGGATAAGAAGGAAGAGCCTGCTGAGAAAAAAGATTGCCGAAATTTAAGCAGGAACATAAATAGCTGTCTTATACGGAGTAGGACCATCAGCCCATCCAGCTCAGTATTGTTGTTGGCGCTGACTGGAAGCAGCTCTCCAGGGTTTCTGGAAAGAGATTTTCAAAAAAACCCTACCTGGAGATGCTGGGGAAACTCTCCTATCCTGATCACTGTTTAGGAGTAAACAGTGCATTGCTTTATGCAATAGCCTGAGCAGTACACAAAGCAGGCTTCCATGGTACCTTGGACAGCTTCCTTCAGGGCTCAGGCAGGCAATGTAAGAGTGGAGCTCAGTTGCTGCTTGAGCAACAGTTAGTCCATGGGTAGGCAAACTAAGGCCCGGGGACCGTATCTGGCCCAACTGCCTTCTAAATCCGGCTTGCGGACAGTCAGCGTGTTTTTACATGAGTAGAATGTGTGCTTTTATTTAAAATGCATCTCTGGGTTATTTGTGGGGCATAGGAATTTGTTCTCCCCCCCAAAAAAATATAGTCCGCCCCCCCCAAGGTCTGAGGGACAGTGGACTAGCCCCCTGCTGAAAAAGTTTGCTGACCTCTGGCCTCTGGCTGAGCCTTAAAAGGAGGTGCAGGTCTATCTCACTTGCTAACTTTCGGGTGAGCAGCCAGTTCACTTAAAGGGTCCTAGTCAGCTTTAGTCTGTGGCCTTTGGCATGTTGCAGAATATACAACCTTGCTTTGGAGGGGCTTTGTTTAAATTTATCGTTGTTTCGTGTGCTGTTATTTTGGTTGGTTGTTTTGGTTTGGCAGACTTTGGGAGAATTTTGATTTGTGGGGACATTTGCAACCCCACTTACCTGAGAGTAAGCACCGAATTCCAGGACTTACTTCTGAGTAAGACATGGTTAGGGTTGTGTTGTTAGTGCTGTAATGAGCTCTCTCCCTTCCTAGCTGCTTGATGTACTTTACTTTGTGATTATTTTAATCTTGTCCTAACTTTGTTGTTGAGCAACTTTGGAGGAAGAAAAGCAGCACAAAAGGTTTTAAGAAGTAAGCCGATGGGTAAATAAGGTCTGCATGATTATGAGCACATCACATGTCAGACATCGCTAACACACTCTTCCCTAGCTGTGAGTGCAAAGAGTACAGAAGGGAGGTGGAATTTAGTGCTGGATTTCATGGTTCCTGCCCCCACATGGAAAGAGGTGGTTTGCAAGTGATATTTGACCTATGGCATCGGAGGGGGGTATTATTCATAAGACACTTCGCAGGAGTCCTAAAAAGATCTTCAGAAAGGTTAAAGTATTAGATATATCACTACGGTAAATGTTATACCCAGGATTTAGATTCCAGGAGCCCTTTTCTAGCCAAGCGCGTTTCTGTCTTCCCAAATCCTTATAAAACATTTACTTTTCCTGGGGTTTATGAAGATTATAAATTAATCTACCCATGCCTTTAAGTTTTTCCCCAGTGACCCAGAGAATGGTCTGGAGGTAGTTGGTGCATTATTAAAGGTAAGGTGGTCTAAACTGACCAGTGCCAAAATGCCTTCCTGAAGCCTCTTCAGGTAAGCAGGATATAAATTCAATTAATTAATGAAATCGAAACTTCAGAAAAAGATGAGGGAAAAGTATTTATTCCATTTGAAATGGAGTTGTTGCAAACACGGTTACGATCAGGGCTATTATGCACCCAGTGCTCTAGGAGAGTTGCCAAGTTTTGTATGACATGCTCAAAGTTGACGGGTCCCTGATCTAAACGTAGCACAGTTTATATTGATTTTGGTGCAGCAGGACTATAGCATGCATTGCAAAGGAGCTGTCTGCACAGCTCTTTTACAACTGGACTGGAGCCAAAGACAAGAAAGGGAAAGATCCCAGGCAAGTGAGCTGAGCTCTGGGCGTGCGCAGCAAAAATACCTCTTTCTCCCTGTGCATCATTATGACCTTAATCAGTCAGATTATGTCACATCTTCCCACACAGCGGTAAAAAAAACAAACTGTATACAGTTTCACTGATGCCATTTTGTCTTGCGTTTAGAAATGTGCACTCATTTAAATCACAAAAATATGGCTAACCCAAAATACTCCTTTACGTAAGTCTGCAATTTAACGAAGTATTTTGACACATAGATATTAACAAACCCAATGATGCTGTTGTTACTTATTAGTGAGGATCTTAAAGCAACAGGACAAGTGTAAATATATCATTCCTATGCCATCAAGCTTCTACCCACCGCAGGGTTTCTTTAATTCGCAATTAAAATAGTAAATCTTCTTAGGTTTCTCTGATGACTTGGGTTTAAAAATGTTCAGCTTCCACGCCATGGAGAAATGTCTCTGAGCAACACACATACAATCTCATTAAAAACACCAAGTTAATCCCAAAGTCTTGGTTATACACGTTAATTTACGCAATTGGACTTAAAGGAACAAAGAGCAGCAGTGGTTAGTTTGGTGCCTGCTTCCTGATACCAGGATTGCTACAGCTTACTTAGAGCAGTCAAGGCAGGATGCTGGGGAGGTCAGGGCTGTGTAGACACGCTGGCAGAACCAACCCAGTGCTTCTGCTGCTGCACCTGTACAGCACTGACCTTGCTGCCACTCTACCACCCCCAGATAAGATATAGAAATGGCAATGCTAGGTGTCTGTAGCAGACTTCAAGCTCTCAAATTTCGGCAGCGCCCTGTGCAACACTAAAATTTGGCGCCCCACCTCTCACACTCCATTCTACACCATTGTTGTTGGACTATAACTCCCATCTTCCCTGACCATTGGCCATGCTGGCTGAAGACTGGTGGGAGATCATAGAATCATAGGGTTGGAAGGGACCCCAAGGGTCATCTAGTCCAAACCCCTGCAATGCAGGAATCTCAGCTAAAGCATCCATGGCAGATGGCCATACAGCCTCTGCTTAAAAACCTGCTGGGAAGGAGAGTACACAACCTCCCGAGAGAGTCCGTTCCACTATCAAACAGTAGATGTAGTCCTACAACACATCTGGTGGGCCATTGCTTGCCTACCCTTGTCTTAACCTATCAATCAAGTCCAATTAATTCCTCAGCTGGCTCTCAGGCATTTCAAAGGAGCAGAACTGAAACATCCAAACAAATCTTAGATCTGCCACTGCTCAGTTGGCATCGTAAGTGGAAAGATGAACAAGGTTCAGCCTTCATTTGGAGCATGCCGCTGAATAGGCCTTTTGACACTCGTGCAGAAAAAGGCAGGACCCCCGGGGAGAACTCAGAGCTGTGTTTAATATGATCTTGAGAAATTCATGTAAATCCTGAATGCAGAATGCTCATCAGCTGGAGTGCCAGGCAAATCAGCTTGCTTTGATCTGCTTTTGAATACGAGTGATGCTGAAGTAGCTGAAAGTATCCTGACTCTGAGCCCCCACGTGCACAAGGAGGGGAATGGGGGGTAGAGATAGAAAAGGTGTCTCATGTTTGGAAACTCCTTCTATCCATTAAATGTTACACACGGGGGAATGGATCCAACCTTTCCCAAAAGAGTAACGTGAGGGATTTGCAAATGGAAAAGATCTTCTCTGCATTCTTACTGCAACATTCTTCTCAAATATTCAGTGCAGATCATAGGAGCCAACTCCTAGGGCCTGAGGTCCCTTTGGGGCCCCCAATAAAATATTTGAGGGGGGGCAGCACCCCCTCCAAAGTTGATGGGCATTGTCATTCAAATGGTGTAGTTAGTATGTGTGCCATGCTTTGTGATTGATTAGGCAGGGCAGGGTTTACCTGCCCCCCCCAATATTTTATTCACGTTGTGTCAGGGACCAGCTGGACAAGGAAGAATGGTGGCAGGAGGTACCTGAGGGGGGAAGGGGACTTTGAACCAGATCCAGACTGGTGGGACAGGGAGAAATTATCAGCAGAGAGTGAAGGTGAAAGGGAGAAGCTTGAGGGGGGGATTAACCAGAGCTGAGCTTTTTTGAGGGGGGGGACATTGACGAACCAACCAATCGTTAGTACGCTAGCCGAATGCAAGCACCAATCATCTACCCTGATGCCGCAGTGGCAAATAACCAGCGAACCTTGCAGAAACCACCAATCACAAGCAAAAATGCCACTGACAATATCCTGCTCGCAGCAAACAACAATCGCCTGTCCAAACTCTCCACTAGCCGTTTACCAGAGCAGTGCACGGAAATGCCATTTACCTTCCCGTCAGAGCGGTACCTATTTATCTACTTGCACTGGTGTGCTTCCAAACTGCTAGGTTGGCAGGAGCAGGGACCAAGCAACGGGAGCTCACCCCGTTTTGGGGATTTGAACCGCCAACCTTCTGATCGGCAAGTCCTAGGCTCTGTGGTTTAACCCACAGCGCCACCTGCGTCCCCCTACAATTCTTAGGGTGGTTCAATTCCTCTTCCCAGAAACCGCTGCCAATTTTACCTCTGTTGGGGGAATAACAGCCTCCAAACATTTCTCAGCACCCTTAACAAACTCCACCTCCCATAATTCTTTGGGGGAAACCATGACTGTTTAAAGTATCATAGTGCTTCAAATGTATGGTGTGAACATGCTCACAGTGTGGTAATAACAATACGGCTGAAAGAATCCTTTGCTATGCATTCTTTGAAATGAAAAACATTAACATCTTGCATTGCCTCTGTAAGACACTGAGACTCAGGATGTATTCCATCCAATATTCTTGTGATTTAAATCTGGAGACAGGACGCGCACAAAATGCTTGAACAACTCTCTGTGTGCTGTCTTTCGCTCTCTTAAAAGCTGCAGAGTGGGAAGCAAACTTTTCCATCTGTTTATTTATGGACTGATTCTATTTTTCTCGGATTTAAAAGCGTTAAGGAGCGTCTCGTAGCAGTGGTGTGTAATATATATGCTTTGATAAAAAGGAAAACCATCTAAGCCCTGTCTCTCCTTTCCATCAGAAGATAATATTGTATTACGTAAGGGCCAATAAACAAAATGTTTTACCACTCACGACTTTGTCTGCAGTTTTAGCTTATATTGTCACGAAGTAGTACCAAGTTTACTGTTATCTCTTTTCTTTTATATGAGAATATTTCAGGAGACAGAGAAGATCTGACTACGGTTACTGTTAAAAATATAGTAAAAATAACAGTAAAAAACCCCACCTTGTCTGTATAGGAATATTGTGGAATCTATCTTACATTTATAGGACTGAAAGTACTAGAAATCACTTGGGAAAATTTGATTTATTTTCTTATTACCATTATTTCCCATTGGTGGGGGGAGTGGAAATTCCTACTTTTTATTAAGTAAGCATACATTCAATTAACATGCAAGCTTTTTGCAAGTGTAAATAGCAGGTGTGCTGGAGTCTGAGCAGCATTTCAACCACGGGAGATGGGGAAGGAAAAATGAACCCTTGATGCTGATGAACATTCCCCCTTCCCACAAGCTGCTATTTGCAAAGAGATATAAGCCCCCACTGCTGCCAATGGAGGCTTCCTCACCATGTGGATATAGTATATAGTTCCCTTTTTTAAAGGGAAATTCCCTTATTCTGAATTGGATTCCTCGCAAGAAAAGGGAAAAGTTGACATCTATGTATAGTATAGACACTAGGCAGCTGGCGAGGTCAGGAGTTTCCTGGTGCTGCAATGTTCTTTTTAAAGGAGAGATAATAGTGTTCTCGACTAGCTTCCTAAATGATATGTCATAAGAACATATGACATTCTGTCCAACTTTTTAGACCCCAAATCGGGACGCATGTCTTCCTGGGAAAGTCACATGACCCATGCCTTTCTCTTGCCCACAAAAAAGTGCTGGGGGGACAACGACAGATCTCATGCAGTATGTTTCTGGGTGCCGCATGAGAGTACGGTCCCAGAAAAAAGCATTTTTTCAGGGCGAGAGTGCAGCATCCAAAATAGCCGCCATGATCTTGTGCGAAAAAATGGGACGTCCTGTTTTTTCCAGGGCACTTGGCAGATATGATCTGAAGATTCTGCTGGATCAGGCCAGCGACCCAACTCAACCAATATCCTGTTTGTGTTGGGATATTCCGTTCCACCTTAAGGAACAGGCATGATTGTTGTGTGTCACATGCCTGTTTACACTCCAGCACAGCTTGCTGGGAACTTCCGTTTGTGTGTAGCTTTTGCTTTTGCTGCTTTGCTTTGGACACGAAGGGGATCAGACATGTTTTGTTTGTCCTGCTGTACCCTGAATAAACTGCTTGTAAATATGCTCACACAGCCGTCTCCTGCCCCTTCCGTTTGCGCAGCGTTTACTCTGCTGAGTAGCGTGCCCTAGTTTCTGAAGCTCGGGTTGCAGATTCATGCTGCACCAAAGACTGGAGTTTGCTGGGCACACTGGCCAGTGGGCTGGAGCCAGCTGGGGGCCAGCCAATTGCCCCCGCTTCCTTGGTTGCTTGCCTACAGTTGCACAGGTGTGTTTAAGAAACCTACATGCAGGACGTGGCCATAACAATGCTCTCCCCTCCTGCAGTTTCCAGAACAATAACTGTTATGTGCTAGTACTGCACTTTCGCTGAAGTTTTTAATGTAGCAAAGCGTTCAAGAACCATGGCACCACCATCCCTGAAGTCTAAAGTGGTACAGTCTGTTCTACCTCTATAAAGAAGGCAGCTTGCATTTCTTTATTTCATTTCCACCCCATTTTTCCTCCAAGGAGTTGAAGGTAGCATACATGCGCCTCCTTTCCCCGTTTAATCTTCGCAACAACCCTGTAAGATAGGTTAAGCTGTGAGACAGCTTAACCTAAGGTCACCCACTGAGCTTCATGGCTGGGTGGGGATTTGAACTCTTGTCTCCTTGGTCCTAGTCTGTTGCTCTAACCACTACACCACACAGCCTTCCCGTGCTTCTCATCCCCAGGCAGGTCAGCATCAGCCAGCTGTCCCAAAGCAGAAGCAGCCAGAACCCCCATAACCGTAATTCCCTCAGAAGAATCTGGAATATTTGCAAAAATGATAAAAATGAATGCCATCATACTATGAGATTTTTGCAATTCTAAAATTTCCAAAGGGTTGACCTCCGATTGCAGTCTGTTTAATGAGCTCTTAGCACTGAGGGGATGAGCCCATCATTATCGGGAGTCAATGGAAAAAAAATACTAAGGCCGTTACATGCTTTGGTTCCCTTTGATTGAAATTCTATGTAAAATTCATGTAAATTCATTGGTGCCTTGGGGAACAAGTTTTGAATTGTTCTGCGATTGCTGCCTTTCCAAACATCTGTCACTTCTGCATCGAGCCAAGGTATTTAAATGTCCCTGTTGCTGGAGTAATTCAGTGTTTTGCATTATATTTAAACAGTCCAGAGAGGTAGAGAGATTTTATTATCTTTGTTTTGCAGAGGAAGGCTCCGACACACACAGGCAAGGATGCTTGAAGATGCAAGCTTGAATCTTCAGTACCAGGCTGGATTTCCTGTTGGACCACCCCAGGCAAATGCCTAAGGCAACAGTTCTCAGGGCATTATCTTTCTTTTTCTTCCCTCCAACAGCGTATGGATATTTCGGCTACAATACAAGATGCACTTTCTTGGGATGATGCTCCATTGAGCTCAGTGTTAGCTCAGAGTAGGCATGCATAGAATTCCACTCTCAGAGATGTCTAGAAATGGTTTGGCAAGTGGGTGGGATCAGAGCATTGAGACAGGTTAGGGGTGAGGAATCTTTTTCAGACCGGTGGCTGTACTGCTTTGGGGGCAACCTTCCGTGGGCCATGTGGAAGTGGTGGGTTGGGGCTAGAAGCAAAAGTGTCCAGAGCAGCTGTCTACCAGCTCCATCTGGTACGCAGGCTGAGACCCTACCTGCCCACAGATGGTCTTGCCAGAGTGGTGCATGCTCTGGTTATCTCTCTCTTGGACTACTGCAATGCACTCTATGTGGAGCTACCTTTGAAGGTGACCCAGAAATTACAGCTAATCCAGAATGCAGCAGCTAGACTGGTGAGTGGGAGTGGTCACTGAGACCATAACACTGGTCCTGAAAGACCTATATTGGCTCCCAGTACATTTCCGAGCACAAAGTGGTGGTGCTGACCTTTAAAGCCCTAAAGGGCCTTGGCCCAATATACCTGAAGGAGCGTCTCCACCCCCATCATTCTGCCTGGGCGCTGAGGTCCAATTCCGAGGGCCTTCTGGTGGTTCCCTCACTGCGAGAAGTGAGGTTGCAGGGAACCAGGCAGAGGGCCTTCTCGGTAGTGGCGCCCACCCTGTGGAATGCCCTCCCATCAGATGTTAAGGAAATAAACAACTATCTGACTTTTAGAAAACATCTGAAGGCAGCCCTATTTAGGGAAGTTTTTAATGTTTGATGTTTTATTGTGTTTTTAATATTCTGTTGGGAGAATATTCTGACTGGGTAAACCCAGCCAGATGGGTGGGGTATAAATAAATTATATTATTATTATTATTAAGCAACAAATATAAAGTTTACCATTGTACAGTGGGCTAGTTTCTACTCTCTCTCTCTCTCTCTCTCTCTCTCTCTCTCTCTCACACACACACACACAACCCTTTTCTATCCTCTCTTTCCAGACAAGCAAGAGACATTGCTAAGGGTTCAAGGACACATTCTGATAGTGCCAAAAAACCCCAAAAAAACCTCCTCAAGGTGGGTTTGATGCAAGGGCAATGAGGGGTGTGTATTCAGGAGTGTTTAGAGTTGCTACCTTTGGTCAGACAAAATAAAGGACAGGTCAGGCAAAATGTGGGACAGGTCAGGGGCATTGGTGCCAGAACTGAGTTCTGGCGAGTTCCGACTGAGAAAAAGCCCTGGGTTTACCTCCCTAGATGGATAGACAAATACAGAGAGAGACAGACAGGCAAGTCAATGGTTCGACCTGTATGACCATGAAAGTTATGGGGGTGAATCCGGCTACATTCTACTCTGAATACACCCATTGAAAATAATGGGCCTAAGTTAATCATATCCGTCCATTTCAATGGGTCTCCTCTGAGGAACTTAAATTGGTTACAACCCACAATATAAATCAGGAACAATCTTTTTAACATACACATATGTCTTTCTGTCAAAGAAAAAGAGAAAAGGGCTCTGTGCCTTTAAACAAATGGGGAATAATGCATGAAAATGCCAGGATCTGTTCTGTAAAAATACACGTGGACGATAAAATGGGGGCGGGGGCGGGAACCTGCCCTCAAGAAACATTACCTAACTGCTTTTGCAAATCAATGACTTGAACAAGTAATGCCACTTTTTGACAATGCTGAAATGTCTGCAGAAAAAAGCAGGAAAGCTTTTGCACATCTCTGAAGAGACTTAAGTTGCCCTTGAGCTTCTCTTGTGCTATTTAGGTGAACGTGTGTTTGTTCTCAATGCAGGAGGAGTGCAGAAGAGGAAAGTTTAGAACTCAAGAGTTACATTACCACTCAGGAAGGCAAAGTCCCCCGTGATATTGTTGAGGAGAAGCTAATAAAATGTGGACTGAACAAGTTATTACTGGGGCTAGTTGCCCATAGCGACAGGAAGGGTGTATTGAACATGTAGTTAGGATCACAGGCAGAGATTCTGCTGGATCAGGCCCATGGCCTATCTAGTCCTGCATCCTATTCTCACAGGGGCCAACCAGATATCTGTGGGAAGCCCTCAAGCAAGTCATGAATATAACATCACTCTTCCCACTTGTGATCCCAAGCAACTGCACACAGAGACATACTACCTACTACTTCCTCTGAGTTACTTTAAGCGAAAAAGAGAGAAATCCCCCCAAGGGTTTGTGGAGGTTAGTTTCCTCACAGAAAGCCATTGCTTCTATTTCTTTGCAATTGAGTGGGGACACGGATGGCGCTGTGGTGTAAACCACTGAGCCTTGGTCTTGCCGATCGGAAGGTCGGTGCTTCGAATCCCTGCGACAGGGTGAGCTCCCATTGTTCGGTCCCTGCTCCTGCCAACCTAACAGTTTGAAAGCACGTCAAAGTGCAAGTAAATAGGTACCGCTATGGCGGGAAAGTAAACAACATTTCTGTGTGCTGCTCTGGTTTTGCCAGAAGCGGCTAAGTCATGCTGTCCACATGACCCGGAAAAACTGTCTGTGGACAAACGTCGGTTCCCTCGGCCAATAAAGCAAGATGAGCGCCACAACCCCAAGTCGACTGGACTTAACTGTCAGGGGTCCTTTACTTTTACCTTTAATCCACTCTTGAGGGGCTCCTTTCATCTGTCTTGGCTCAAAAATTCATCCATCATTCAGCTAGGTCAGGGGTGGGGAAGATATAGCCCTTCAGAGGTTGCTGGATGACCACTGGCCATGCTGGTTGGGCCTGACAACTCCCCCAAAACAGGTTCCCCATCCCTGGACTAATGTTATGTTTTCAATTCTGCTCAAAGGACTGGGCAAAGAAGACTGTAAAAATAATGATGATCATAATAACAATTGGTAAAGGTAAAGGGACCCCTGACCATTAGGTCCAGTCGTGAACGACTCTGGGGTTGCGGCACTCATCTCGCTTTACTGGCCGAGGGAGCCGGCGTACAGCTTCCGGGTCATGTGGCCAGCATGACTAAGCCGCTTCTGGAGAACCAGAGCAGAGCACGGAAACGCCGTTTACCTTCCTGCCGGAGCGGTACCTATTTATCTACTTGCACTTTGACGTGCTTTCGAACTGCTAGGTTGGCAGGAGCAGGGACTGAGCAACGGGAGCTCACCCCGTCACGGGGATTCAAACCGCCAACCTTCTGATCAGCAAGTCCTAGGTTCTGTGGTTTAACCCACAGCGCCACCCGCGTCCCTAACAATTGGTAGACCATCCTATAAATAACATCTAGTATTTCCTATTTCAATCCATGGCTATTTCTGAATAAAGGGTAACGTTGAGTCCCTGAAAATGTTTTGCCTTCTTTGGTAGTTGTTATGTGGCCCACTTTTCCATCTCAGCTATAAATACACAGAGATGCAATTTATCCACACTAAAATAAACAAAATAAAACAGATGCTTTCAGCTGCAAATAATTCCTGCTCCCGGCAACGTATTGCCCAGATAGAAAAATCAATACTGAGAAATGGACTCAGCAAAAACAAATTAACTGTGCTAGTGGCTTGGACTTGCTCCGCAAACTTTTGTTCTGATATGCTTTAAACTCTCTCAGGTACTTCACTTACAGTGAAGCAAAAGGGGAAAAGAGAGGAAACAATAGACAGAAGAGATTTGTTTAATAGCAGCTGGCTATCAATTCTCAATAAAAAAATAAAAGATGTTTCTCTGCTCCTAACGTCTCCAAAGCAGAATTGCATTTCGTCACTGGAGACATGACTTTCCATTTATCACTGGCATTATACAGAAGGAGACAGTTATTGCTGCTTATGCCTGTTGCCTCCTTTTCTCCTCCCGTTCTTTGTTATAGACATTAAAACATCGCTGCGATCCTTGTAATGACATTCTCATTAGGATGCTTGAGAAATAGGGACTTGAAGAACTTGCCTGGAGACCAGGACACTATTTTGCTGGCAAATTGCTCACAGAGTCAAAGAGAGGCGTTCAGCAGCAAGGGCTGTGTCTTGCTGTGCCTGGTGCGGCGAAGAAGTCTCTAGCAAACTTACTGAACTTGCAGATGGTGGGAAGAAGAGGATTTCTGGAATTGAAATTTCTAACCCCAAACCATCTCAGACTCAAGGGCTTTGCAAAGTGAAATTCCTAATGGTGTAAGAGCAACCACTGAGCAAGCTAGCTAGGAAATCTCATGGCAAGGGGGTTGATAGAGAGAGGGCTACTGAGGCCTTTTCAGGATTGGATGGAATTTGAACCATGTGTGTGTTGGGGTGACTTGAGGTAAATCAGATGTGGATGCAAGCAAAAGGAGAAAGGGGCAGAGTTGTCTCCTAGGATCCAAAGTGCTCCACTCCAGAGGTGGCATTTTGTGAAGCACATTGAGGTGGTTTGATGTGACTTCCTGGAATTGTCTGTGTGACATCGCACGACATCCTGACACCATGTGTGTGATGTCCTGACATCACTCCACACCTGGCTCTAACAATGTGCTGTGGAGCAACTTTGTACTAATGTAACATTTTTATATGTACAGTGGTACCTCGGGTTACAGACACCTCGGGTTACAGACACTTCAGGTTACAGACTCCGCTAACCCGGAAGTAGTACCTCAGGTTAAGAACTTTACCTCAGGATGAGAACAGAAATTGTGTGGCTGTGGCGCGGCGGCAGCAGGAGACCCCATTAACTAAAGTGGTACCTCAGGTTAAGAATGGTTTCAGGTTAAGAACAGACCTCCAGAACAAATTAAGTTCTTAACCAGAGGTACCACGGTAACTGTGTTTTTTTAATCTTTTGTTTAAGTTGTCTGTTGTTGCATCATTTATTTGTACCCTGCTTAGAGATTTTTTCGTAACATATTGAGTGGAATAAAACTTAAATAACCAATCGAATACAGTGGTACCTCGGGTTAAGTACTTAATTTGTTCCAGAGTACTTAACCTGAAACTGTTCTTAACCTGAAGCACCATTTTAACTAATGGGGCCTCCTGCTGCTTCTGCGCCGCCACACAATTTCTGTTCTCATCCTGAAGCAAAGTTCTTAACCCGAGGTAATATTTCTGGGTTAGCGGAGTCTGTAACCTGAAGCGTATGTAACCTGAAGCGTATGTAACCCAAGCTACCACTGTAATCAATCAGGTACTAGCAGCATTCTAACAGCAGAAATGAAATTTCAACAGCATTGCAGGCCTAATTTATTTATCAGCAATGAGCTTGTCATTGTTATCAGGGACTTGATCACTTCAAGGTTTTGTTTTGCTTTCTAAGCTGCGCTGTGCACACTTGAACATGTGAAACAATCAAAATGAAAATGCGGTCATTTGGCAGGGCCCCCCAGTCTCTGCACACGCTCTGCATCATCACTTTGCTAATTCTAGCCATGGCAAGAGAAATGCAAATGTGTATGTTATTTTAGCTCTTGCTAATTTGTGCAATTATTGTGGTCAGTGGTATTGATTCCTGCATCGTGCGCGAACAAATTAGACTGGACAAAAGCACTCAAAAAATCATTCTCTAATTATTATCTCCCTGTAAACAACTCGTCCATCATGAATAATCAAGTCTTTAACATGGATGTGCAAATATCCAATTGCTTGGCAGCCCCGGCTAAATTGAAATTTCCACATAGGCAACCATGAAACCCTTCAGAATGCTGAGGCTTCCAGCTATGTGAACTAGACAGTAAAAGAATGCAGCTTTCCAAACACTTGGCTTAGGTAGAAATTAATTGGAAGTGGTAGACTACCAGGTATAGAAGTTGAAGGCTGGGGGTGGGGAGTGTGGACATAGTACTCTTCAGAAATCTGAAAGGCTGTCACAGTGAAGAGGGGAAGGATGTCTCTGCTGCCCCAGAGGCCAGGACTAGATCTAATGGGATGAAGATACAGGAAGGTGTATTTTCACTGAATAGCTGAAGAGAGGTCTCAATGGTGAGAGAAATTATGACACTGGAACCAATCGCCTGGATCAGGATGGTTGCCTTTTTCGGTTTCTCTTAATTTTTTTCATTTTGCCAATCTCAAATTCATAGAATTGTAGAATTTTAGAATTGGAAGGGACATCAAGGATCATCTGGTCCAACCCTCTGCAATGCAGCAATCTCAGCTAGATCGTACATGACAGATGGCCATCCAACCTCAGCTTAAAAACCTTCAAGGAAGGAGAGTCCAGCACCTCTCATGGGAGTCCATTCCAGTGTGGTGCAGTGGTTAAGAGCGGTGGACTCGTAATCTGGTGAACCGGGTTCGCTTCCCCGCTCCTCCACATGCAGCTGCTGGGTGACCTTGGGCCAGTCACACTTCTCTGAAGTCTCTCAGCCCCACTCACCTCACAGAGTGCTTGTTGTGGGGGAGGAAGGGAAAGGAGATTGTTAGCCACTGTGAGACTCCTTTGGGTAGTGATAAAGCGGGATATCAAATCCAAACTCTTCTTCTTCTTCTTCTTCACTCTTGAACAGTACTAACGGTCAGAAAGTTCTTCCTGATGTTTAGTCAGAATCTCCTTACAGTGGTACCTCGGGTTACATACGCTTCAGGTTACAGACTCCACTAACCCAGAAATAGTACCTCAGGTTAAGAACTTTGCTTCAGGATGAGAACAGAAATCGTGCTTCGGCGGCGCGGCGGCAGCAGCAGGAAGCTGCATTAGCTAAAGTGGTGCCTCAGGTTAAGAACAGTTTCAGGTTAAGAACAGACCTCTGGAACGAATTAAGTACGTAACCCGAGGTACCACTGTACTTGTAACTTGGAGTCGTTGGTTCTGGCCCTAGCCTCTGCAGTAGGAGAAAACAAGCTTGCTCTATTTTCGCATGTTATCCTGTCTCCTCTCAGTCTCCTCTTTTTGAGGCTAAGCATACCCAATTCCCTCAACCGTTCCTCATAAGGCTTGGTTTCCAGGCCCTGGATCAGTATGGAAGCATGAGCTAACTAAACGTTTTACAGCTAAGATACCCTGTTTTTGTCTTTTCATTTTCTCTTTTGGTCGTGCACCAAACCCCGAATAGCTTGAAACAATAAGCAAGGGTAGCCTTACCTCTCACCTCCACCCACTAAATTTACAATCGCTGATTAAAATTAGCCCCCACTAGTTGATCAGCTAAAACTTCATTTGATTAATCTATCAACGAAACTCATTAAAAGGCACACATTCCTCAAAAACACATGCATATGTATCCAGAAGGGCTGTTGAATTTAATAGACTTTCAGGAGCCTCAGAAAAGAGCATTTAGGAAATATGTATGAAAACGAAGCAGTAAAACTAATTTATCTCCGAAACATCAAAATCCTTCTCAGCAAACAGCCCACAAGGGCACGATAAAAAACAACATTAGAGAATCTTCAACGCGGTAAAGAATTAAGAGATTGGTCAAGAGCTCAATATAAAGTCCCCCATTGTCTGATCTGCAGATTACAAAACCCCGCAGATATGGAAATGTACAAGAACACAGGAAATAGCTGAAGTTAAAGTGCTAATTCTGACAGACTAACTATTTAACATTAAATATTAAATAAATACAGATTTGAAAGGAGAGGAAGTTTCCACCATGATCTAATTTATGTCCTTTATCACATCTGTGGCTTATACAAAATGCAAGGATGGAAATGAAGTCCAGCTAAGAGGACAGGGGGGAGGAAGTGGAGTTTATTAAGAAGTGTGGTGTGTGTACAATTGTATCTTAAATTCTATCAAATTAAAGCTCTGTGATAGCATGGATTAATCCACTGCAAATACCCAATGTTTCTCCAACAGTACCATGTAGCTCATCTTGCAAAGATATCAGTTTTGGCTAGAGATGGGCAAGAAATCCAGTTTGATTGACATCTTAATGCCAATCTGTTTCATTCACACTTCTCGATACAACACGCAAACTGAAACACAGCAATCCTTTGAAATTCCCACTTCTTTGCATCTTGCATCGCAGTTCTCCAACAACAACAACAACAACAAATGTCCACAACAATGTGTATATCAGGGAGAAATGTGTCCAAAACACATACAGAAATAGGTGATATTAGGGAAAGTATGTATATTCAGAGAGCTGTGCAATGAAATGCTGATGAATATTCATGAGGACTTAAAAAATGCAAATGTCTGGAAATGTGGCAAACTGAATTTAAGACGGTGGGCAATTAGAAAGCAACAGTAACAGAAATGGACAGAATTATCCATCCCAAGTTGCGAAGAGGTTTGTTCATTGTGGTGTTAAAAATGGAACGATTTCATTCTTTTAAACTTCTCTGCTTCTTTTCTTTAAAAGGTACTTAGGAGAAGTACTTCGGCAGTAGCATTAAAAAAAGAAGTCAATAATTAATTAAATAAGTATCATCAAATCTCAATTACAAATGGACTCCTCGGTCAAGGACAGCAATGCATGTGGACGTATATCATCATTAAATCTATCCATTTCCTGACAAACTGGCTATAACGCTTGCTCTCGTGCAGAGAGTGGTATTCAATTTGTTTATTTATGTTGGTATTTTATTTATCTCCTTCCTTTATAGCCTGCCCTTCATCGATTAACAATCCCGGGATGAATCCCAACACAACAGAAACCTGACAATTCAAATCAAATTACGGAAATCTCTATAGCACAAAGTTTAAAACATCAATTGAAAACTCCTAAAACAATCAGTGTAATTCAGCAGGGGGCACAATATTGTTCCATCCAGCTGCTAGAAGACATTCATCAGTGGGACATTTCAAGGCAAATCAACCTAATTCACACTTTTTGAAACAATACGAGAACCAAAGACAACCATCCTTCAAGATTTGCACTTCTCCAAATGTTGTAATGCCATTTCCCAGTTTAGCAGTGTATACAAAAATTCATATAACCATGGGTAAAGTGTGCATAATAGTGCACACGTTAATGAACAATAACACATAAAAACGTATTCTATTAAGGGAAGTTGGTTTGCACAACAAATGTGCATATTAAACCTATTTACACTGGAAAAAAATACATTAGGGATAATTTGCACTAATATGCTGATGAATTTTCAGGATGATTTTTCAAAAAAATATTTAAAAATGCAAAATACAGTGGTACCTCTGGCTGCAAATGGGATCCGTTCCGGAGGCCCATTCGCAACATGAGCAGAATGCAACCTGTGTCTGCGCGTGCGTGGGTCGCGATTTGCCACTTCTGCGCATGCACGTGACGTCATTTTGCACGTCTGCACATGCGTGAGCGGCGAAACCTATACCTGGAGGTATCAGGGTGGTTCTCATATCCCTATCCTTATTTTTATTAATTGAATTTATATACAGTGGTACCTCGGATTGCATACACTTCAGGTTACACACGCTTCAGGTTGCAGACTCCACTAACCCGGAAATAGTACCTCGGGTTAAGAACATTGCTTCAGGATGAGAACAGAAATCGTGCAGCAGCAGTGGGAGGCCTCATTAGTTAAAGTGGTGCTTCAGGTTAAGAAAAGTTTCAGGTTAAGAACGGACCTCTGGAACGAATTGAGTACGTAACCAGAGGTACCACTGTTCTGCCCTATACCCGGGGGTCTCAGGGCGGTTCACAGAATAAAATTATGAAAATTAACAGACAATAAAGGTCAACTAGGAATAAAGATCTCAGTCAATTGTGAGGGTTCTGCCGTCAAAATATGTGCCAAATAATGGGAAAGAAACACACGAGGTTTAGCGTCGTGTGAAAGAAAAACACACACTTGTATTTTGTTTCATTTTTTTGAATTTGTCGCTGGCAAGAAATCAGCCTTAGAGAGATTCAAGGATGCATGTTGTTCTGAGAAGCCTATGCTGTTCCTGAAGGTCCCCCAAGACACCTTGCTGCTTGGGGTGGTGAAATAAGGTTCCTGGCTGGCTGTTCTTTTGTTAGGCCCCTCTGCTCCACAGAACGGTTGTTAGATATCTCTCCACTGAAGCTTCCTGTTATGAGATGGGTCTCCTGGCACCTGAATATCTCCCCTGACTGTTTTAAAGGAGGCAGGCATGAGAGCCTGGGGAAAGTGACACTGTAACATACACGGTTGTTACTTCCAACAAGAGACCGATGTATTTTTCACTATCAAAGGCTACTAGCCTGTTAGAATTCCTGCTCCATGATTGCAGTCATGGGATTCTTGTCTTTCACATGACGGTATATGTTTTGACTCCACAGAGTGGGAAGTGACGGAGACAGGATGCTTGTGTTACTGTGTTCCATGAAGTGGGACTATTGTCCTTTGTTCTTTTTCTTTGCAGTCTGATACTAGAGAGAGAGGGAGCCATGTTGCAGTGCTCCGTGTGTGTTTATATGTAAATAAAGTAGATTAGCCAAAATGCAGAGTTGCTGAGGTCTGTCATGCATTATGCACAAACTCTGTGGATCCCTAAGTGTGCCGATGTCGGTTGGCATCGGTCGCTGTGATGTTCGGGCTGAAGAAAGCTTATGAAGCTCCCGAACGAAAGACCAGGAGGGAGAGAACATGCCAGGGGGAGAGTGTCTCTGCTAGGGTCCTACTCGAGTGTAGGCTGAACTCCTGACATAGCCATGATGGCTGTGCTCCGCCTCCACAGCTGGAGGAAGTACTGCTTCAAAATACCAATTATACCAAAATACCAAAGGAGGGGAGAGGGTTCTTGTAATAAGGTCTTACATATGGGGTTTGGAACTTAACAGGTTAAGAAGTTCCCATGATGCCTCA
>JAXCMG010000037.1:2752669-2771767 GCA_034642415.1 Podarcis siculus
TAAATCAATTAGCGGGGGTCGCGCCAGACCAATAAATCATTTCCACATTACATAGGCATACGTTTCCCATAGGCCAGGGGCATAGGAAGGGGGGGGCAGTGGGGGCGGTCCACCGTAGGTATCATCCTTGAGGGGGGTGACAAAATCCCGCCTGGGTGGATTGCCACGCCACCCCCCTGGGCGTCAATCGCCAGGCCAATTGCCCCCTTGGACGCTGATCGCCATGCCAATCGCCCCCAATAGACACCAATCTTCACGCTGATCGCCCCCAATGGGCATCAATTGCCCCGATGATCAGTGCGCCTATCGCCCCCCTGGGCAGCTCATCTCGTCCCCCCTGGCATGTGTGCCGCTCTGGGTGCCCAAACAGCTAGCTCCGCCACTGCTTTAGGCATCTGGTTGGCCACTGTGAGAACAGGATGCTGGTCTAGGTAGGCCATTGGCCTGATCCAGCAGGTTCTTATATACAGGTTCCAAATGAAGATTTATTTCTTTAGAAATAAAAGCAGTGAAGTCTGCGGGTGGTATTCAACCAAGTCATAGAAAAAGATCAATTAAAATGGATGGACTTAACCCAGGGACACGGGTGGTGCTGTGGGTTAAACCACAGAGCCTAGGACTTGCCAATCAGAATGTTGGCGGTTCTGTAAAAACGTAAAGACACTAGCAGGACTGGAATAATACCTTCAATGTAAAACAGTAGTGATATAAGAATAATGTGCGTGATAAGAATGGGATAAATATACCAATTGCAGGGAGGGAGGGAAGTCAAGACTCGGCAGAGTCAAAGGGAACATATCATAACAATAAGGATTGTTGGTAAAAGAATATGTAAAGAAAATAATAAAAATTTACTTGAAAAAAAAAAAGGTTGGCGGTTCGAATCCCCGCGACAGGGTGAGCTCCCGCTGCTCGGTCCCTGCTCCTGCCAACCTAGCAGTTCGAAAGCACGTCAAAGTGCAAGTAGATAAATAGGTACCGCTCTGGCGGGAAGGTAAACGGCGTTTTCATGCGCTGCTCTGGTTCGCCAGAAGCGGCTTAGTCATGCTGGCCAAATGACTCGGAAGCTGTATGCCGGCTCCCTTGGCCAATAAAGTGAGATGAGCGCCACAACCCCAGAGTCGGTCATGACTGGACCTAATGGTCAGGGGTCCCTTTACCTTTAACTTAAACCCATCGCTCAGAGGAGACCCATTGCAACCAATGGATGCCGATTACTTAAGCCAATGCATTTCAGTGGGTCTACCCTGGCATGCCATGACATTATATCCACGTAAGACTGATTGCGGGGGACAGTACAATATTAGTGAATTTCTTTCAGCTTCCTTTAGAATTCCCTCCAGCAGACACCTCGTCAAATTCACCCGTATCTCTGCAGGAAAATTCTGCTAGCAGCTCTATACCTGCTCAGGCACAAATTACAATGCCTGTCTTGGAGATTACATATCCAGAACCTTTTAGTATTCCAGCTGCCTTGCTGGACAAGATGCTTTACAGAGATTGAAGCAGACGAGTCCAATGGGAGACTAATGCAGTGGCTAATGCAATGTAGCTAGAAACACACTGAGATGGTAATGAGAGAATAAATGTGAAAAATCAACAGAGCAGCAGAGGAATGAGAACCCTGCGCTGTCTTTCACCTGTTCGTGTACGAGGGTCGACTTTATTTGTCAAATCAATGTTATTCTGTCGTGAATGGCACAACTCCTATTTACTTCAAGGGGAACATGGAGCAAACCAGCTGGGTGCCTACAAACAGCGGAGAGGCAGAGTTTAGTATTAATGTGCTTGTTTCGCACAAAGAGCACCTATCTTCCTGCATCAAGGCACAAACCTGATCTAACGAAAAAGCTACTGGGGGTGCCCTTTATTTTACGCTTAGAACTTCACTGAAATTGTATGTTGTGTATGCTATAGTTTAATTAGCATCCAAACAACAAACTCAGCTTTTTATAGGCAAGTGGAATCAGGTTGACTTGTGAACAAGCTTTTGGGTTCTTTAAAAAAGAAAAGAAAAGAAAAGAAAAGAAAAGAAAGGTTGATTTTATTGTGCAGTTAAACATAGAGGAAACCTAACCTATGAAAGTGCTGAATTTCTCCTGTAAGTTGATTAAAATTCTGGATCCAGTTGATGAATTGCAACTAGACCATCTTAAATCTTTCTCTGGTATTTTGAAAGTTTTACGTTGACATTTGATGCATTTAGCCATATAGTCTACACATCCCATTATGAATGCAGGAAAGCATCAAAGAACTCTCTGTCTCCAGTCATACAGTTCAGTTTTAATTTCATTAAAGCAAATTGATTGCAAGCTAGTTTACATTTTAAGACAGCAGGGGCAGTAAATTTTATTCTAACTGAATGGAATATATGATCTAACAAAACCAAGGGAAGACCACCTGCTGTTGTGAACATATGAGTTATTAAGTCAACTTGCTATATCTCAACTGCCGTCCATAAAAGAATTTATGTTAAATATGCCCTGAATTTTAAAAGTCGCAATTAAAAGGAAACAGTCCGTTGTGAGTTAGCTAATGTCTGCAGATGAAATGAAATCATGCAGTAGGTGAATTCTGCAAGGATTTATAAGTGATAAATTTCTGGGACTGTCCAGGATGAAATGGATTACATTTATTTCCTGATACTCCATCATAGCTCTGAAAAGCTAATGTCTGGATCACTCATTGTGTTACCCTTTGTTGCCGAATGAGAGGGGTAATGGTAAAAAGTGCAAGGGCCTCATCATGTCACCCCTATAAGATGATCGTTCTGAAAAGCAGCATATTACTTTTTCAGATGACTAAGTAAGAACTCCTGCTATATTTATGTATTTATTAAAACTATTTATGGCCTGCCTTTCAGGATACAAATCCTTCCAAGGTGGTGTTGAAGAAAAGCAAAATTATTTCCTTTATCTGAACTACTACTTAATGCATGTGTTACTTTAAAGTACCTGAGGGCCAACACTAACTGACTAAGTTAGCTGCACCCCTAAAAGATGAGCCATTTTTGTTTGTTGATCTCTCCAGACAAGATGTCTGCTACTTTCTCTCTTTCATCTCCACTCACCATATAAATAGTTCCTGCATTGATAAAGCCTTTGAACTCCAGGCACTGTCAGAGATTAGCCCTATCTAATTCACCCTAGCTGCAATGTCTGCTAATATGTGGCTTAGAAGAAACACCAAAATACAGTGGTACCTCAGGATGCGAACGGGATCCATTCCAGAGCCCTGTTCGCACCCTGAAGTGAACGCAACCCGCGACTGCACGTCTGTGCGTGCGCAGGTTGCGATTCGCCACTTCCGCGCATGCGTGTGACGTAATTTAGACTGTCTGCGCATGTGCGAGTAGCGAAACCCGGAAGTAACGCGCTCAGCCTGAAGCAACTTCAACCCGAGGTATGACTGTACATTTCTAGAAGACCACAACAAATAATAAAAACATAAAAGGCCACCAGAATCCTTTCCCCCTGTGCAGTTGGTGGTATAATGGACCTAGGGGGTGAGGTAAGGGTCAAACTTGAGCAGACCCTGTGGTGGTCCTCACGTTCCTCCCCTCACTATCTGGATATTTTTTAAAATAAATGAATAAACCACATATTGCCACAGAATTGCCACCAAGAGAAGCAAAACTGACAGATCCTTCCATTCCTAGTGTTGATGTCAGGCTTCAGGGAATCTGATCCCTCCCACGGGAGCAGCCGTCTCTCTTAGATAATGGAATAATGGAATTTCTCCGAGTAAAGTTCCACCCCTGCCCCCGTCTCTCCTATTATACGTCATCCCTGTGTCAGTGCTTTCTGCCTCTGAGCTTTCTGTTCTACTACTCTCAATGCTCTCCTGGGGTAGGGTTGGGAATGCTTTCTAAAGACACTGAGTCTGTCAGCTGTCTCTCCCCTGGTGTTTCTTCTTCCTGCTGCTCCTCTCCCAATATTTTCCAGCTTCTCCCTTCTCTGCAGCTTCTGACCTTCTGCAAACCACTGTTGTATATCTATACTGTCCTCTTCTTGGGAAGGTGCAGGAAGAGGGGGACGGTGCCCACAATTCCTCCTCAGTCCAGTCCCTGACAGTTGACCAATAAACTATCCATTTCCCAAGTCTCATTGAATGTCTTGTATCTGTCTTGTGCTGCAATTTGAATTTATACTTTCACTTGATATACAATAGGGATTCAGGTCCAGAAATCTCTCTCTCTATCTCTCTGTCTGTGTGTGTGTGTGCGTGAAGTGAATATATCTCTTTTGCTGAATCAGAACACGTAGCTTCACATTCCAAAATGACAGCTGCCAACAGATCTACCAGTGCTAGACTTTGGTTAAGGGAAATTAGTTTTCCATAAAAAGTTAAAATTGTATGTATTATGCTGTAAGGACACTCTGTAAAACTATTTTACTTAAAAATATCTTTAAATTATTCAAATTAGTCTACAGACTTGACGGAAGTTATAAAAACACACATGTCGTGTAAAGTGATCACAGGGATGATTAACCAGAGCTTGCATATCAATCAAAGCAGCCTATTTTAAAAACAACACCTCTTTGCATTTTAGCCCATTGGATAGAATGACTAATCTATTTATTCCATCAATACCAAAGACTTTGACATTAGAAATAACAGAATCTCAGTAAAACTAATTAACAGAAATCTTTGCCACTTGGCATAATAATACCTCCTGAATCTAAAGTTTGACTTGCAATTTCACTTTATTATTGCACCAAAAAGACATAGTTGCCTGTTCACGTGCTCCAGGGTTTACCCCCAAGTATTAAAGCAATGCTTTGACTGCATAAGAAAGGCTCAGATCCAAATTTAGATATTGGCTCCCTTGCAATTAAATACATCACCACTAAGGCCAATAGTCCTGAAATAAACCGTATTTTACACCAAAATCTTAAATACAAAACAAGTCTAATGTAGTCACAGCAGCTCAGTTATACACAAAATGACAAATAACTTCAGATGAGCCCCTGCCCTAGAAATAATCTTTCCAGCTTCAGATTGTTAACTTTTTATTCTCACGGCCACAGACAGAAGTACCTTGGAAGTCAAACGGAATCCATTCCGAAGTCCATTCAACTTCCAAAATGTTCGGAAACCAAAGCATGGCTTCTGATTGGCTGCAGGAAGCTCCTGCAGCCAATCAGAAGCTGTGGAAGCCACAGATGTTTGGCTTCCAAAAAATAGCTCGCAAATCGGAACAGTCACTTCTGGGTTTGTGGCATTTGGGAACCAAAATGTTCCAGAACTAAGCAGTTTGAAAACCAAGGTACGACTGTATCATAAAGTGCCCCTTGTCTGGTTGCAGAACAACCACTGCCTCTTAAAATTGTGCATACAAATACCCAGTGCTTTTTTCTTTAAAAAATGTTTAGGAGTATTCTAATTTTAACTCAAGAAAATCACCATTTTATAATTCAAATTGGGAAAAATAGAGTAATTGGACAAAAGTACAAAGATTAACAAAATGTTTAGGGGTATGCGTACCCCTGCTTCCCCTCTGAAAAACACACACACTGCAAATAGTCCAGAACAGGACTGAGGAACCCCTCTCTTCCTTATTTTATGAGGAAACTTATTTTCCTCTTCCCTCCCTGTCTCTTTTTCCTTACGTGTTGTGGCTTTTCCCATTTGTAATCCTGCAGGGAGGGGCTGTCTTGTTTCAATGCCAGTCTTTGGGGGCTAAAAAGCAGTACAGTGGTACCTCGGGTAAAGAACTTAATTCGTTCTGGAGGTCCATTCTTAACCTGAGGTACCACTTTAGCTAATGGGGCCTCCCGCTGCCACTGCGGCGCGATTTCTGTTCTCATCCTGAAGCAAAGTTCTTAACCCGAGGTACTATATCTGGGTTAGTGGAGTCTGTAACCTGAAGTATCTGTAACCTGAAGCGTCTGTAACCCGAGGTACCACTGTAGTACAAACGCTCACCATCATCATCAATACTGCCCCACCGCCCCCGTTCCTGATGTAAATCTTAACTCGCTCCTTCTTCCCTGGTGAGAGGAAAACACATTTTGTCAGGTGGCAAAATGTCTTGGCTCAGCCCTGATAGGAAGACAGCTTTTGCCTCAGCATCTGCATATCTGTATAGGAAGTCCTTGCCTCAGAATTATTCTCTGAGGTGTCTGAGGGTGGAGGCATGATGGCTAATATCAACAGTTTTTAAAGCAGTAAATTTGGGGTGGTGGTGTTAACATCTCTGCCCATTTTTGCACATTCAGAGACCAGGTTTCAGGGGCCACCTTATCATTGCATCTAATGAATTACAGACCATTTAGTATTTATTTAAAAATATGCATAATGAATACCACTGCATTTCAATGATACGGATCATATGGCTCCCAGGGCAGAAAAAGAATGCTGATCAATGGCTGTTAACTAGGGTTTGAAAAGTGTATTCTGATTATATCCTTAGGCACACACTTATTTAACTGAACTGTGCCATAGATATTTAAATAATAATAAATAAATAAATATTGGTGACTTTTAAAGTAGATCGCAAATTCATTGTTATGCCTCTATTTTTTATTTTGATACCACAAAATTTCCATTAATAGCATGCTGGGAGAACTAGGAATAGTTTTTATTTTATTTTTTTGTAATTTTACAGTTTCTCATTTCTTAACCATCAGGCAAGCACCGTGAGTGCCATGATTAATTCTGTGTCTTTAGTAAAGCTTATCTCCCTAGAGACAGGGCGATAAATTATTTACAGTGCTATATATTTTGCACAGATGAGTAATATTTCTATTTGATATCTCTAAATACTAGCAGGGATTGAACAGCTTCTGGAAACCAGCTGCTGAAGTTGCTCTCGTCCTAAAGTGGGGACTGCTCTCTGCAAATCAGCTGTTTTGTTAGGGGATTCAACGTGACAGACCCTCCAAATAACAATTTGGAACCTCAGATACTCTCTATCACCAAGAGTTCTTAGTTTCCAGACTGCTGATTGGCACTTCCTGGGTTGTTTTGGGGATCAAAAACATTAAATGGCATGCAGTTGAACCAACTGTAAAATTCTGCTCTTACTGAAGCTTTGAACTGGACACCTGAACACTTGCAAACTGGTCAGAGTTGGGCAACCCTAGGCAGGCTGCAGGTAGGGATAGTGAAATCTGTCTGTCTATGCAACTGGCAACCAAAATTGTTAAGTTGTAGGTGAACATATCAGACAACACAGCGATTCTTCAAACAGCTCTTGTTTATCCACAGGCCAGAACTGAACTGAACTGAAGGGTTCAGCCAGCCTGTTTATATAGAGCTCCAGTACAACGTAACTGTAACAACTTTCTGAAACTATCCAATCACTGAACGTCACTTTCAATCCCTTATTTGCATATGTGGACCTGAGTGAAAACTATCTACAGTATCCCCCTGCTGGTCCATCTTGGTTTAGAGAATCTGGACATCTTGGTTTAGAGAAAAGGCAAGCGAGAGGTGACATAATAGAAGTTTATAAAAGTATGGAGGGCACAGAGACAGAAAAGTTTTTCTCTCTCCCTCTCATAACGCTAGAACTTCACGCCCTCCAACATGTTGAGTCCCAAAACTGGGACGGACGTCTGCTCTTCTGTGCTCCCACGTCATGTGACCTGTACAAAATTTGGGCCTCGAGTGAGATCGCAGGTCCGAATAAGTGCTTTTTTGGGGATGAGATCACAGCACAAAATTGCAGTGCCCAAAATGGCCACTGTGCCTTCATGTGGGGAAAAAACCAAGTTTGTCCTGGTTTTACCAGGACACTTGCAGGGTATGAAATTTTTGGACACCCAATAAAGAATGTTAGAAGATTCAGGACAGATAAAATAAGAGTAGCCCTTCATGCAACATGGTTAAATTATGGAACTTGCTTCCACAAGAGGTGGTGATGATCAGGGCCAGATTTAGGTTTGATGGGGCCCTAAGCTACTGAAGGTAATGGGGCCCTTTATATGTCTAGCTGTCCTTTGTCAACAACAAATCGTCGCTGTTTTTGTGTTGAATATATGCTATATATGGTAATTTGAATATATCCTATATAGTAATTTATGGACCTAATAGGTATCTAAAGCCATTTGCACATAACAAAACACTGTTACTGTGTGTAGGTTTTATTTCATTATTTTTTTTATCTTATATTTTGGAAATGTACATCCAGTGTTTCTTTCCTTTAATTTTTTTTTGGGGGGCCCCAAAAGACTAGGGCTGTAAGCTATACTTTGTTTAGCTTATACATAAATCCGGCACTGATGATGCCCACTTTCTTAGATTGCTTTGCAAAAGGATTAGACAATGATGGCTATGATCTGCATCTAAATACCGGTTGCTGGAAATGACAGGGAGACAGAGAGAATGATCTTGTCATTGGATCCTCCTTGTGACAGAGGTTGCTGGACTCGATGTGTCCCTGGCCTGATCCAGCAGGGATCTTCTGATGTTCTTCTGACCATTGGGAGGAGCACTCCACAGGCAGGGAGCTTCATCACACAAAGACCAAGAGCTCAATTTCACTGCCTTTGAATGGGGAAATGAAACTTGAGAAAGTTTCTTTCTACCAGCTTTAGTAGTATTGTATACCTGACGGCAGCTTGGTATTGACCGTGATTTTCCCTCCTCCTACAGTGGAAGATTAGTTGGCACATTAAATATGTTGACTTTAGAAATGTCAAAAAAGACAGTAATTTGAATGTACCACAGAGGAATTAATGAGCTGACTTGGGCAAAAGAAAATATTTTGAATGTGAAGAAAATTGAGGCTTAATAAGATCTTAGCAATGACTCTTTAAGCAGGTAAGGAAATTAGACCATCTTCCAATTACAGTTCTTGAAGCTCCAGCAAAAGTAGAATTTCATTTTTATTTAATCATAACTAATATAGCATTTTGCCCTTTCTGGAATTTTTTGATTATCTAGCACAAATATAAAATGTAAATAGCCAAAGACTAAGCAGCTGTTCCATGAAAAAAGAATAATGACAATGTCTTATAGCTTTTTGTGTCTGTGCGGAATGGATTTTAAATTAGATTTTTTTAATTATTTATTACTGATCTTCATCTAAATTTGGAGGGCCAAATTCATTACCCAGCTGTTCTTGAAATCTGATTTGGGAACAGCTTCTGCTCACAGTGGCCTTGACATGTAACATTCAACAAGTATGCAGTATGTGAGCCTATGCGCACAGTAGTTGAGTCGTACAAATCAGTATACTCCTTCACACAACAACTTGTGCGTGTGCAAATAGCAGCTTGTACCTATGATCGGTGTGATGTGCGAAGAAGCCTTATGTGTGGGTTTTAGAAGGGGTAATGGATGTGCTTTTCTGGTTGTCTCTCTAAAGCCAGCATTAGAACAGGAAACCAAACCACAGATCTTTCTACTCCAGTTGAAAAATAAATCCTGGTGGGTTGTTTTAATAGGGGGACGGGGGGCATTTACACAATTGTGCAATTGTGTGTGTGTGTGTGTGTGTGCATGCATGCACGTTCGCACACGCACACATTATTTCCAGGGCATTCTTTGAGGATGCAGTATTTCGAACCAATGAATGAGTAAAGAAAAGTTATTTTAGGGGGCAATCCTATGGCAAAGTCTACAAGGATGGGCAGCTTATGATGTAGTACAGGCATGTCCAACTCCCAAGAGACTGCGATCTACTACCAGTATAAAAAAGTGCTCAAAGTCGTTGAGCTTTCAGGAGCGGGGAATGACAAAAAACACTCACATGCAGCGCATAATAATAATAATAATAATAATAATAATAATAATAATAATAATATATTATTTATACCCCACCCATCTGGCTGGGTTTCCCCAGCCACTCTGGGCGGCTTCCAACCACATATTAAAAACAATACAGCGTCAGACATTAAAAACTTCCCTAAACAGGGCCGCCTTCAGGTGTCTTCTAAAAGTTGTGTAGCTCTTTATCTCCTTGACATCTGGTGGGAGGGCGTTCCACAGGGCAGGCGCCACCACCGAGAAGGCCCTCTGCCTGGTTCCCTGTAACTTGGCTTCTCGCAGTGAGGGAACCTCCAGAAGGCCCTCGGCGCTGGACCTCAGCAAACATTACTTCTGCTTGCTGCCTTGACCAGCTTTCACAGCTGCTGCGGCGCCAGTGGAGGGACCCAGTGCTGGGGGCAGGGGGCATCGACATTCCTAGCCCATGATCAAACAGGATCCCGCTATCTACCACGATCACCCAGGCGATCTACCTGTCGATCGCGGTCGACAGGTTGGACATGTCTGATGTAGTGAATCTGCAGCTCAGTTTGCTGCTTCACAACCCTTTCTCAGTCAGTCTTGTTTTCCCTCTGCTAGACCTAGGTGGAAGCAGCTGCTGAACAAGGTTTGGATCTGGGACTCAGCCATACTGCTGTAAATAAAACACTTAAATTATGTTTTAACTGCAATATACAATGTGACAATGGATGGCGGTGCTGAGTCCTATGAAAAATTCAATGTTTTTTTAAAAAAAATGCTTTTTCAAAAAGCATTTTCAGAACGGTTTTTTATACGTGTGTAGAATCTACCTGAGTGTAACTTCGTGCTGGCTTAATTTACACCAGCTTGCTTTATGCCAGCTTCTTCTGCATCAGATTGCTTCCTGAGTGTGTAGGAGGAAAAGGGCAGAAAAAGGAGCTTGAATCGCCTGTCACCAGGCATGAAAAATCCTCAAAGTATTCTGGAACTGTTTAATCTTGGTTAAATCAATTTTATTTTGGAGCTAAATAAACGCACCTCCATAAAAATGATGGTCCCGACATTATTAGTTCCCCAGGGCACTCCAATAACCAAGTTCAGTAAAACTGAACTGAGGCATAATCTTGCATGCATTACTAATCCCAACTCACTTAGAGCTGCTACTTTGTTCTGTGATGTGCAAAGTGGCCTGTTCTTTGATGTGGTGTGGTCTCAACTCCTCTATGCACCATGCTGGAGACATCTAAAGGGCTAGATTTGGCCTCTGGGCTTTATATTTGCCACCCCTGGTCCAAATCTTCATAATTCTGCCAATAGGTCTACTGCTGAATTCTAATTTTATTCACACAAACATGACCTTCATTGTACGAAGATAATTGGTACCATGATTTAAGACAGCAAGTCTATTATTTGGATTCTGAACTGTCTTTTTTTGACTGGTTAATGCAACAGGGATTTATTACAGTGACAGAGCAAACCAGATTTATGAAAGCAACAATTTCCTATGTTCTTTCTATCCCTTTCTTTCTTGATATGGATATAATTTAATCTTATCATACTTTTTTTATCTTTCCATTAAGTCGGAGATTTAAAGATGTAGCCCCCCCAACCCCAGGAGTCAAGAAGAGGTTTTTCCATCTGCTTCTGTCTAAGACAACTTTTATGAGTTGCTGCTTCGTCTTAAATCTCTCTCTGTTGTGAAGGTGGAGTGTTCTCTGCATTTGTCTTTGTGAAATTATATTTCTTGGCTAATCAGAGTTCTTGGGAAGGGGGAAATACTTTACATCTCTGAAATCAGCACGCAGAGGCAGACGTTTCTTTTGGATATTTGAAAAACAGCCTTCTCCAACCTAGTGTCCGCTAGATGTTTCTGGACTGCACCTCCCATCATCCCTCAGCATTGCCCATGGTAGCAGGGGCTGATGGGAAATGTAGTCCATCTTTGACAGTGCTGGCTTAAAGATGGCTTGTACAGAGCTTCCGATGCACAAGCTGTTGTGTTAATTCCAGTAAAAGTTCTATGGATAAAAGTTCTATGGGTAAAACTTCTATGGATGTCTTCCATTGCATGTGCTGATGGGCTTGCCATGGAATTATACTGAATATTGATCCAGAGTAGATTTCAGCATATAGTTAGCAGACTAACATCTTCAGCACATTGCAGGATTCCCAAAAAACAGACCAGAGGCAATTATATTCCATCCAGCAGAGCTTTACTGTTGTGCTCATGTTCTTCTAGTGAGGTTGAGACATCTGGCTGGCCACTGTGAGACCAGGATTTTGGACTAGGGACACAGCTACATTAGTAAAAAAAAAACCCACCAGCGTTTTGAATGCATTATAAACATGCAACACCAGATGGCGCTGGAGAGCAAAAAAAAGTCTTTGCGATTTTCCATAGTGGTTTTTTCCTCTTATGTTATAAGGGGTTAATTTCTGGCTTGTTTATAGTAGTTTTTCCCCTGTGTGTAGATCCACCGTAGGTGTACCTTTGGCCAGAAACAACACGGTCCTTCTACTGTTCGTATGTTTGATTCATTGTAAATAATGATCTCTGTCCTCAGTGGGGCTCATTTCCTAGAAAGTGTGTTTAGGATTGCAGCTTTAGTCCCTGGGAGTTGATCTTTCGTGCTTTCCAAAGGGATTCCAGTCGCTTCTGTTTAACTTGATTCTCTGACAGTGACATGATTGCAGACGCTTTTGACTGCTTGTTTTGCATCTGCTCTTGCTAACGTTCACTGGCTGGCCAAGATATTTCCCTTAGATTACAGACAGAGAATATTTTTTTTCAGGATTGCAGGTAGTGTGATAGAAATGTATTGTTCCCTGTGGTGCATATACTCATTTGTTCTGTCCCACTGTCATCTCTGATCAAACTGGTCCGACAGTCTATTGAAGCACTACACATAAACCTATGAATAAAGATAAAAATCTGGGTACACCACAGAGAGCGAGAACTCTTTCGCAAGACTCACAATTCTCTTTTGATAGTCTATTTTCATCGCAGGAGGGCTTTTGTGCCCCTCTGGCAGTGATCCACTGGGTTGGAGCAATATCTCTGATACAAAGAGCCTGTTTGATTGAGCCAATGACATATCTAGCCCAGGATCCTCTTCTCACAGTGGCCAATCAGATGCCTGGGGAAATCCTGCAAACTGCAGATGCGTGCAGCAGCATCCTACCCACCTGTGATTCCCAAAAACAGGTATTTAGAGGCATGCCGCCTCTGACAGCAAAGGTAGAACATAGGCATTGTGCCTAGTAACCATTGATAGCTTTCTTTTGTTTCTCAATTTGACTGTTTTACATGTTTTTTTAATGTAATGTGGTATTTTATGCATTGTGACTTGCAGTTACAGAGGTACCTAGGGTTACAGACGCTTCAGGTTACATATGCTTCAGGTTACAGACTCCGCTAACCCACAAATAGTACCTTGGGTTAAGAACTTTGCTTCAGGATGAGAACAGAAATCGTGCAGCGGTGGCACAGCGGCAGCAGGAGGCCCCATTAGCTAAAGTGGTGCTTCAGGTTAAGAACAGTTTCAGGTTAAGAACGGACCTCCGGAACAAATTAAGTTCTTAACCCGAGGTACCACTGTATTTTCATTGATCATAGTTAGGTAATTATTTGTTGTGATTGTTAAGAGTGAATTTCTGCTTAATTATTATTTGCTGGCGTTTTGAGAGTTAATTTTATTGTGTACCGTTATGTTCTAATAAATTATTGACTATTACTTTATTTGACATAAAGTCATTCCGTTTTAAAATTATGTTTTATCATGACTTTTTGTTTTGGATTAGGTTTATTATATGGTGTCAGGGGTTCAGGTGCAGAAGGGACGGATGGGGAGGAATCGGAGGGAGAAGTTAGCGACGATAGCCGACCGAGGTCCCTAAGTCTCTCTAGCGAATCGGAGGATTCGCAGAAAGGGGCTCCCGTGGGCAGAGCTGGGGGGTTGCCAAGAGGAACACCCCAGGAAGGAGGGACCAGAGGGGATTCAGAGAGCAGCAGCTGGAAATCCGGACCAGCTTCCCCACCAGAAAGCAGCAGCTGGAAATCGGGACCAGCTTCTCCACCGGAGAGCGGTAGGGGGGAGGAGTTCCAGGCATCGGGGCCAGGCAGCTCTCCGACAGCGGAAGGACATGAGTCAGGGCTAGCCACGCCTGCGTCAGAGAGCGAGGAAACGGTAGAAAGGAGGGTCGGAGACAGCGCGCGCGCGCCAAGTTCAAATGTACAAGAGGGAGGCGCAATGAGCAGCCCGGAAAGGGAGCCAGGTCCTAAAGCCCGCCGAAGGGAAGGGGAGGAGTCCGAAGGGTCCGCATCCGAAGCCTCCAGGAAGGAAGGAACCCCGGGGGGTGGTAGGACCCAGAGGCGAAAGGAGAGACGCAAGAGGTGGAGTAAGGCTAGAGTCTTAAACTGGTGTACAGGGGGCGGAGACTCAGATGGGACTTCGCCGATCTAGGGAATAGACGTAGAGACGCACGCTAGGATTTGGAAATGGAAACTATACTTCAATAAAGACTTTATACCGTTCTACCGGCTAGCGTTGGTCCTTTGTGAGCGGGACCTAGAGGCAGTCTCTGACATATGGTGTGTGTTCTTTGTTGTGTATTTTGCTGCAGTAAAACCGCCTTGCGTATAGTAATATAGAAAGCCGGTATACAAACTAAAAGTGAAATGAAAATGAAATGAAAATATCCTCCATGATTTTGCCTAATCCTTTTTTAAAGCCGTCCAGGTGAGCGGTTTGGAGTCTGTCAGAGTGAGTTCCATAGTTTAACTGCATGCTGTGTGAAGAAGTAATTTATTTTGCCTGTCCTGACTATTCCAATGTTCAGCGTCATTGGATGCCCATGGGCTCTGTTGTTATAAGAGAGGGAGAAAAGCTTCTCTAGTCACCTCCTCCATGCCATGCCATGCCACTTGTCTTTTCTCTAAAGTCTGAAGTGGTGTGACCCTTCCTCAAAGGGGAGCAGACCTCCAAGTGTCCTTATTTTCCAGGAACAGTCCCAGATTTACAGAATCTGCCTCAGTTTCTGATTTGATCCAGGAAAGTCCCACGTTTCCTTAGGACGTCCCTATTTTGATTTGAGAAATGGTGGGGGGTATGGAGTTATCCAACCCCCGCCGTCTGAAGGCAGCCCTGAATAGGGAAGGTTTTTAAAAAATGTTTAATGTTTTTATTATGTTTTTATAAATGTTGGAATGTGTCCAGAGTGGCTGGGGCAACCCAGTCAGATGAGGAGGGTATAAATACAGTGGTACCTCTGGTTGCGAATGGGATCCGTTCCGGAGCCCCGTTCGCAACCTGAGCAGAACACAAACCACATCTGCGCATGCACGGGTCGCGATTCACCGCTTCTGCACATGCGTGTGACGTCATTTTGAGCATCTGCACATGCACGAGTGGCGAAACCTGGAAGTAACCCTTTCTGGTACAGTGGTACCTCGGGTTAAGTACTTAATTCGTTCCGGAGGTCCGTTCTTAACCTGAAACTGTTCTTAACCTGAAGCACCACTTTAGCTAATGGGGCCTCCAGCTTTGCCGCACTGCCGGAGCATGATTTCTGTTCTCATCCTGAAGCAAAGTTCTTAACCCGAGGTACTATTTCTGGGTTAGCGGAGTCTGTAACCTGAAGCATATGTAACCTGAAGCGTATGTAACCCGAGGTACCACTGTACTTCCAGGTCGCAGCGGAATACAACCTGAAAATGCTCAACCTGAAGCAAACGCAACACAAGGGATGACTGTAATAAAATTCATTTCTCCCCATTTTCATCGGAGAAATGGGGTATGGGGGAGTTCAGTGCCCCTCCCCCCGGTTCACTGAATCACATGTTTTCCTCCATGCAGACATGGAGGAGAGGAAGAACTTATTGATACGATCACAATGGCACAGTGTATAGGGTTGCAATGGCACATATGAGAGTAAGTCGATAGAATCAAGAATCTATGAAGTCTACTCTTTTAAAGGGAGGCTTTCTCTGAGATACAGGCAGCTGTGCTGCCAAGAGGAATTAAATGATTAGGATGCGCACTGTTCAGGGTTATCAGGCCTTTTCACACTGCTGTGTTTAATGGGGGGAAAGCTACCCATCACAACACTCTGCTGAGCAACACAGTTACTAGACACAGTATTTTAAGGAGCAAAGTGAGAGCCCAGCCTCCCACAGCACTAGCTCTGAAGAAGAGAAGCATACTTATCCAGACAGAGCAGTAAACTAACGTTCTCCACTTTATTTACCTCTGTGGATCACAGAACGGTGCCTGGTTAGATCAAACATAGCTTAATCAAGGAAAGGTGCCATAGAACCATCCAGTTAAAAGCCATGCGAGGGCTTTCTTTCTTTTACCTGTTTACGTCTCAAGTACAGCACCTCCAATAAATGTATGTTTAATCTTCTGGTTCTACTAAACCAGGGATGGGCAACTTCTCTCTCTCCCCCTCCCCACCCCAGCCTCCGAGATGCAGTTGGACTCCACTGGGTTGCCCACTGGGCCTGGTAAGATGGAAGGTACGGAGGCCAACAGCAGGGGGAGCCAGAGCCCCATACAGGCAGAGACAACTATTTCTAGGTCCGCCCCCCTTGCCTCTCCCTATTCAGTTCCACAGGGATTGAGGAGAAGCTGACAGCCAATGCCACCTCCAGGCTGGTTGTAAATAAGAAGGCAGGCAAGTGAGGACTGTCTGAAGGCAGGCTGAGGTTCATGGGGCAGTGTGCCATTCCCTCTAATGGACCAGCCCCCACTTGCTTTGTTGCTATATAGAGCCTTGTTCTCAAGGTAACTCTTTTACCTTTGGTGGAGGGTGACAGGTTAGCAAGGGGTGCAGGGAAGTGTTTTTGAGCATTCAACTGCAATGCTCAAAGAGCTTCCTGCACATCGTGGAGACAGTGGATAGACAAACGTTTTTCTTCCTCTCACTAGAACCCATGGACATCCTATGAAGGAAAGAGGATGAAAACAGATACCCCATTCCAGAAGTGCCACCCCACACTTTGTCTGATATAATGGCTTAAATCAGCTTGGCTCTGAAAACTAGGGCAAGCTGTGACGTCTTAAGTTCCTTCAACCAGGAATGGCCATAGAAGGATGAAGACATTTTTCAGGGCAGACATACGTTTTTCTCCTCTGCAGCACTTAGGAAAATGAGACCCAGAGATCCTTGGGAAGGGACCAGAGGATTGTTTTTAGCAGCAGGCTACAGAGTCGAAGGGGTCAGGCTTTATGAATTAAAGCAATGACACCTCAGTGCTACCCCTGAGCTTGAATGCTATCATTTCGTGGTCTGCGCTGAGATGAAAATGGCCTCGCCTTTGGTGAGTTTCAGCTGCACTTCCTCCAGATAAATCCTGGCGACGTTCAGTACAGATTCCAGTTGACACTTCAGCTCCTTTTGGAAGCCGCTGTAAAAACCCAGCTAAGAAAAGGAACGGCAGCATTGCAAGAAGCTGAGACTGCGGTTCTAAACGTATCACTCTTCTTTTTATCTAGCTCACCACTGGCTTCTTTTATCTTTCTGTATTAAGTTTAAGCTCCTTTATCAATTCAAGACTCTCTCTGTGGTCTTGCTTCACCTCTTCTCATTGCTTTCTCTATATTCGCCCCCTCTTAATCTTCTTCCCGCTAATACTACTAACCTGTCTAGGGAAAACTCCTTAGGGAGCAATCCTGTACACAGAAGAAGCTGGCACAAAGCAAGCAGGCATAATTTAAGCTGGTGTAGTTACGCCAGAGCCAAACTCCATTTGGCACCACTGCTACTGCAGGCTGAGCTGATCTGAGCCTGAAAGAGGGAAAGCAGGCCTTTACAATTGTGTTTGAGACACACCATCCTTTTCATTGGGTTGACATAATGTCAATAGGCAAGGAGTACCAGAGGAGGGATGCGGGTGGCGCTGTGGGTTAAACCACAGAGCCTAGGACTTGCCGATCAGAAGGTCGGTGGTTCGAATCCCTGCAACGGGGTGAGATCCCATTGCTCGGTCCCTGTTCCTGCCAACTAGCAGTTCAAAGCACATCAAAGTGCAAGTAGATAAATAGGTACCGCTCCGGCGGGAAGGTAAACGACGTTTCCGTGCGCTGCTCTGGTTTGCCAGAAGCAGCTTAGTCATGCTGGCCACATGATCCGGAAGCTGTACGCCAGCGTCCTCGGCCAATAAAGCGAGATGAGCGCCGCAACCCCAGAGTTGGTCCCTTTAGGTCGGTTACCTTTACCTTTTACCAGAGGGTAGGTTCTGCCACGCTGAAAGATTGACTCTTTTGGTACAATGCCCCCAATATATTTAGGAGAAAATGGCCCTTCCTTTGTCATCACTGAGATCTTGGAGCAGTCACAGATCGGCATACCCATCCAAGGGTTTGCCAAAATATTGAACACTTTTAAAGGCACATGCCTGGATAGTTCAGTTGGCTAGCACGTGGTGCTGATGACGCCAAGGTTGCAGGTTCGATCCCTGTATGGGACAACGGCATATTCCTGCATTGCAGGGGGCTGAATGAGATGATCTTCTATGATTCTGTGATGGCTTGAGGGAGCTTTCCTATCAAGCCTACCTACCCAATGACAGGTGGCCTCATTTCATGAGTGCATTACCCACTGGACTGGACCATGTGTGTGTGTGTGTGTAGAAATTTACATAAACTGCATATGCTGGACACAAGAAAAGTGGACAGAAGGAGCAGCAAAAGGCAAAGAAACCGACTCTTGCCTGTTGTGGGAGGCATGCATATTGGATGGGGTTTGGTTAATGACTTTTTGATCCTTTAGGCAACAAATTTCTGCGCTGGCAGCGAACTGCTAAGGATCTGAATACTGCATGTTGGGCAGGTTTTGGGAGGCAATCAGAGGTTCTCCTGTCAGTTGCGCTCCAAGCCTCCAACTTGCCAGATGGAGGGGAAGGGATTTAATAAGAGAGACGGATTTTCTTTTTCCCATCAGCAGCTGTAGGTCAGAATAGCAGGCAGGGTGCTGAAACTTGTGTTAGTTCTACACGTGTTCATCTCTTAAGGGCAATTTTTGTACTGCTGTATAAGTGGCTTGACCGGCTGTTCAGAGGCGGCCTGCTGTTTCCGATTTACAGCATCCAACTCGGGGGGCCCAGAGCAGATGTCTGTACATGAGGATCCTTGGTCTGAAGAAACTGCTGTGTTTATTTAAAAGCCAGGAGTGGAATATAGGGCCAAAAGTAGTAAAGTACATTAATTTTATTTTTTTAAAAAATAATGTACTTTTTTACTTTTTTTATAAGCTTTCTGTCTTTGTTTCTCAATACGATCCTTTTGCATGGTTTTGTATGTATTGTGGTATTTTATGCACTTTGATTTGCTGTCATTTTTATTGATCATAGTTTAGTAAATAAATTATTATTAATAATAATAATAATAATAATAATAATAATAATAATAATAATAATAA
>JAXCMG010000037.1:2771777-2794281 GCA_034642415.1 Podarcis siculus
AATAATAATAATAATAATAATAATAATAATAATAATAATAATAATAAAATTTATTTGCTGTCCATCTGACCGGGTTGCTCCAGCCACTCTAGGTGGCTTCCACCAAATTAAACACATTAAGCACTGTAAAACATCAAACATTAAAAACTTCCCTATACAGGACTGCCTTCAGATGTTTTCTAAAAGTCAGATAGTTTTTTATTTCTTTGACATCTGATGGGAGGGTGTTCTACAAGGGGAGCCCGACTACCGAGAAGGCCCTGGTTTTTTAATTGTAATTGTTAAGAGTGAGTTTCTGTTTAATTGTGAGTTGCTCATACTCTGAGAGTTAATTTTATTATGTGCTATCATATTCTAACGGATTATAGAATATTACTTTATTTGGTATAAGTTGTTTATTTTAAAGTTATGATTTTACCATGACTTTTTGCATTGGATCAGATTGTTATAAGGTGTGTGATCTTTGTTGTATATTTTTGCTGTTTCTTCGGCTTTCAAACCACCTTGGGGATAGTTAAATAGAAAAAGCAGTACACAAATTGAAAGTGAAAATGAAATGAAATTTTCTCTTGTGAGCATTCCTAAATCTCCATCCTATATCTGACTCCTGGCTTTTAACTAAAACACAAGATCTGAAACCTTTAAAACTTACGGATTTTGCTGATGCTCTGGTAGTTTGGCTTTGTAGGTTATAGAATCATTCGTAGGAATATTGGGAGCATCCTTATTCCGAGTCAGACTACCAGCTCATCTTGTTTAGTTCAGACTACACTGACTGGCAGCAACTCTCTGGGCATTTAGACAGGAACCTCTCCTAGTCCTACCTGAGATGTTGCAGACCTTCCAAGTGTCCCTATTTTCCAGGGATTTACAGACGCCATCCCAGTTTCTGATTTGATCCCAGAATGTCCTGCTTTTCCTTAGGATGTCCCTATTTTCATTGGAGAAATGTTGGAGGGTATGGAGTTCTGCGACCCTTGAGCCAAGGAGCTAAGTAACTACACAACCTTTGGCATCTGAAGGCAGCCCTGTATAGGAATGTTTTTTAATGTTTAATGTTTTATTATGTTTTTATATATGCTCAAAGCTGCCCAGAGTGCCTGGGCCAACCCAGTCAGATGGGCAGAGTATAAATAGTAAAAAAATGTGTTGTTGTTGTTGTTAAATAGGGTGTCCCTATCTTCATCAGATAGGGCCACAGAGCCTAGGACTTGCCGATCAGAAGGTTGGCGGTTTGAATCCCCGCGATGGGGTGAGCTCCCGTTGTTCGGTCCCTGCTCCTGCCAACCTAGCAGTTCGAAAGCACGTCAAAGTGCAAGTAGATAAATAGGTACTGCTCCGGCAGAAAGGTAAACGGCGTTTCCGTGTGCTGCTCTGGTTAGCCAGAAGCGGCTTAGTCATGCTGGCCACATGACCTGGAAGCTGTACGACAGCTCCCCCGGCCAATAAAGCGATATGAGTGCCGCAACCCCAGAATCGTCCGTGACTGGACCTACTGGTCAGAGGTCCCTTTACCTATCTTCATCAGAGAAATGTTGGAGGGTATGATGTTGGGAATTGAACCAGGTGTAAGGCAGATGTTCTACCGCTGAATCAAGGCCCTTCTCTCCCCCTCAAAAGAAGGTCATTTATTATTATTTTAAACATTTTAATCCTGCTACAATGTACACCAAGATACCCAATTGGATGAAGATGCAGGGAAGGTGTTTTAAAGCATCATGCAACATTTAGAAAAAATAAGGACATATAAAAACTTAGAAAGGAGAAGAATAGAAAAAGTAGTATTAGAAGTGCTACTGCTGCCTCTCCACATATGATCCAACTTGGACCATGTGATCATCATCTGAGGCCCTTCTTCATGTGCCTCCCCTGCAAAAGGTCCGGAGGGCAGCAACACGAGAATGGGCCTTTTCTGCACCACACAACAACATTCCTCTTTTCCAGGCCTTTGGCTAATTAAACAATCTATGGCATATGGGGAGGGGTATTCTCGTTTGTTACTATGTTATGCATTTTTCAGTTTTTATATTGTAAACAGCCCTGTGATCTTTGGATGAAGGACAGTATGGGGGTGGGGGAGTGAAATAGAGAAACATGGCCTGCCTGTGTACAGTGGTACCTGTACACTTCAGGTTACATACGCTTCAGGTTACAGACTCCGCTAACCCAGAAATAGTGCTTCAGGTTAAGAACTTTGCTTCAGGATGAGAACAGAAATTGTGCTCTGGCGGCGCGGCAGCAGCGGGAGGCCCCATTACCTAAAGTGGTGCTTCAGGTTAAGAACAGTTTCAGGTTAAGTACGGATCTCCGGAACGAATTAAGTACTTAACCCGAGGTACCACTGTATTAAGATTCCTGAAAGGATATAATGCAATCAGAAAAAGTTACGCAAGGGCCACCTACTTCCTGTTCTGATGTCATCAGAACGCGGCAGCTAAAAAAGCCAATGCAATTCTGGGCTGCATCAATAGGAGTATAGCATCTAGATCAAGGGAAGTAATAGTGCCACTGTATTCTGCTCTGGTCAGGCCTCACCTGGAGTACTGTGTTCAGTTCTGGGCACCACAGTTTAAGAAGGACAATGACAAACTGGAACGTGTCCAGAGGAGGGCAACCAAAATGGTCAAAGGCCTGGAAACGATGCCTTATGAGGAACGGCTAAGGGAGCTGGGCATGTTTAGCCTGGAGAAGAGGAGGTTAAGGGGTGATATGATAGCCATGTTCAAATATATAAAAGGATGTCACATAGAGGAGGGAGAAAGGTTGTTTTCTGCTGCTCCAGAGAAGCGGACACGGAGCAATGGATCCAAACTGCAGGAAAGAAGATTCCACCTAAACATTAGGAAGAACTTCCTGACAGTAAGAGCTGTTCGACAGTGGAATTTGCTGCCAAGGAGTGTGGTGGAGTCTCCTTCTTTGGAGGTCTTTAAGCAGAGGCTTGACAACCATATGTCAGGAGTGCTCTGATGGTGTTTCCTGCTTGGCCTCGATGTTGGACTCGATGGCCCTTGTGGTCTCTTCCAACTCTATGATTCTAGGAAGTTCTAGGGACTCAAAATGTTATGCAGCCTAGGGTCTCCTAACCTTTTGTTCCTATGCACAATAGAAGAATTTCCCTCCCTTCCCACAATACTCTCATGACCTCAACATTGAAATGCTGCCTCCAGACACGGCCAGCGATTAGTGTCCACGTCCGTCGTGCAACAATCCAGACTAGTGCAGTCAAGAATACTGAAAGCTAAAATGCTAAAGCGTCTGGCTTAGTGGACCATGTGGAACGCAAATCGATAGGAGAAAGCATTTTCAGGCAGGCAAGCGTGGTTCAGTGACTGCGGTAACACAACAACATGTGTGTAATTGTAGAGTAATGTGATCAAATGTCAAAAGGGACAAAGCCAACAGTACATTGTTAGAATTACCTTGACAACCAGCCTGATCCCATCAGCTTTGAATTCAATTACGTTTCAGCCGGGAAAAATATATTCCGTCCCACAAAGCCAACATTTTGGCACATTCTAGCATGACCAATAAGAGAGAATGAGCCAGTGCTATGCAGATACAGTATAAGTTAAGTTTGATTCCTAATGGCAGGGCATAGCGGGGGACATTTAATCCACATCCCCCAATAAACCATGCTTACTGCACAAGGCAAAAACATTCCTCTTCTCCCAGGACTCTGGCTACTTAAACTCTGGCCTTAAAACTGTATAGGTGAGGGGGGGGGATACTGTTTTGTTTGCTACTGTGTTATGTATTTTGGTGTTTTTATATTGGATGAAGTAGAGAAATAGTAATAACAAACAAACAAACAAACAATCTTTTTAAATTTCCAGATTATCAGCAAATGCTGCCATTCCCTACTATGGGACATAGTAAAAACATTACAGCAAAAGCAAAGTCTGCCCTCCATTCTCCTTGACACAGTTCTCTGCAGGCGTTTCTAACCCCTTCAGGGATCTATGAACTATATAAACCTACCCACTGAAAGTTCTCCGCCTGTCATCATGATGGGCATTGTGTGTGTGTAAATACACAATATCTTCACATTTAAAAAACGATGTACATTGGTGCCTCGCAAGACGAAATTAATTCGTTCTGCGAGTTTCTTCGTCTTGCGATTTTTTTCGTCTTGCGAAGCACGGTTTCCCGAAAACCTCAAAAAAGGCTACCACACCGCGCGCTATGAGTTGCTCTCACAAGACGTTTTCATCTTGCGCAGCAAGTCCATAGGGAAATTCGTCTTATGAAGCAACTCAAAAAAGAAAAACTCTTTTGTCTTGCGAGTTTTTCATCTTGCGAGGCATTCGTCTTGCGAGGTACCACTGTATAATAAGTATATTGCTATTCTCAAAGCAGGAAGAGATAACAAAATAGACATAGACATAGCTATATAAACACTTATGTATCAGGTATCGCTTTTGAATTTATTCTCCAGTAGCTGGATATTTTTCTTGAGTCTTCGTATATTAGTGCATCACAAAAGGGTTGTATCCTTCTCCTCCCTTTTCCCTCCTGTGCCCTCCGTGTGCTCTGAACGGTCCCCTACTCCTCCACAACCAGACCACCATTTTGAGGGTTTGCAAGGCATAGCTGTCAACGTTTCCCCTTTTTTAAGGGAAATTCCCTTATTCCGAATAGGATTCCTCGCAGGAAGGAAAAGTTTGCAAGGGCTTGGAGGGGACAGGAGCGGGAGAGGAAGCTCTGTTGTATGAGAGGATCTACAGCGGTTCTCCAACAGCTGATAAGACCAAGACTTTTGCCATTTTTATTATGAGTCAACTGTCAGTTTGCATTTCTTAGTGCAGAAAGGATTGATCTGATGTGTAGAGATCTTCCCTATTCTAATAAATTCATGAGGGTTCTGGAAGCTTCTCTGTGTGTGAAAGAAACAAGCAGAAGGTTCATGATGTTTGGGTTATTCCTTCAGAGAAGCTGAGTACAGCTGGCTTAAACTGGTTCTCTTATCTCTTTCAGTCAAGGTCATGCTGACTATAATAATAGGCCAGAAGGAGCCTGGGTTTCACTTTCTCTTTCTATCTCCCTTCTGGTGTGATGTTCTGTACATAGTATGCTTAGTGTTAAGGTTTAGACTTATTATAAATTATTGTTAAGTTTAAGTCAAGTCTGCTGCAACTGGATTTCTTATGGACAGTGTCTATCCTGGATGTATTGGATTTGTGACCATGATGCTCATTTGCCTTCAGTAGCAGTAAAGCTCTAATGGATGAAATATTAATTGCCTCTGGTCTATTTTGGGGGAATCCTGCAACGTGTTTACATTTCTAAATATACATTGGGATCTGCTCTGGGTTGATTCTGAGTAGAATTTCAGTGACATCAACATGGCTGCGGTTGCCATTTGTGTGGCTAGTGGAACATTCCTAGCTACAGAAAGCTGACATAATTTACACTGGCTTATGTTCCCCCTATTCCAAACTCAGCTCCAGAGGAATTTGACTTGTGCCACTCTTTTTGCCAGGTAAGTTCCACCGAGTTGTTAGGTCATGAGACCAAGCTGAAAGGGGTGTAGATTACTTGTGCCTCTCCTCGTTCTGTGCCCCCTTGCCACACCCCTAAAAGGTATCCCTGCCCATACGGGCCACTCGTGTCCGACTCTAGGGTTGTGCGCCCATCTCACTTAAGAGGCTGGGGGCCAGCGCTGTCTGGAGGTCACGTGGCCAGCGTGACGAAGCTTCTCTGGTGAGCTGGCACCAGCGCAGCACACGGAAACGCCGTTTACCTTCCCGCTATAAAGCGGTACCTATTTATTTACTTGCACTTAAGAGTGCTTTTGAACTGCTAGGTGGGCAGGAGCTGGGACTGAAAGACGGGAGCTCACCCCGCCGCGGTGATTCGAACTGCTGACCATGCGATCGGCAAGCCCTAGGCACTGAGGTTTTACCCACAGCGCCACCCGCGTCCCCACACCCCTAGACTCCATCAAATGATTGACAGGTGATTGACTGCCCCACCCACCTGTCAAATTTGCCCCTTGAGGCTAGGATCTGATAAGGATCTGTCTCGCAGAACCAAAAGAGGTTCTCATCCACCGTTTTATAAGGAAGGCTATATTTCTAGTCATTGCATAACAGATAGCAAGGCATAGTGCAGCAAATTACCTCATGCAAATGTTTAAAATGCGAACACCATTTGTTGGGGTAAATGTAACGCACAGTAACACTGAAGCAAACATTATTTTTATACAATAATCTTCTTTAGCAAAGCTGCAATAAATCTGGGGATCTAGTCAATGAATTAAATGGGATAACACAGACCTCAGTGAATACCTGGCAGGAATCAATAGGAATTGCAAACTAAAAGGCAGAACAGGTATTTAATTTTAAACAGCATTCCTAGTTGACTGACTAATGCTTCCTGTGTTTTGCGATTCTTCAAAATAATACTCTGATTTGCATTTCATTTCAAATGCTGTGCAATATTGTTTTGTAATGCTAATTCCGTCTCTCTCTCTTTTTTTGCGGTTTACATTTCAAAGGGTCTGTGTCGCCTCCGCTGTATATGGAGTGCAGCCACTGATAACAATATATGTAATTTCTCAGCCTTAAAAATAAATGATTATGGCCCAAACTACAAGAAACATTGGAGACCCATGATGGAATTGCCTAATACTTAGCTATTTTTAGCTTAGCCCGTGACCTAAGCATATACCACTGATTTCCCTTCTTTCTTCCTGCATGTTTGGGCCCTATCAGAAATGCTTTGTAGAATACAACCGATAAGGCCTTACAAAACATCAGCAGCGGTAATGTATTGTGCTGATCAGTCAAAACATTTATTCCCACTTATGTAATAAATAGGCGTGCATCTAGTTACTAAGTTAAAAACAGGTGTTTGTGAGGATGAGGAGGTAATGAACAGGAAGGAAGGAACTCTGATGGGATAGAAGTTTGAGGAAACTTCAGGAAACATTGAGACCCAAATAAAATGAGGGGGGCCCCAAGACTCCAGGTTGCATACCTGTGGAAGACATCACTTCATTTGAATACGTAAACTACTACAGACATCCAACATGCTCCAAAATTGGCCATAAACATTACACTTATCATATGTATATGAGAGTCAGGCCCTGCGAAGTATTTCTGCAGCTTAATTTTCTAAATATTAATACCTGAGTATTTTTATACAGTTATATGCATTTGTTGCATTATCTGCTTAAGACAGTAGTACTACCCCTTGGGTGGGGCAGTGGGGTTACCTAGCGGGGCGCTAAGAGGCAACTGGGTGGCAGAGGTGTACATGACTATCAGGCTTTGAAAAGCTGGTATCACTGGACGAGGTTCCTCAATTTTGTTGAATTAATTAAGCTAAGTAGTATTAATTGGATTTTGAATGAAGTTCTATTTAATTTTTAACTGCTTTGAATTGTTCTGTCATCTTAGTGGGTCGTGCAAAATGCTATTCTGAATAATGCTTTTGATAGGGTAGGGGGGCACTGGGCATGTATTTATAGAACCAAGGGGGCTGTGCCCCCCTCAGAGTTTGGGAAACACTGGTTTATGTGCCTGCTACTTTAGTTAATGTGGGATATGCGTAGAATATTACACTCCATTATAATAATGCATATGACACATGATAACTGTTTGGGTTTTCTTTACCAAACGACTTCTCTAATTCATGGAGTTAGATAAGAATTAGGAGGGGGGAACACCATAAAGATATGATTGACACTGAGATTTTCTGAAAGCTCGATCCCTGGAGAAGACAGTAGAGGGGGCATTATTATCCTGATTCCTGCATCCCATACTTTTATCCCTACACTAGTTTCCTTGATTGTTGCTTGCCTTTGGCAGCTTTGTGCTCATGTTTGCTGTTATGTCTGTGCCTAATAAAGTAACTTCTTTAATTGCACCCTGTTCAATAACTTCTGTTATTTTGATTTCATATATGATGTACCCACCCTCTCTCCCCAGCCTAGGGATTGCTTGGTTGATAACGGAGGGGATAGAGATGAAATGAAATACATAACACGGCAGCGTAAGAGTTTTGTACTTACCTGTAAGACAGCTGGTGAGTGACAGAAGCAGGGTGAGTTTCCATGACGACGGCATCGCTCGCCTCGAAGGTCTTACGCCTCCCGTTTGTGTGATTGTTAGCAGCTCGGAGGTTCCTTCATTAAAACGCAGCCTGGTGAAGCAAAACACAGCTCATTGATAAGGATGTTGTCTTCCTTTTTTCTTTGCAAAATGATCACATGCACAAAGAGCTGCAAGAGCGATGCAGTTCTTAACTTGAGCCAGCGTGGTGAAGTGGATTAGAGTGTGGGACTAAAGGTAAAAGGTAAAGGACCCCTGGATGGTTAAGTCCAGTCAAAGGCGACTATGGGGTTGCGGCGCTCATCTTGCTTTCAGGCCGAGGGAGCCGGCGTTTGTCCGCAGACAGCTTTCCAGGTCATGTGGCCAGCATGACTAAACCGCTTCTGGCGCAACGGGACACCGTGATGGAAACCAGAGCACACAGAAATGCCGCTTACCTTCCCTCCACAGCGGTACCTATTTATCTACTTGCACTAGCATGCTTTCAAACTGCTAGGTTGGCAGGAGCTGGGACAGAGCAACAGGAGCTCAGCCTGTCACGGGTATTCGAACCACCGACCTTCCAATCGGCAAGCCCAAGAGGCTCAGTGGTTTAGACCACAGCCCCCCCCCCCCCAAGTGTAGGACTAGGACCTGGGAAAACAGGGTTCAAATTTACACTCAGCTACAAAATTAAAAGTCGGCCTCAGCATCACCTCACACTATTAGTCTAACCCATCTCATAGGAGGATAAAATGGGGCTGGGTTGGGTGTGCCGAACCATGCATGCCACTTTAAGCTCCTTGGAGGAAAGACTGGATAAAAAGTAATAAAAATAAATAAGATCATGATGATGAGCAGCCTGCAGAGAGCCATTTGATAACAATCAGAAGGAGGGCCTTTTCTGTGGTGGTGCCCACTCTCTGGAATACTCTTCTCTCAGAAACAAGGCACTCAGCAACGTCTCAGTGCATGCTGAAAACTATTATTATTATTATTATTATTGGTCGTGACTTTGGCTGGCCATTGCTGTTTGCCACTGTAGAACTTAAGGTTTTTTGATTGCTTGATTGTTCCAGTGCTCTTTTTTCTGGGGGGATGTAGGGGTACGCATACCCCTAAACATTTTGTTAATCTATGTTTGGCCTCATTGAAGGGCAGTATTTCAATATGAGTAGGAAAATGAGAGTACCCCCTAAAAAAATTTTTAACCACTGGATTTTTCTATTTGGAGGTGGTGGTGGTGGTGGTATTTAAGAAAAATGGTAAAAAATAATATAATTACAGAATATAGAAAAATGTTCATGTAAGTAATTTCATATTATGCATCCACACACACACACACACACACACACACACACACACACACCAATTACGGCTTTGAAAGCATTATATAACTTCTTAGGCCACACCATAACTTAATGGTATTTAGCTTATACAATAATGTAATTACTATTACATTTTAAGCAGAACGCCCAATTTATATGAGTGAAAATAATACGCAAGGTTGAACAATGACTTGGTATTTTACATTACAATAATTAACAAAGGAACTATTGCACTGCATATTTTTTTGTACACCACCCTGAGTTGCCCGCCTAACAGGTGGAACATAAATATTGTGATGAGTAAGTCAAAATAAATATGAAAAATAAACTTATTTATTTAAGGCACTTACTGAAGATGATGAGGTAAAAATCACCACAGACTTTTGTCCCTTCCGCAATTGTCTCAGAATATTACAGATGCATCTCTAAACCAACCCCCCATCCCCCATATTTGCTAGAGTCTGGTCCACAGGATGGAACCACTTTGGGCAGCAGGTGGGAGGTATCCAGTTTATGTGTTTATTTAATTCATTCATGTGTTTATTTAATTCTGTTTATGAATCACTTTACATAAAATATCTCAAAGCAATTTAAAAAAACAACAACATCAATTCTTCTTGGTGGGTTTTGCAGGACTAGATGGGTCATTGGCCTGATTCAGCAGCATAGCTGTCAAGTGTCCCTTATTTGAAGGGACAGTCCCTTATTCCAGCACCATGTCCCGCTGCTGTCCCTTATTGATGGATGTCCCTTAAATGTCCCTTAAATGATGTCCCTTAAATTTCAAAGGAAGCAGCTCCTCTCCCTCCCTCCCTGCCGGCCAGGGAGGAGGGAGGCTCCAACTGTGTTGCTTGGCTGCGTTGCTCACCCAATAAGAAGTCTAAGAACGACTGGGGGGTGGAGCTTGCATGCCTTGTGTGTGGCTAGTTAATGCAAGCTGAGGGGGTTTTTGAATGCTGGACCCCATTTTGTTGCACGTGCTGCTGCAAACTTTGCAGTGCAAAGCCAGGCCGGGGAGCCATCTTAAGTTGAGGCTGTATAGGCCTTGTGCATGTGATTCAAATTCTGTTCAGTTGAACCTCTGGTTACAAAGTTGGTTGGACAGTGTTCTCGAAGCTACCATCATGAGTTTGACCAGACTGCAGGAGGACAGGAAGACTGGAGTGCCTGGAACAGGCTGCAGGTCCCTTATTTTGCCTGCTGGTCCCTTATTTTCAAGGCTGCTGGTCCCTTATTTTCAAATCTGTAAGTTGACAGCTATGTTCAGCAGGCTCTTCTTATCTTCTTATCTCTTTAAAATGTTGGAGTATGGAATGATCCTGTTCAGTGTTCCTGACAGACAGCCATGCCTTGTTCAGGATACATCATTCCACTGCGCTCTCTCTCTCTCTCTCTCTCTCTCTCTCTCCCATTTTCCCATTCATGGCTCCTCAGAAATAAGAGAATCGGGCAATATGAACCAACCACAGTGTCAGAACATTTTTAAAAATGTGATGCTAGCAGTGATAAAGTGAAAAACAGATCATGGTCCCTCAGAGAGGAGGGATTTTCCACATGTGTTGCTAACCATCTGCCTAAAGAATACCATTAGCTTGTCATTAACAAATGAATCTTCAGATCTTTGGGCTCTTTTCTGAGAGACCCAACTCTGGTGAGCAACAACAATCCACCAGCACAGAGGGCATTTTGGCATTTATTTTCATATTTGAGATATTGTTTGGTATATTTAGACAGAGGAATAGCTCAAATGCTGTTCAAATTTCTTTTTTAAAAAATCTCTTGGGAAATTTCCAGGTTGTTAGTGCAAGAATTGCAGTGGTCACTTAGAAGTCGGTAGTTTTTGATTATAAAAATGCCTTCTGTGTACTATACAAATATTTATTTACTATTTTCAAATGGGGGATTGAAATTACCCAGACCTGCTCTGCCACCTCTCCTTTTTTCCACGCTCACTTGACATTTCTCTGCCATTTCAGATTCTTGCCAGAGCTGCAGTAGATGTCCAGCTTAAAAAAATAAAATAAATGACTTGCAAGCTACTATGTATTTCCTCCTAGTTTTCCCAGATATTTTCTACACCACATTTTTCTCTATGGAGTACACAAGAAGCAGTGCATTAAGAAATTATTCTGTGGGTTTACTCTGAGTAGGACTAGCATAGGAAACAATCTATGTGGTAAAACTGTTCCTGCACTGTACCACTTCAGACCCTCTGAAATATCTATATTCCAGGGACAGGCCCTGATTTACAGAAGCTATACCCCACACATCTCATTGGGTTGCCCTAGCCACTCTGGGAAGCTTCCAACATACATAAAAACATAATAAAACATTAAACATTTAAAAAGCTTCTCTATACAGGGCTGCCTTCAGATGGCTCGGGGGTTGGAAAACTCTATACCCTCCAACATTTCTCCAGTGAAAATAGGGACATCCTAAGCAAAAGCGGGACATTTCGGGATCAGATCCAGAAACCAGGACAGCTTCTCTAAACCAGGGACATCCCAGGGACACTTGGAGGCTCTGAAGTGATACAGTGCAGGAACAGTGTTACCACTTTATCTGCCATTGAGATTGAAGTAAGTGTGTGCTTTTAAGAAGGCATGAATACCTATCACTAAACATTTTACTTAAAAAGCAGCGAAAGATTCTTGTCAGCAGATTCCATGGTAATTATTTTTCTCCCCCAAGGATTTCACTTTTTGAACATAGGCAGTATGCTCTTATCTTACCAAGGATTTCAGAATTAACGCCCACCCCCTCCCTCACAAAACACACACCTCCAAAAACACCGCTTCACAAAATATTTCAACCTTAACCACTTAGAAACTTGCTTTGGAGCTATGCCCTGTCACTCAAATCCTGCTTTAATTGGGGTTTATACAGCACTTTCAGCTGAATAGCCACTTCCAAAGTATCAGAAGTAACTATGAAGTTTTGCATATAAATTCAAACCCCGACACATTAAATCAGGTCTGCCTGGGACAGGCTCAGTGGCCTGGCTGGTGGAGTAATACAAGCAGAAAAGTTAGGATACCCCAAGGATATTAAGTTTTATGGATTTCTTTTGCATAATAATAGGATTCGAATGAGCTCTGAAGCCCCCTTCTTACTTGTTAAAAGGAGAAATGGCATATCTATTAAACTTTTTTTAACCCATTTTTATTCTTATCACTTTACACTGGAGCGGGCAGCTTCATGGAATCAGCCCTTTTAGATGAGGAGGACATAAAATGTGCCTGCCGGCGGTTGAAGAGGGATCGTCATCTGCAACTCAAACGCAGCAAGTAATTTGAGACAAAGGACATTTGTGCTGGAAATGTAGTCTCTTTCTGTCTTGCAGGTTATCGGAAAGGCGAACTTTTGGTTCCAGGGCTGGCCAGAAGGTTTCTCTCCCCAAAATGTTCCGAATTTTTATTTTGCACCTGCTGTAAAAAGATGCAAAATCATTGGGGGGGGATAAATTAAGGAGGTGCATTTGCACCTCTTGCGTTACTGAGCTGCATCGGATGCCTAGTTTTTGCACCACCCAGCAGGCTGCAGGTACCCTGCACCACTGTGATTGGACCCCTCCTGCAGATGATGTTGATCTCTAGCTTCCATCATCCCCAGCCAGCATGGCCAATCGTGAGTGACGATGGAAGTCAACATCTGGAGAGCCACAACTTCCCCATATTTGCTGTATCTTCATGCTTACAGTCTGTACATGAAATGTTTTAGTGGGCCAGATTCCCGCAGAGCTTTTAAAATTACATCACATAGAATTATAGAGTTGAAGAGTTGGAATATGCAGCTGTCCCTTACAGGGATTGAACCTGCAACCTTGGTGTTATCAACAGTGTTCGAAACTGAGATATGAAAGCTAGGAGCTAAGTGGCACCTTCAGACTAGGCTATGGCCGCAACAATGGAATGTCCAGGTGCACTTTTTTATAACAAGAATACAGAGCTGAAAATGAATGTACTGCAGCTCAAATATTATGTTCGTTATTCACATGGTCTAGTAGTCCTTCCCCTACCCACCTCGGTAATATTCTTAAGAAGGTCTCTTCTCCAGTCTTCAGAGAGTAGCTAGAAGTGGGGAGGCAGAAAAAGGTCCTCCTTTGCTTCCACTCTCCAGTTTTAATCTGAAATCTTAGGCGCAGTACAGAGCTCAGACAGTGCTTGCGCTAATGAAATTCCCTGTCACAAAATGCGTCTAGAACAATGGGAGTTTCAAACACTGGTTATCAGCACCATGCTGTAAGCAACTGAGCTATTCAGACTCATGTGTATAATAAAATATGATTATACATCTTGCTTCTTGAATTTAACTCTCCTTTATCAGTCTTTGCAACTTTCACTAGGAATAAATACATTTCGAAGTGGATAAATAGTTCCTGCTAGTCTGCATCCTTCTCTCCTCTTGGTTTGGTTTTTGAGCCAAACGAGACATTTATTTTATTATGTAGCACACAGCTAAATAGCTTGCATTTTCCTTAAGTAACTAAAGGCACAGGGGAGACCAATTTTTATTGGGAAGACATCACGAGAAGAGGGATTATCGCTTCACCGCCACCCAGCAATTGGAGTTGAGATTCTCCCTGTGCAGCTAGACACCTTAGGGAAAAAATTCCCATTGGCACCAATTGAGCTTGCCTACTTTTTCAGAACGTATTAGAGACTGAATTAATGAGAGTCTGTATCTGCATGTGGATGTATGTGTGCTATACCCTATGTACCATGTTCATGCACACAGACATTATTACAGAATCCTGGATAGATTGAATAGCTTGCAGTTTTCTGACTGCTTTCTATGTAAATTCATAGAGATCAATTCATATGTAAATAAAACTCTAGTCTATATGAATGTTTACTCATACGAGATTGTGTTAGGCCCAAGAGGCTATTCCACAATAGTTGGGCACATTGTCAGCTGCATACATGCACTTATATACAGATGAGTAAATTCATAGTAATCTCAGTTGACAAGAAAGACAATCTATAAACACACACACACATCCATTTTTTGTTCATGGCAATAACTATGGGAGAGCACTGCCGATTATAATTCCCCAGCAGCGAAGGCTTCATAGTTGCATTTACAACATGTTAACTCAAACACTTTGCAACATCTTATTCATATTTTAGCTTTATAACCTATACCCAGCCTTTCCCCAAGGGTTCGCAGCGGATAACAGTCTTCATAAAATGTGATTAAACACAGCATATAAAAAGGTGCAAAAAAGCCCTGCTCGTTCAGCCCAGGCTTTGCAGGGGGGGAGGGGAGAGAAGAAAGAAATGTTCATGTCACTTACGCTGCAATTCTATCGTCCCTAAGGAGTCTCTGAAGTTGGAAAAGGTCTATCCTCGGAAAGGGAGATTCAACCTCATACAGCTTCCAATGAAGGAATAGGCCAAAAAAAGGGAAGTGTTCCATAGGTGTGTTTGAAGTATGCTGACCATCCTATTCCCTGGACTTTGGAATGGGGAACAAACTACGTCAGCTCAGACCCTCCAAGTGTCCCTGTTTTCCAGGGACAGTCCCAGATTTATGGAAGTCATCCTGGTTTCTGATTTGATCCTGTAACAACCAGTGTTTCCTTGCGGTGTCCCTATTTTCACCAGAGAAATGTTGGAAAGTATGGCATTATGCGACCCCCCCAAGCCAAAGAGATAAAGTAAACATAAAACCGATAGGAAGACACCTGAAGGGAGTCCTGTATAGAATTTTTTAAAAAAATGTTTAATGTTTTATTATATGTTGGAAGACACCCAGAGTGGTTGCACCAACCCAGTCAAATGGGTATATATAATAAATTTATTGTTATTATTCAGGACATCCCTATTTTCATCGGAGAAATGTTGGAGGGTATGCAGTCCTAAAGCTGGTGTACTTACTTCCCCTCTCAGCGATTTCGCTGGGAGGACAAAGGGGTCGGGGTGAAAAAAAGAAAGATGGGACAGGAAATGAAGGAAGTAGTATGCCTCTCCCATACTTTCTATTCTGCGGGTGTAAGCCAGGCAGAGAATTAGAAAAGGTATTTTATCTTTCTTTGGCCTATAAAGGACAACTCCACCAACTGATATCAGTGACAATCTTCATCTTCATTGACTGAAATTTTTTGCCCAACTCCCAACCCCCGGGAATGAGGGAGGAATGTTCATGGTCTACTTTTCAGAGGGCTGACCCAATTTGATGCCCCTGAGTTTGCTTGTGGATTCAAATGCAGCTCCCAGTTGGATTATGACTTTCTCGGGGTTTTGTGATGTAGTTTTGGCATGGAAAAAGTGCACACAAGCACACACATTTTACATAAAATATGCATATACAATGCATGCAAAATGCATCATTTATGGATGAACGCATTGAAAAGTCTGGATTTATGTTTTAAAAGTACCAATTTTGTATAGTTGAGCACCAGTGAGACTGAAACATGACAGAATTAGCTTCTCAGCCTATCCTTACCCACCCCGTCCAAAAGTTATATGGATCTCTCCTTATTTTGACTCCGTTACAACCAGAAATGAAATATTTACATATGGGGGGGTCATGTTTAGTGAAAGCAGTTTTGTATTGTTAATTTGAATTGTTAATGACTTTCAGAAGATGGAGCTATCTGGAAGGGGGAGGGTTGAGGGGGGAGAATAATACCATTAGTACTTTCGCAATAAAATGTATTAGCAAATTTTGCAACCAGTCAAATAAAAGCTAAATTACACTAAGCAAATTGTAAGCAGCAAGATGGCTTGTAGGATTGATTGCTGCCCGAAGGGGCAAGCATTTAGTTAGCATTTTGCTAATAACATCTCTTTTGTAAAAAGAGCTATTTTGTATGTTTGTTAATTTATTATTAAGAACAACGTGAGGGTCCTAGGCTTTCCAGCAAAAATGCCATTTCTGAGCCCTCAAATATTTATATATTTTTATGGGTTTATAATGAATCATCTGGGTGCTGTATAATAAAATATAACACAATATTAATAATGCTAAAATTCAACACTAAAATCCAAAGCCAGCATGCAAGAACAAACCATTTGCCAGCAGATCATAATAAGAGCTGTGTCTTCCTATATACATAAAAGTGTAAGGCTGTCATCATGCTGCAGTTTGAATGGCTGCCATTAGGAGGCCACAGCAACTGCAACATGACCAGCGTTAGGAAGGTGGGAAGCAGTGCGGGTGGAAGGCAGCTCAGGCAAGCTGTTTAATGGGAGAGGTGCTATGAAATGCCTGCCTTCTATGGAAAACAGCTGCAGCAAGCTTTGGTGGACAGGGGGAGGCGCTTCACACAGTGGTTTAGAAAGCCGCTATATGAAGTGCCTCCCTCTCCTTTAACAGTGGGTGGTGTTTGGCGTATGCTCTGGGGGGGATAGGCAAAGAGGTGAATGAGGTGTAAAGAGAAGGGGATTGGCTAGGTGGGTGGGAAGGACAGGCTGGCAAGGGGAACAAGGCTGGCTGCTGCCCCTGCTATAAATAAAAGAAGTGCTGTGCTGGGTTAGGCCCATCCAGGGCAGTCTTAAGCATATACGGCACTGGGGTGCAAAGATCTGCCCGGTGCCCCCTCCCCCAGGTTGCCCAGAGTTGTCAACCTTTTTGGGGGGACCCCAAAGTTGTTGACCTTTTTTTAGGGTGGGCCAGCAAGGCATCAACAGAGGAGCCTGAAGCAGCAGCAGCGGCAAAACAAGGCCAGGGCCAGGCTCCTGGGGGGAGCAAGCAGAGCCCAGCACAACAGCAGTTGAACCCGAGGCAGCAGCGGTGGCGATGACGACTGAGCGAAGCCAGGCACCTCATGTGAGTAGCGTGCGCTGGGTGGGCTTCTAGACGGCCCGCCAATCCCAGGCACGCAGGCGGATTTGAGCGCCTCGCTCACCTCGCTCGCCCACTGCAGATCTGTGATGCTCTGACAGGCTCTGCTCTGCTCAGTAGTGGCTGCCGGCTCTTCCCATCTAGTCTAGCATCTTATTCTCATAGTGGCCAACCAGATGCCTCTGGGAAGCTTGCAGGCAGGACCGAAGTGCAACAGAGCTCTCCCCAGTTGTGATTCACAGCAACTGGTATTCAGGGAGGCAGAACAGTTGAGATATGATCTGCTTTACATCTTTTCTGCCATTCCTCCTGCAGTGTGACATGCAATTCCCTCTCCCTAAAGTAGTATCTAGGGACATGGGTGGCGCTGTGGGCTAAACCACAGAGCCTAGGACTTGCCGATCAGAAGGCCAGCGGTTCGAATCCCCGTGACAGGGTGAGCTCCCGTTGCTCAGTCCCTGCTCCTGCCAACCTAACAGTTTGAAAGCACGTCAAAGTTCAAGTAGATAAATAAGTACCGCTCCGGAGGGAAGGTAAACGGCATTTCCGTGCGCTGCTCTGGTTCGCCAGAAGCGGCTTAGTCATGCTGGCCACATGACCCGGAAGCTGTACGCCAGCTCCCTCGGCCAATAAAGCGAGATGAGTGCCGCAACCCCAGAGTCGGCCACGACTGGACCTAATGGTCAGGGGTCCCTTTACCTTTACCTTTAAAGTAGTATCTATTAGTCGCTTCAGACATTTTTTGTGGAGACATATATTCCCTTCCCCCCAGTCTTTCCCCTGACCCATAAATTTGTACCCTTTTATTTTGGATTCCTGTTTGTTTGTTTTTCACCTGTTCCAGTTTTCAGAACAACAGTTTACTATTTTCATGGTACCAGTTTTTTTATGTTATTTTGGTATACTGCGTAGAGATTTTTAAATATTAAGCAGTTTAGAAATATGTTCAAATAAATACATAAACATATAAATCCCAGCATAAACAAGAACTCATTGCCATCAATCAGGAGAGATGAAAAATATAAATAAATAAATATAAGGAAAAACAAACACGTTTCTAAATTTAAAACTATTACATAGAAAAGATAGAGGCTTACTGGGAAAAGGAAATCACACAAACTGCTAAGCTAATTGAGCCACACCTCCTGACCTAATTGGCTACTGGAGTAGCTAGGAGGAACTAACCAGGAATATAGACTTAGAACTAGCAGGCTACAGGGAGCCCTGGCAGATGAAGTATCTTAGCCCCAGCTGACAAATTTTCAAGGTGAGTTACAGATTAGTGAGTTCGGAAGCAGGGCAAGGAGGCCAAGGCACCCCACTCTGCCCAACAAAATCTGAAACTCTCAGGAATCATAGAATTGTAGAGTTGAAAGGGAATCTCAGCTAAAGCATCCCTGACAGGTGGCCATCCAAACTCTGCTGAAAAACATCCAATGCAGGAGAGGACACCAGCTCCTGAAGAAGTCTGTTCCACTGTCAAACAGCTCCTACTGTCACAAAGTTCTTTCTGATTTTTAGTCGGAATCTCCTTCCTCGTAACTTGAAGCTATTGGTTTGGGTCCTACCCTCCGGAGCAGGAGAAAGCAAGCTTGATCCATCCTCCATGTGACAGCTGTTGAGCTATTTGAAGATGGCTATCATACGATATGATATGTAACTTAGAAAAGAAAACTGTGCAAGCAGAAAGTCAGCAGCGGTGTGGGGGCTTCCCAGTGTCTTGCACTAACTGCCATATGTATGAATATCACCCTGTTGGGCAGAAGTTTTGTGTATGTACAAAGTGGAATAAGCTTCTGGCTCCCCAGAGACAAAACTGTTCTGATGTGACAGGGAGAATGAAGGTGTTGGGGACGGAGAATGTCACCCTTATGGAGAGAAACATTCTCACAGGAGGAACCCAATCCTTGGGGGATGAGCAGGGTGGTTTTTTTTTAAGCTAGACCTCACCAGAACTCAGTTCTGGCACCTTTCAGGTGGGTGCCATTGCCATTATACGAGAACAAGGGAGGCCTTGATATTGGCAGCAATAACATGGCAAAATGCAGTCTTGAGGTCCTGGAAGACCAATTTAGCTCACTATGTAGGATACTGAAAGCCAAGAATCGCCAGCATAGAGCTGAGTGTCATCAGCATATTGCTGACAAAATTCTCCAAACCTCCAGAAACCCAGCGGTTTCATGTAGACGTTAAACAATGGAGGAGATAGGATTGAGCCCTACGGAACCCCACACTGAAGGTTTCATGGGACTGAAAAACGTTCCCCAAGCAACACCCTCTGGAAATGACCATCCATGTAGGACTGGAACCACTGTAAAGCGGTGCCACCCATCCCTAGTTGGGACAGTTACTCCAGACGGATACCATGGTCGATGGTATTGAAAACTGCTAAGAGGTTGAGAAAAATTAACAGGGACATGTTTCCCATGTTGATCTCTTGACAGAGGTCATCATGCAGGGTGACCAAAGCAGTTTCTGTGCCAAAACTGGGCCTAAACCCCGATTGAAATGGATCCAGAAGATCAGTTTCTTCCAAAAATGCCTGGATCTGGTCTGTGACCACTCACACCAGAACCTTGCTCAAGAAAGGGAGATTAGCAACTGGCTGGTAGTTAGTTAGGTTTCCTGAATCCGGGGGAGGTTTCTTAAGGAGTAGTTTTACCACTGCCTCCTTCAAACAGGCAGGGACCACTCCTTCTTGAAAATAGGCATTGATCCCTCCCTGGTGGTTTTTATCAGCCAAGAGGGGCAAGGGTCTAGGGCACAAGTGGTCGCCTTGTCTGATCTGAGCACCTTGTCATATCCTCAAGCCATTGTCATGGATAGGGAGGCAGGCAGCCCATCAACCCCACAAGTTAGCTGGAGGAGCACTAAGGACAGCCTGTCTGAAATCTGGAACAGGGCCTGTTCATTGTAATTAGAAATTTTGCATATAGTGCCAATGTTTTCCCATTTTAGACTAACAAGTTTTCTTCCATCTATTGACTTGTTACTCCCCAATACATGGTAGGGGAAATTGCAGGTCCTCTGCCAATAAGATGTAAGGGGTGCTTCAAAGATCTCAGATACATCAGTGCTCCCTGGAAGCCTCCCAAGAACAGTTGCTGACCTTAGAATGCCCAGTGATCTTAGACCCATCAAGTCTCCCAGAAACCAAGAGCAGTCTGGATGAGCAACTAGAACAACTGGTGGTGCCTCCAGGCAATCTCCCTCGCTGGGATTTTTGCATTTGATTCAATTTGTTTATAATTAAAAGTCTCAGAGAAGAGCAAGTTTATGTTTGCTAGAGTGGATTCTCAAGAAGCAGCCCAGGAGGATTGCACAGCTGTTTCCTGAGCCCTTTATTTATACTGTTAACATTCTGTTTCGCAATCCAAGGAAGATGCCAGATTCAACAGTGTGCAGGCATGACACATTCCCACCCACAGAAGAAGTCAAACATCAACAGCCATACTGACGGTTTCACCATATTGTGTAGGCTGGCATCTTGTAGGTCACATCTAGAGATGTTGCCAAATTTCACACGTCTTCCGCTTAGAATATGAACCTCAGTCATGTGTAATGCTCATCTGAAATATGAGGTGAGTATTATGACTTCTAATTCCTTCCCACCATCCCTTCCATCCACAAATCTCAAAATCCCCTTCCTTCCACCTGTAAACTTCTACCACTCTTGCCTTTCACCCTGCTTTCTTGGCTGCTGTTCTGGAGTTGGTGGAAGCAAAAGCAAGAACGATCAGTAGGGCTTTCCCTTTCTGGTGTCTTCAGCACTCCTGTGGTTGGGAGCTAGACTGTTGTGGACACCATGTGGACATTGGGAGTCCTGGGAAGAATTAATTTCCTATGGCTGCTGACATCTGGGTCAGTGCTGTGGCAATCCTCTGAAAAGCGACAGAAGGACCTCTCCATCTCCTTCTCTGCTGAAGGGGCAAGAGAATGATAGAGGGGGGAATGGAGAAGGCACAGTGGGGTCCAATTGGCTCAAAACTGGAATTGGAATAAACAGAACTATTATTTATTTACTTGGAGCATAACTTGGTTTCCAAAACCAATTATGAATCAAATCCCCCACCCTCTTGCTCTGTGGTACGCTGGTGGTCAACGAAAGAGGTTTAAAGACTGTCTCAAGGCAAATCTTTAAAAAATTTGGTATAAACACCAACAATTGGGAAACACTTGCCTGTGAGCACTCCAATTGGAGAACAGCCTTTACCAAAGGTGTCATGGGCTTTGAAGACATTCAAACTCACAACGCAAGGGAGAAACGTGCCAAGAATATGCACACTTGGCATATTCACACTGTGATCAACTCCCACCCAGAAACCAATGACCCCACTGTGGAAGGACGTGTGGATCCAGAATTGGCCTCCATAGTCACATATGGACTCATTGTTAAAACCGTGTTTATGGAAGACAATCTTATTCGGCTATGAGTGATTGCCGAAGAAGAAGAAGAAGGTACCACAGTACCTCTCCAATTTTATTTGACACCTACTGTATGGGAGCAGATTCACTTGTTTTCAAAACTTCTTCATATGTTTGAAGACAGCTAAGCTATCGTGCCTCTCCTTCAGCTTCTCTCCTGCAGGCTAAACATCTCCAGCTCTTTCATCCACTCATCATAGGACTTAGTTTTCAAAATCCTTCACCATCCTGGTCCCCCTCTCCTGGACACACCTGTTTTTTAAATGCCCTGCTTAAAGTATTCCAGATGTGACCTGAGGTGCACTCAGAACAATAAGGAATCCTGCTAGCATCCTGATTCAACTAGGACTAGTGCAATGTGATAAGATTATGATGATTATGTGATACATCATCCTTTTGCCTTCTGTATACATGGTTAGGTGGGAGACCCACAGGTGGAAAGAGAATGGAGCGAAGCTGAGCTGGCCTGGGATCTGCTGTGTCCCAAAGCACTCTCACAGCTGACCATTGTTGGATTGAACCCAAGCCATTTGCTGCCCCCTGTGAATGCCATGGTGGTTACACTGCTGTTTAGCATTGCCCGTTGAAATAAATGGGCCTAAGTGACTTGACCATTGACTTTGATCTGTGTAGAACACAGACACACCCACACACTAGTGACTGCTGCCCCTGTTTGATTCCCCACCTCACCCCACCTGAACCCACTTTGCCATCCCTCCCTCTCTTTACAGCTCGCCCAAGTTTCCCACCCCCTCACAGCTCCTTCAGTCCGCACATCCCCTCATAGCTCCTCCAAGACCCCCATCCTCATAGTTTCTTTGTGTCTATCCATCCCTGCTTTATTCAAACCTCTGCTGCTGCTTAAAACCACTATTTTATAATCTGTTGGAATTCTGCCAGGGTCAGAGGAATGTGCCTCAGCGTAGGCAC
>JAXCMG010000037.1:2802307-2878657 GCA_034642415.1 Podarcis siculus
CTGAAGGCTGGCGGTGGGAAGAAAAGCCCTTGTCCCCCCCCCCAGCCTTCAGAAGAGGTCGGGGGACAGACTGTCCCCGGACCTGGTCTGAAGGCGGTTTCCATAGGAACGCATTGATTGATTTTCAATGCATTCCTATGGGAAACCGTGCTTCGCAAGATGAAAAACTCACAAGAAGAAAAAACTTGCGGAACGAATTAATTTTGTCTTGCGAGGCACCACTGTATTTGCTTCCGGGGGGGGGGGTAGAGATTTCGAATAACATGGAAATGACCACTAAACTTACATTATATTTTGCTGTGTTTCTGGAAGTGCCTCTTATGTCATTTTGAAAGTTCAGAAAGAATGAGGAATTAACATTTGTGGAAACACCGGGAATACGGGATAAAGTGTCATGTGACTGTAGCCTAAGAAACTAACACCAATGCCAGAAGCTGCCATTTGCAGATCCCAGGGATTGAAATGGAGGTCTTCTGGCTATAAAACAAGTGTTCCAACACTGAACTGTGATCCTCCCCTGTCTTATACACACCATGCACTGAAATTATTGGCTTCATTATGATAAGCATGAAGACAAACTTGCCCACAAACATTGACAGAACCCTGAATCAGCAGGCTGTCATTTGAAACTCCTGGAGCCAAACTAAGTAATAACTGAGGAATATATGCATTTGAGAGACAAAATCCTAGGTTGGGGATATTAGGGGAAAATTTTTTATCACCATGAAAGTGAGCATTTAAATATTACTTTTACTCTCCAAGTCAAGTATCATAGAAAACAGCTTGACATCTCAGGCTATTGTGTGAGCATAACTTTTGTAACAAAAGAACCTCACCAGTATCCTTTCAATTGATTTCTCCCCCTTTGAGCAGCTGAAGTGGAAGCAAGATTAAAGGTGGCAGTTATTGTTCCTTCTCCTCCAGAGTCAATTCTGATTACTTTTGGACAGCTTTTGAATACTCGCTTACAACTTTTGGGTTCCGCTAACGGCAAGCGTGAATATTTTTGAATAACAAAGGTTGACAAAAGCTGCTCATATATTCCTTGGTGTCAAAATACATTTGCGATAACGTAACTCTGCAAAGGAAATTAATACCCTCAGACATTTTTTTCCTCTCTTCACTCATGTCATGACAGAGACAAGTTCCCCATGTAGAATGGTCTCTGTGTTTGTATGTGAGAGAGAGAGATGTCTGCCTGTCCAGTTCACAGCCCTACAACAATGGAACTAAGGTGAGTCCAGACAGCCTATCTTCCACCGTCAGATGAAAATCATTGTTTGTTGTGAGATGTATTCAGAATGGTTGTCTATACCCGAGCACTATACTTCCAAGCATATCATATGTACATGACAAAGCACAACCTATCTATTTATGATTAGTTTAGAAAAAAAGCTATTTTGTAGTCTGTATTGTTGAGATGTCATCTGTCAAGGCAGTCAACTTTCTTGTTGTATAAAATGTCACTGTCCTCTTTATTCTGTCTCCAAACATTTTAGCGACTGAGAAAAAGCACCAGAATAAACTGTCTCCCAGAAGAGTGCATTTTGTGATAACAGAAAGCACAGAGCTCGGCTCAGAGACCATCTTGGCAGTGAGTTCTGGAAGACCTACTGCCTATCTTGCAGGCCTTTTCCCACCTGGCCCTGACTGACTCCAACTACAAAAGTTGAGGTTGCTGAACTGACTCTTTTTGGATGGGGTGTTGTTTGGTGAAGGTTGTTTGGGGGAGGAGTTGCTGTTGTTGATTTTTTGTATCTTTCTTTTAGATCTTATGATTTATCAGTTAAGTTGTGTTTTTTCTGTCTTTTAATTATTGTATGTGGCTGCTTTTGTTATGTTGCAGCTCTGTATTTTATTTTTTTTATGTTGTAAGCCACCTTGAGTATGGTTTGAAGTGTGGAAAGGCAGCATTCAAATAACAAATAACACATATGAGCTTATTGCTACAACAACTACCAAGATGGAATTAGCAAAGCTGGTGGAACAATTCGCCTTTGGTTCAGCACAATATCACTATCTCTTGCAGGAGCAAAGGCTGTAGTTTAACTATGTGCTGTGTGAAGAAGTATTTTATTTTGTCTGTTATGAGTCTTCCAAAATTTGGCTTCATTGTATGTCCATGTGTTACCATCTTATGAGAGAGGGAGAAGAAACTTTTGGACTTCTCCTTCCTCTGTGGTTTTGAAGGAACAAAACTCCCGGTTCAACCCCAGTGTGACAGTCCAAGGCCTTATCAGCCAAAGTCACGGCTCTAAAGCCTTGTTTTGAATTGTTACCATCTGCTGTAACTAAGAGACAGTGAACAGAGCAGGCTGAGAGACAATTGATTTTGCTAGTCAATGTTACTGTGTTTGCATTATACAGAAACAAATTAGGCAGATCACACTGGTGCTCAGAGAACATCTGCTGAACAAAAAAGAAATCAAAAGCAGCAATAGATCAGACAGATTTTCCCATTTTGCTAACACTGAGTAATCTGTGGCTCAATGTAGGTGTTAGGCCTAGTTTCATTATTCTTTCTCTTCACCTCCTTAAAAAAACAAAACGAAAACAGGTTGCATTTTAACATAAGAACAATGCGGGTTAAAGGAGTGATGTAGCTTAACTTCAGAGCGGCTTATGAAAACCACAAGTAAGTCATTCCCTACTTGCAGGTTTATAAACTGAAAGACATGGCACATGAGAAAAGTGGGATGGGGAGGGGAGATGGAAAAGGAAGCTCAGATACCAATTCCTACATTTATAGTTCTTATAACACAGTAGTACAGTTTTGTTTATTCAGATTCTTGTCTTCTTGGGAGAAGCCACGAAACACAGTGAATTGCAAAAGTGCACCAAAAAGCTAATTGTTTCTTTCTTTTCTTACCTAAATAATGAAATTTTCCTAGGAATGCCTATCTAGTAGCATATTGAAGATGGCTGTGAGTTGGAGTAATTTTGGAGCAGCTAATTGTGTCTTTAGTAGATGTTAAGCCAAAACGCTTTTCTAAAGGATAAGGGTCACTACAGAAACTCAGTGTTGTTAGGACACACACACACACACACACACACACACTTTTCACCATACCATACCCTCCAACACTGTAGACTTGCATTCCTCAAAGACATATTCAGAGCAGACCCACTGAAATTTATTGACATAACTAACTGAAGTCTATTGATTTCAGTGGGTTTACTCTAGAGTGATTTAATTAGATACAACCCTAGGAACAATAGCAACAGAGCATGTGTATGTGTTGTCTGCCGTGATTAAGATGAATTAGCTTATCACTATATTTTTGTCTCTGTAGCCAATAATGGATTATCTCGTAAATTAGCATTGGTCCATATTTATACTTTCACCACCGCCAACCCCCAATTAAGAAGACTTCAACTCAGAAAACCCTTGGGAACCTCAGTCTCTAATGCTTTGGCAGAACCAGCAACTAATAAAAGATGAAGGGCTGCTTTAAATAGTTCCAAGTGGAGGAACCGGATACTCAGGCATAGATGCAGCTCCTGTTTAAGTCTCACTCTGAGTTTGACAGCTGCTGAAACAACATTTGAGCTCTGCTATTGTGGAATTTCCAGCTAGAGCTGTGCATGGAGCTCTCCAGGGTGCTGTAATATCCTGAAAGTCAAGCCTAGCCTTAACCTAGGCCAGGTGGGGGGGGGAATCTTCTCCCTCCAGATGTTGCTGAACTACAACTCCCATCATCCCAGGCTACTGACCATGCTTGCTGGGGACAATAGGAGTTGTAGTTCAGTTATATTTGGAGGATCAGAAGTTTCCTATGTCTGATCTCAATCATGCCCTACTTCAATTTCCCATGCTCAGTTTGCCCAAATCCGTACTGCTATCTAAGGAAATATGCTACTGAGGCTGTTGCTTGAAAGATTACAGATGATATCTACAACAGCAGGCAACTGATAAACTCTGCATGCAGCAGGTGACCATAGATCATGGGTAGGCAAGCCTGGGGGCCGGATGTGGCCCAATCGCCTTCTAAATCCAGCCCATGGATGGTCCGGGAATCAGCATGTTTTTACATGAGTAGAATGTGTCCTTTTATTTAAAATACATTTCTGGGTTATTTGTGGGGCCTGCCTGGTGTTTTTACATGAGTAGAATGTGTGCTTTTATTTAAAATACATCTCTGGGTTATTTGTGGGGCATAGGAATTAATTCATTCCCCCCCCCAAAAAAATAGTCCGGCCCCCCACAAGGTCTGAGGGACAGTAGACCGGCCCCCTGCTGAAAAAGTTTGCTGACCCCTGCCATAGATACATAAAATTGTAGAGCTGGAAGGGAACCTGAGGGTCTCTAGACCAACCCCTGCAATGCAGAAATCTCAGCTATAATTTTATTTATTTATTTATTTATTTATTTATCCCCCCCCCAAAAAAAAAATCTGGCTGGGTTTCACCAGCCACTCTGGGTGGCTTCCAACAGAACACTAAAATACAATAATCTATTAAACATTAAAAGCTTCCCTAAACAGGGCTGCCTTCAGATGTCTTCTAAAAGTCTGGTAGTTGTTTTTCTCTTTGACATCTGGCGGGAGGGTGTTCCACAGGGCGGGTGCCCCTACTGAGAAGGCCCTCTGCCTGGTTCCCTGTAACTTCACTTCTCACAGTGAGGGAACCGCCAGAACGCCCTCAGCGCTGGATCTCAGTGTCTGGGCTAGACGAAACAGGACAGATTGCCATCCAATCTTTGCTTAAAAACCATCAAAGAAGGAGAAAGTCCATTTCATTGGCGAACAGCTCTTACTGTCAGAAAGTTCATCCTGTTCTTTAGTCAGAATCTCCTTTCCTGTAATTTAAATCCATTAGTTCGGGTCCTACCTTTCAGAGCAGGAGAAAACAAGCTTGCTTCACCTTCCATGTGATAGCCCCTTAGATATATGAAGATGGCTACCATATCTCCTCCCAGTCTCCTCTTTTCCAGACTAAACAGACCCAGCTTCCTTAACTGTTCCCCATAAGGATTGGTTTCCAGACCCTTGATCATCTTGGTTACCTTCCTCTGCACACTTTCCATCTTGTCAACATCCTTCTTAAATTGTGGCTCCCAGAACTGGACACAGGACTCCAGGTGTAGTCTGACCAAAGCAGAACAAAGTGGTACTATTACTTCCCTTGATCTGGACACTATACTTCTGTTGATGCAGCCCAGAACAGCTTTAGCTTTTTTTGCTGCTGCATCACACTGTTGACTCATGTTAAGCTTCTCCACCACTGGCCATGAACTATTCATCAGCTTTTTGCTAACGTCTGATATACAGAGCTGCAACAAGCACTGTCACAAAAGGAATTGCGTGCCCGTTCTTCCAACCAAGGCTGATTCTTCGCAATTGAATCAGACACTTTACAGACTTCGCACCAGCTTTCTTTTTGTGCTAACATCTCTCGGGAAGTGATAATGAGTTTGAATTCCCTTTCGGCAAGCAGAGTGTAAACCAAGTTGGCTAACTTGAGCATTACACCACTGATGGTATATGTGGGTGTCGGCAGTTTTAAAATAACAATTGTAATGCGCAAAGCTTGAAGGGTGGTATGGTACATTAGTTCAGTGCGCCAGCAAATACAGCTTGTTTTATTTATGTGTCATCTGGGAACACGGTATCAGTTTCTGGCCTGAAACTGTAGTTCCAGTATGGCAAATTCTGCAATCCCATTATAGCACGTTCATCCTTGGTGGGGATCTAGTTAATTAAACTGCTGTAAGTAAAACTAACACTGTGTAAGCCTGTGGAGCTGTACTCAAAAAGTCCATTGCTATGCTGCATTTCAATGTCTTGCATACATTTTGTTTCTAATAGCAACTGGTATTTTTTACTAGCAGATTCCCCCCCCCCGGCATTTCTATGTGTAATAAGTGTGCTGCCATGCACATATAGGCACTTACAAACTATATTTACTAATATATATGTTGAGCCAGTGGGACGCGGGTGGCGCTGTGGGTAAAAGCCTCAGCTCCTAGGGCTTGCCGATCGAAAGGTCGGCGGTTCGAATCCCCACGGCGGGGTGCGCTCCCGTTGCTCGGTCCCAGCGCCTGCCAACCTAGCAGTTTGAAAGCACCCCCTGGTGCAAGTAGATAAATAGGGACCGCTTTCTAGCGGGAAGGTAAACGGCGTTTCCGTGTGCGGCTCTGGCTCGCCAGAGCAGCGATGTCACGCTGGCCACGTGACCCGGAAGTGTCTCCGGACAGCGCTGGCCCCCGGCCTATAGAGTAAGATGGGCGCACCAACCCCAGAGTCTGTCAAGACTGGCCCGTACGGGCAGGGGTACCTTTACCTTTACCTTATGTTGAGCCAAGCCCCACTGCTACAACTTTGCTGTCCTACCCACAGGCTGTGAATTATTCAGGGATGGAGTTCATCCTGCACTTTTCATAACTCTGTTCGTGTTCTTTGCTTCTGGACACAGTGTTCTCTCTTCATTTTTAACTCACAAAGAAGCATCACCCTCACGTTGATTTTTCTTCAAACGTAACTTTAGGTACCAGTCTCGCTGGATAGATTGCAAAATCATGAAGCCAGCTGGGAGAGAGAGCAATTAGATCACTGATTGCCCTTATTTGGCATGGGGAAATTATTTTTATGCAACCTTTTAAAACCACCAAAAGGGTTTTCCACTCTACAAGAAACGGACGAGGAAAGTTGGAACTTTCAGTTTAGCCCCATTAATAGCAGCTTACCGGTAAATTGTTTGACACAGATGGATTCCTTGCTACCACAGAAATAAAATATAAAATAAAATATATTCCACCCCACAATCTGAGCTTCCTCTGAAGATGGAATTCCCACAATCCATCTGCAACAAAAGAGCCTGCCCTGGCTCTTCTGTTCCTGTATGAGAATCCCATCTTTGCCTAGACACTCTTTATGCTATATAGTGAAAGAAATAAAACGTGTCCACAGTTGCTGTTTTAATTTATTAGTTGCTTGGGGCATAAGAAGCCCCCAAGCATATTGCAAAATGTAAAAATGTAAAAGATGGCATAACATCCAGAAAAAAGAATAAAACACTGCAGAAGAAAGTCATACTGTTACTTATGCAACTAACCGAAATTCAACTTCAGCAGAAAAACTATACCATCAATAGATGGAAGCATTTGACAAGAGGAGAAGAGAGAGATTTCCTTGAGTGTATACCTTTAATGTAGACCTTTCTCTGGGCTAACAATGTGCTAAGCACCATTTCATCTAGAATTAAAACATAGGAGGCAGAGTTTGGTATTTTGTTTGAGTTTGTTGTTTTTGGTCTCCATCAGTGTCTGGCCTGGGGGAACTTTGCCTGCTCCCTGCCAGAATGAAAGCCATGAATGTCCATGGGCATGCAGAGGTGGGGAAATGCTATACTCTCATTCTCAAGTTACTGAATCTGAAAGACCTATATGGACTCCCAGTATGTTTCCGAGCACAATTCAAAGTGTTGGTGCTGACCTTTAGAGCCCTAAACGGCCTCTGTCCAGTATATCTGAAGGAGCGTCTCCACCCCCATCATTCTATCCGGACACCAAGGTCTAGCTCCAAGGGCCTTCTGGTGGTTCCCTCACTGTGAGAAGTGAGGTTACAGGGAACCAGGCAGAGGGCCTTCTCAGTAGTGGCTCCCTCCCTGTGGAACGCCCTCCCACCAGATGTCAAAGAGAACAACTACCAAACTTTTAGAAGACATTTGAAGGCAGCCTTGTTTAGGGAAACTTTTAATGTTTGATGCATTACTGTATTTTGATATTTTGTTGGAAGCCGCCCAGAGTGGCTGAGGAAGCCCAGCCAAATGGGCGGGGTATAAATAAATTATTATTATTATTATTATTATTATTATTATTATTATTATTATCTGTACCAAGAGTTAGGATTAGAAGCTGTGTCAGGCCATTGATCCTTATAGGCCAATGCTGTTAACCCTGACTGACAGCCAATTTCTTCAGGGTTTCAAGCCACAGTGCCAGCCCTAATGGGAGACACTGGGGATTGAATATGGGAGCTTTTGCATGCAAATCCTGTGCTTTCCTACAGAGCTATGATCTCCCACCCCTTTTTATCTTTTAATGCAACTTACAATTTCACATTCACTTTTCTCTTGAACCATTTAATAAACACTTTAATTAGGAACATCCATATTATGCTATTCATATATTATTATACACAAAACAATGTGTATAATTATATACAATAACGTATATAAAATGCTTAAACTCTTATGCATATATAGGATATAGACAGAATATGTCTAATTTTGTTATTATTATAATGTGTAAAATAACAATGTGTACATTATGTCAGAATTGTTCATGGTTTTAGCAGAACTGATTAAAAAGCATTGGTTTTCATCAAGATTAAGCAGTGAAACAGTGATCTATTTTTATTTGGGATGACATTTTAACTGACTTCTCAAATAATAAGATATATCAAAAGCTGAATGAAAGCAATTTAAATAAAAATAAAAATGAAGTTTTCCATCCTCTCCCTTTGGGAATATGTGCAGCTGTTGCCCCAATCTGTGATATACTTTCTATTTTGGTTTCATTTTATTTCACATTCAGGCAACTGTCAAACTTTGGGGGGAAGCAAAATGCACTTGAGGCTGGCATGCCAGCAAAAAGCATCCGATTAAAATCCATGCACATCGACAGGAGAAAACCCTTTGCATTAATGTTCTTGTCTAGGAAAAAAAGAAAAAGGAAAGAAAAATTCCAATTATAATACTGCAGGAATAACTATTAATATTCAGTGCGTGCTTGCCTTTAAAAAGAACAGGGGAGATACAGAGAAAGGAAAATTAGCCATTGATTTGATTTCAAAGGAAATAAGAGTGATGGAACTAGCAGAGATGGGCAAGCCACCTCCATGGCTGAGTTAAGCTAAAGTAGCTAGAGTGTGTCTCATTTATTTGTTACGATTCCAAGTCATACAGGACTTTTGAAATCATCTGTAAAAACTCAAAATCAGATTGGAAGTATATCAGCAGTCGCTTCAGACTTTTAAGTTGAGGGATGATATGGTGCTAATTGACAGTGCCATTCAAAAGCATTTTGCACCAGCTGCAGTTTCCAAATTGTCTACAAGGGCAGCCTTAATATTACTGTGTATTAAAGGTAAAGGGTAAAGGGACCCCTGACCATTAGGTCCAGTTGTGACCGACTCTGGGGTTGCGGCTCTCATCTCGCTTTATTGGCCAAGGGAGCCGGCGTACAGCTTCCGGGTCATGTGGCCAGAATGACAAAGCCGCTTCTGGCGAACCAGAGCAGTGCACAGAAACGCCGTTTACCTTCTCGCCGGAGCGGTAACTATTTATCTACTTGCACTTTGACCTGCTTTTGAACTGCTAGGTTGGCAGGAGCAGGGACCGAGCAACGGGAGCTCACCCCCTCGCAGGGATTCAAACTGCCAACCTTCTGATCAGCAAGCCCTAGGCTCTGTGGTAATCCAAACAGGAGGTTATCAAAGCATGAATGACTGTGGCCAGGTTTACCTCCATCTATGAATGGCTTTAGCGGGCAAAAGAGCCAGAGCTGATGAAAGCTCACTTTTCTAAGGGCTGCAATGAGACAATCCATGTGTAGAAACTGGAATACTTGAAAGGGTGATGGACAAGTTAAGTTTCATCATTACTGCAGGTGGTCAAGGCAGGTTTCACCTTCACAAGGTATAAAGAAAGACTCAAAACAGAACATTCACTAATGCCAGGCTCTTAAAGACCTCACTTGTGGCTAACCAAAGCCAGCCCAAATCGGAAGACTTTATGATGCCTCTGAAAATGTTCAGGCTTGGCCTCTGTAAAGACTTCAGAAAGACACTTGAAGGCTAGGTGATAACTTTGTAGCTGCTCATCTTGCTTCAACTTGGCCTGAAGATGGAATAACCAAAGTGGGTTTTTCTACACAGTGCTGAGAAGCAAAGAGGCAAATGGCAAGATGTATTTTGTTAGGGGTCTTCAGCCTGACACAGTAAACAACAACAACAACCCAAAAAACCAGCCCACCAGCCGTGGAAGGCAGAACATCAGGTGCTCAGTGAAGCTTCTGCAACTGTGACACACTTTATTTGCCCTTGTATTTGGTGGCTGGTATTTGGTGATACTACATGTCCATTGTAAAATTTTAGCCATTTGAATTACTTATTATCCATTCATAATAAAATTACAAGTAATCTTAAGACCCTGCTAATATATTAACCTGTGTATTTTAGCAGATGAATACCATTTTACATCTGCTACCTTTTCAAGGTCAATCACAGACTTGTTTCACTGCCATTGTCTCATGTAAAGATGCAACAGCATTTGACTCCTGGCAGTTGGCACGAGGTCTATGGCAAGAAGTCCAAGACCATCATTCTCCTATGAAATTTCATCACAAAGTTTCTATGGCCAGGTGACTCTTCCCAGTTCCTTCAACTCTCACCAAATGCACCCTCCCTCTTTGGGTGTTGAAAGTGCAGGCGGGACCCATCCATATGCCTGTCACAATTCCTCTTCCCCTCTTCAGTGGTCAGTGGGAATGTATTTTATAGCAAGCAACAATTTCTTGGCATGTTCAAGTAATAGACTGACTCTTGGGATGCATACAGACTCCCCCAAAACCACAAAACCCCCAGCTACACTTGCCAAAAGATGATCTCTGTCATAACATTAAATTAAAGCTGTCATTTTAAATCTCCTTAATCCCATGGCTAGAAAAAAAAATGGCAGAAAGGTTTCAGGTAAGAACTGGAGATTGATCCAGATACCTTTATGCCTAAGGGATCAATCTGTCCTCATCATAATCCTCTTTTCTCTTTGTGATATGTGTAAAAGGTGCCCATCATATTTAAAACTCTGGTTCCCTTTTGGAATGCAAAATTAACTTAGGTGAAATACCACCTTTAAAAGCCATGTGTATGATGTAGAGGGGTGAAGAGAGAGGAAGCTGTAGCAAAAGATTCTGTGAAGTAAATCTTAATGCAAAAGTTAGTTTTCCATGAAAAGAAATTATTTTCTTGTGATTTGCACAGAGGAGGAATGAGTGCTGGGCGGAGCACAGAGAGAAGAAAGGCCATGGTGCACCTGCAGCAACACAACCAGACACCTTCATCTGCCCCAGCTGCAACAAAACATATCTCTCCTATATCAGTCTCTGAGCAAGCACTACAACTCTCCAACAGTTTGACTTTGCCCCCTAAGATGCACTCTTCCATTGTCTCCTGAGACAGACAGATGCCAACAACAACAACAGCCAAAGTACTGACACTGTAGCAGCCATTGGTTCAATTTACATAATCTTCCAAACTATGATTTGGGAGATCAGGAACAAGCTCTGCATTTTTGTGCTTCCTTCGTCTCCATTGCATGCATTCTCCCTCCTGCCCTTTCTCCCTCTCTGCATGTACGCAGCTTAATGCAATGTTTCCTGTTTTGACTAAACCATGGTCCTCTTTTGTGTCTGTACATGACAAACCACAAGCCAGAATCACCAGCGAGGATCAAACTCTGATTTGCAATTCCTCTTTGCAGGGACACTATGTTTTTTTTGAAACACAGACTGAAGTCTACAAACCCAAGAACAAACTTTGGTTTAGTTACAGGTAGGGGGACGACAGAGGACGAGATGGTTGGATAGTGTTCTCGGAGCTACCAGCATGAGTTTGACCAAACTGCAGGAGGCAGTGGAAGACAGAAGTGCCTGGCGTGCTCTGGTCCATGGGGTCACAAAGAGTCGGACACGACTAAACGACTAAACAACAACAAACCGTGTTGGTCTGTCGTAGTCAAAACAAAACAATAATAATAATAAAATTCCTTCCAGTAGCACCTTAGAGACCAACTAAGTTTGTTATTGGTATGAGCTTTCGTGTGCATGCACACTTCTTCAGATACTTTGGTTTGTTCAACAAGGGACTGCAGTGGGGACACTTCGCAACTCATAGAGGTTCAATGCATGATTGCGTCTGGGGAAGGCTCCTCACTCCCAAAATTACAGCTGAATTAATGAACGATGGATATGAGCAGCACAATGATGCCGTGGGGCCAAAAGTGTTGCCCCTCAGCCCCGTTGTTCTCACTTTCCCTCATCACCCAAGACTGAAGGGGAGCACAGCCTCTCTCAATAGAAAATAGGAAAGACTTCAAAGGCAAAGACCCACAATCACAAGCAACACAGAGAAGGAGGTTGCTGTCATCGCTGCTTCTATTTCCCCCAGTATTTCAACTCAGCAATTTAGTACAAAATAAATGAGAAACTGGATGGGATTTTAGAGATGCTCCACTCGCAATCTTCGAAAATAAACAGTGTTTGTTGTCAGCACAAACCATGAACATCATACAGAAATGCACAATCTGTGCTGAAAACAATTGACGATCTGTACACACTAGATAAATCTACTTACGGAATTTAGTTGGTACTAATAATGCTCATTGTCAAATGACCCATACTACATGAGATTAGTTTTCCATGAAATGGTGGGGAATGTTGCTCAAGGCGCTGATTTGCTCCATAGACTGACAATAAACCTCCCTATTTGTAATTAATAAATTTAAATTGAAAGCACCCACAAGTCTTTACAGCGGATCCAGCATTAATTAAAGTTTCCTCTTGGTAATTGTCCACACTGACTCAAGTCTTTATGGAGAGAAGTTTGCACATAGCATTCTCAGCATGCTCCCAGTGACATATTAATTATCCAGTGAAGCACAGCTGCTTCAAAATATTCCAGCAAAGCGGTCATATTATCCTAGATATCCAGTCCATGCAGGGCAATCATTTGCAGGCATGAGTCCATTCAGTTCAATTTGGCTTTTTCCTAGATAAGCATGTGCAGGACTGCAGCCTTAACTCTACATTAGGTGTGAGGCAACCTATGGTCCTTCTGGTGCCATTGGACTACTGTTCCCCTCATCCCTTGTCATAGACCAGGCACGTCCAACTCCCAAGAGACTGTGATCTACTCACAGTATTTAAAAAAACCTGGCAGTGATATACCCATTGTCATTGGAGGATGGACCAGAGTTGTTGAGATCACTAAGGGTCCTACAATCAATCAGGATAGACCAGGAACACCCCCAGGAACACGACCTGTATATCACGATTAACCTGTTGGATGTGCTTGTCATAGGCCATCCTGGTTAGGCTGATGGGAGCTGACATCCAACAACATCTGGAGGGCCACCAATTCCCCATCGCTGCCATAAACCTTGCCCCAGCTCCATTTTTTTTAGCTTTGTTATACCTACCCCTAACATGGGACGAAAGACCCAAAACACTTAATATGGGGCAGATAACCCAAGTGAAACTAATCAGATTCTCATCAAATCTGATTTATTCAGAGATTAAGGAGATATATCTCGAGGTAGAGATATGAGGATACATGGAATTTCTCTCTCTGAATGTAGTTGCATAGTGACCTTTTATTCTTATAGATATGTCAATTTCTGACCTGGTGGCATTGCAAGTCTGGAAGACCTGTCTGCAATCAATGAACTACTGTTGCTATTATTATTATTATTAGTAGTATTATTATTAATATTCCACCCCATACCCATAGATCTCAGGGCGAGTCACAACATAAAATTACAATATGCAAAACACAAAGTGCATAATAAAACAAACAAAAAACCCAAAGTCAACCAAATAACCCCCCTTCCACAACACATTTAAAATTAAAATTTAAAATTTAAAGTCTATGCACATTTGCAGCTATTGCAACAGGTTTCATACATATTAAACACACCATGCTTAATTGTGCATGTCCTTACTCAAAAGAAAAGACATGTCTCAAAACACCAGCATCCAGATTATGCTTCTGATGCCTCTTACTCACATTTTCTCTAAACTAAAAAGTCCCAAATGCTGCAGCCTATTGTTATAGGGTGGGATGTGGATGGCGCTGTGGGTTAAACCACAGAGCCTAGGACTTGCTGATCTGAAGGTCGGCGGTTCGAATCCCCGCAACAGGGTGAGCTCCCATTGCTCAGCCCCTGCTCCTGCCAACCAAGCAGTTCGAAAGCACGTCAAAGTGCAAGTAGATAAATAGGTACCACTCCAGTGGGAAGTAAAATGGCGTTTCTGTGGGCTGCTCTGGTTCGCCCGAAGCAGCTTAGTCATGCTGGCCACATGCTGTACGCCGGCTCCCTCGGTCAATAAAGTGAGACGAGCGCCGCAACCCCAGAGTTGGCCACGACTGGACCTCATGGTCAGGGGTCCCTTTACCTTTACCTTTATCGTTATAGGAGAATTGCTCCACCCCCTTGATCATTCTGGTTGCCCTCTTTAAACCTTCCCCACATGCCTATAGTGCATGAATAGGCCTATAGCTTACTATCCAGTGTTCTGCATAATAGTTTGAAATGAAACTGATTCTTATAGAGTTTAGTTATGATCCCCCTTCCTGCCAATCTGGAAAAAAAGCAGTTTAAAACAAATGATCTTTAACTTCAAATAATGGAGTGTTGTAGTGAATGACAACCTGGAGCTTGATCTACAGCTGAATTGCCCAATTTATAAGTACAGGGCAATGAGAGCCGATGGCAAAGGATCTTTTCTAAAGTAATGAAATAGCAGGTTTTATTGCTCCCAAGATCATCCAGGATGTCCCCTTAGCATCATTACTACAACTGATATTACTGCTAGTATTGCTATTTAACTCCAACAGTGTGATAACTACATCATATACTATGTTCAGGCTCCCAGTTTGAGGGTTTCATATATAAAAAAAGAAATCCCTATGTTAATTGTTATACTAACTCATTCAAGTTAGTAAAGTGAATGTATAATTCTAGCAGTATGTTGAATGGCCCCTCATAGCGAAACAGGTTTTCACATACCCCTGCGAGGAATAAAATGACTCGTGTCTTGTAGATCATCTAGAGCAATATTAGAAACAACAGGATTCTGCTCGTATTATATTTAACACAGTTATGAGATTTGCCAAAATATGAACTAAGGGAGGCTTGTAAGCAGCTAGCAGATGCAGGCGACATCTTGCATAGAGGACATAGAAAACCGTGCCTTCTAGCAAGTCATACCATTGTTCCGTCTAGCTCAATACGGTCTACAATGTCAGGCAGTAGCTCCCCAGGGTTTCAGACAGGAGTCCACACAGGCAAACTAGCCTGGCACTAGTTGTTCAAGAAGCTGCTCGGTTGTTGACACAATCAGAAGTTCTGTGTCTCCTTCTCCTCCTCTCCCTCACCTAGTATCAACCTTGACCGCTGACCACACTAGCCACTACTGATGGGAGCCGTAGTCCAATAACATCCAGAGGACCACAGGTTTGCCATCCCTGCTGTAAAGCTCACAGCAAAATAACACAAATCAGTGCACTGGAAGATACAGCACCGTGTTACCTGTGCATAAATCAAACACACACACACAAACACACACACACCTCTACTACTGGGAATTGTTTATTGCTTTTGTGGTGTGATGTCTACTGATAAAGGTAAAGGTAAAGGTACCCCTGCCCGTACAGGCCAGTCTTGACAGACTCTGGGGTTGGTGCGCCCATCTCACTCTAGAGGCCGGGGGCCAGCGCTGTCCGGAGACACTTCCGGGTCACGTGGCCAGCGTGACATCGCTGCTCTGGCGAGCCAGAGCCGCACACGGAAACGCCGTTTACCTTCCCGCTAGAAAGCGGTCCCTATTTATCTACTTGCACCCGGGGGTGCTTTCGAACTGCTAGGTTGGCAGGCGCTGGGACCGAGCAACGGGAGCACACCCCGCCGCGGGGATTCGAACCGCCGACCTTTCGATCGGCAAGCCCTAGGAGCTGAGGCTTTTACCCACAGCGCCACCCGCGTCCCACATGTCTACTGATATGTACTGCAAATAGAATGTTTATTTATTTTGGTGCCTTGTTTATGATGAGCTGAAAAAAATATTTGGGTTAACCTTTTTTAAAAAAGCCTGAGACTTTTCTGTTAAGCATTCTCAGCAACAATATTCTGGAAAATTTGAGAGAAATTCTTCTATATGCCATGGCTGCAGCTCAAACATTGATAACAATGAACTGAAAAGGGGAAGATGTTCCAACCATAACGGACTGGCAAAATAAATTACAGGAATATGTAAAAATGGTGCAACTGACTGATAGCTTGAGAGGCAACACAAGACAAGTATTTGTACAAAAATGGGATAAATATAAGGAATATTTACGAAATTGTAACAGTGGTATAGCGTATATGGTAGCATTTGAGTGACCCTTATATAGTGAAACAAGAGAAATAAGTCAAAAGGTACTAACTGTTGTAAGAATGTATTAGAAGGAATATAAAGAATAACTCAATAATGATAGGTATGTTCATTACTAGAATAAGGCTATACCCCGGGAAATGATAGGAAGTCCGACTACACCTTTTTCTTTTTTTCTGGTTGTTTCTTTAACTCATGCTAATAAATAGATAAGACAACAAAAGTTAGTGAAAATATGAATCAGTTTCATTTATGTAAGTAAACAGAATACTCCTTGTATATGGTGTTTGCTTACACGGATTACATACCGTATTTTTTGCTCTATAAGACACACCAGACCACAAGTTTTTGGAGGAGGAAAACAAGAAAAAAAGTATTCTGAATCTCAGAAGCCAGAACAGCAAGAGGGATCGCTGCACAGTGAAAGCAGCAATCCCTCTTGATATTCTGGCTTCTGCGATAGCTGTGCAGCCTGCATTCGCTCCATAAGATGCACACACATTTCCCCTTGCTTTTTAGGAGGGAAAAAGTGAGTCTTATAGAGCAAAAACTTATAGGTCCAGTCATGACCGACTCTGGGTTTGAGGCGCTCATCTCGCTTTATTGGCCGAGGGAGCCAGCGTACAGCTTCCGGGTCATGTGGCCAGCATGACTAAGCCGCTTCTGGCAAACCAGAGCAGAGCACGGAAATGCCATTTACCTACCTGCTGGAGCGGTACCTATTTATCTACTTGCACTTTGATGTGCTTTTGAACTGCTAGGTTGGCAGGAGCTGGGAGTGAGCAACGGGAGCTCACCCCGTCACGGGGATTCGAACCGCCAACCTTCTGATCGGCAAGTCCTAGGCTCTGTGGTTTAACCCACAGCACCACCCGCGTCCCTCTCATATGATATATGAGACTGTTAATAAAGCAGAAAGAAAGGAAGGAAGGAAGGAAGGAAGGAAGGAAGGAAGGAAGGTAGGTTTATTTATTTATTAGATTTGTATCCTACTTTTAAATGGAGCAGCCCAAATGACTTGCAACATTCCCCCCTACAATGTTACAAAAATGCAATAGATTGTTTTAAATGCACACAAACACACACAAGCTTTCATACATTGGTAACATGGCTTATAACTCAGTAGCATATAGATGGATGCCATGAATCCTCAGGACTCCCCAGAAGACCAATTCTTCCAGCACTCGATGAAAAGTTTCCCTACGGGATACAGCAGAAATGTTTCTTTATAATAAATGCTCCCACGACCAGGGCTAAGGACAGAACGTGATAGGTCAAAAAAATATATCATCCAAGCAAAGCTGGCAATTTTACAAGCCATCCCATTTGGTGCCTTGGACTGAGCTAATGAAAACACTTTGTACAGGAGCAGGTGTACAAATACCATTCCCCGCTCTGTCACCCATTAAACTATACAAGGAATGCTCTCTAATGAGGAAGCTTGCCATTTTGCCATGGCTTTTTATAGGCTTACAAATGGACACTAATCAGGCTTTTGTAAGTGAGAATCAACAGCCATTAGCATTTCACTGTTGAGTTCTGCTGAGGCTAAATTCCTCGCATTATTATCAGAGTTTACACAGGCTCCCCATGTTAGCATCATCCTGCACTGACAACACAAGAAATAAAAGAGCCCAAAATGTTGCTCATATTGTACAATTGTCCTGAGCCATTCACGACCCTTTGCTATTTGTTGATGCATGGAAGGAGGTGCTATAATATTATTCCTGCTGTATTGGCCATCGCGTAAATTCACCTTATCTTGTCTGAGATCATCCAATCTGTTTTCATATTTCTTCCGCCACGTACATTTGGGAATAAGAGCTGACAGGTCTGTTTTCCTAAGATCCATTTTCAAGTATTTTATGTACCTGGAACTGACAACGCACCTCCGTGTGAAAGGCTCTGGGTGGGTGAATTGTTTAATCTCCACGATTTAAGACTGTGTGCTGACAAAGGGAATTTTGCAGTGTTCCAAGGTGGTGTTCTCCATTTGCTTCCTCTAAAATGAAAGGGCTGATAATGACCTGAGATTTCAGGTGGCACAGGACGCATTGACCCAGCGCCTGTGAGGTGGAAGAGATGAAAGCAAAAGTGGCACAAAGAGCCACAAAGAGCAGATGCTCCTTTATTACTCCATAAGGTTTTATAGAGATTAGATGTTATCAAACACCTCCTGGCTTGCTGTTGTGAAGGTGTTTCCTTGATGGTATCTTTGCATTTCGCTCCTTTGCCCAGAGCTGGGTTGTTGTCATGTCCATGCTGAATCTCTTCCTGACATAGAAAACTGCATCATACCAAATCAGACCATTGATCCATCTAGCTCAATAGTTCTCAAACTTTTTTTCTCTGGGCCACACTTTCAGAATAAAAATTTGATCATGCCACTCGATTGATAGGAAATACATAGGAAAACAAAATGAAACAACTCCTAGCAGTGCTTAATTTGTAATATAGAACACAACTACTTTATAATATGATCATGAGGCATCCATAAAGTCTAAAACAATGCAGCTACATAAGAACATGAATCATAAGAACATGTCTGATGCTAATAATAATAATAATAATTTATTTATACCCCACCCATCTGGCTGGGTTTCCCCAGCCACTCTGGGCAGCTCCTAACAGAGTATGAAAAACACGATAAAACATCAACATTAAAAGCTTCCCTGAACAGGGTTGCCTTCAAATGTCTTCTAAAAGTGTGGTAGTTATCTATTGACATCTGATGGGAGGGCGTTCTACAGGGCAGGCGCCACTACCAAGAAGGCCCTCTACCTGGTTCCCTGTAACCTCACTTCTTGCAGTGAGGGAACAGCCAGAAGGCCCTTGGCGCTGGACCTCAGTGTCTGGGCTGAATGATAGGGGTGGAGACTCTCCTTCAGCTTTACAAGGCTGAGGCCATTTGGGGCTTTAAAGGTTGATTGTGCTTGGAAACATACTGGGAGCCAATGTAGGTCTTTCATTTGGTTTTCAGGCTACGTGGAGACCAACCCTTTCGTCACATTTTGTTTTAACTTGTCCTTCACCAGAATATTCCTATGCTCTCCGCAAATTCATGCTACCCTTCCCTGGAACTTTAGGTTTGGAGCTTTTTAAGTCTATCTTATTTCAGAATAAATGTTGAATGTGTGCAGATATCTTCATGGACCTCCTGACAGATGTGATCCAACTTGTTAGAAAGTAGGGAGGGAGAGAAGAGGACCTTCATATGGGACAGTGTAGTAGCAAGAATCTGGGACTGCAAAACTGCCAGGCTTCTGACGGGCCTGCTGGCTACATGTAGACTTGTTTGCATGAAACCAAGTTTGTAGTAATGTTCTTTTAAGGCCAGGTAAACACAACTCTTGCAAACATTTTGCTCCATGCACATTTTTCCATGAAAAAGCTTGTGACAAACATATCTCCCCACCCACAAAGAAGAAAGCCCAAGTAGCTGAGGGGAAGCTAGTCCTGGAATGCTTTATTCATCAGTTAAATCTTTGCAGCGTGTTTCCCTAAATGACTAATGAAAATTCAGCATGCGGTCTCGCACCGAAGGCATGAAAGCAACATGAGGAGATCTTTACAGCCATGTCCAATTGCCCTGGAAATGGCTCTGGTTTTTATCTGAGACATAAAGTGGGATGTAGTACACGTTGGTGCATGAAATAATTTTTTTAAATCCCTTCCGAACTCACACAGATGAAAAAGAAGCAAATGCAGTGTGCCTGCCTTCTCAAAAGTGCATTCTCAGAAGTGATTCTACAAGCGGATCACTAAACTCTCCAAAAATAAAAAAATAAAATATATATTTATTTTGAAGATTTGCCTCCCATCTTTCTCCCATCATGCACCTCCAGGTGGTATACATGGGGTACCTTGGTATCTTCCACCCAGCCACTGTCTAGACCAAAACCCCCAAACTCGGCCCTCCAGATGTTTTGGGACTACAATTCCCATCATCCCTGACCACTGATCCTGTTAGCTAGGGATGATGGGAGTTGTAGTTCCAAAACATCCGGAGGGCCGAGTTTGGGGATGCCTGGTCTAGACCAAGGTCTGCTTAACTTAAACCAGGGAACAGGAAACTGTGGCCCTCTAGATGCTAGTGGTACTATGGGTTAAGAACTTAATTAGTTCTGGAGGTCCATTCTTAGCCTGAAACTGTTCTTAACCTGAGGTACCATTTTGGCTAATGGGGCCTCCCGCTGCCACCGCCACACAATTTCTGTTCTTATCCTGAAGCAAAGTTCTTAACCTGAGGTACTATTTCTGGGTTAGCGGAGTCTGTAACCTGAAGTGTCTGTAACCCGAGGTACATGAAAATAATGAATAGAGTTGGGGCGATAACCATAGCTGTCAATGTTTCCCTTTTTTTAAGGGAAATTCCCTTATTCCGAATAGGATTCCTCGCAAGAAAAGGGAAAAGTTGACAGCTATGGCAATAATACAACCCTGTTTAACACCTGATCCCAGTGTGAATGGTTCACTTTGAGAGCCATTGTTATCTGCGATTGTTGCTGTCATAAAGACTGTCTAAAGGCAAATCTTTAAAAATGTAGTATAAACACTGACAACTGGGAAACATTGGCCTGTGAGCGCTCCAGTTGGAGAACAGCCTTTACCAAAGGTGTCATGAGCTTTGAAGACATTCAAATTCAGGGCGCAAGGGAGAAACGTGCTAAGAGGAAGGCACGCTTGGCAAATCCACACCGTGATCAACTCCCACCTGGAAACCAATGCCCTCACTGTGGAAGGACGTGTGGATCCAGAACTGGCCTCCACAGTCACTTACGGACTCACTGTTAAAACTGTGTTTGTGGAAGACAATCTTACTCGGCTATGAGTGATCGCCAAAGAAAGAAAGAAAGAAGATTGAGTTACAACTACCACCATCCTTGTCTATTGACTATGCTGACTGGGGTGGATAGGAGTTTATCGGCAGCATCAAGCAAAGTAGTTCTGTTTCCACAAGGAGTGGAACTTCCCATTCCTCTCCTTTCCCCATGTACCCCATACCATCCCTATATCTGCTCTGGAGGACTAGCTTGAAAAAAAACTACCTGCTAATAGACAGAGAACATTGTCATTCAGCCCATTGTCATTCAGATGTCATTTACAGAGGGTAGCAGTTTGTTACCCATACAAGCTGATATGGAGGAATTATGGAAGAAACTTTGCAGCTGATTGTGCTCCAATTATGCTTAAAAAGTCTTCCTCTCCTGGGTGAAAGACTTCAGTGAGCTCTGAAAGTTACCGTATTATTTGCTCTATAAGACTCACTTTTTCCCTCCTAAAAAGTAAGGGGAAATGTGTGTGCATCTGATGGAGCGAATGCAGGGTGCGCAGCTATCCCAGAAACCAGAACAGCAAGAGGGATCGCTGCTTTCACTGCGCAGCGATCCCTCTTGTTGTTCTGGCTTCTGAGATTCAGAATATATATTTTTCTTGTTTTCCTCCTCCAAAAACTAGGTGCATCTGATGGTCTGGTGCGTCTTATAGAGCGAAAAATACGGTATTTCCTGAGACTGGCTTGGAAGAATGTCACCAGCTTCCTTGATCTGTTCTGTTCCCAGCATTGGAATTCTGTGCTGATTCCAGGCCAAACCTTTGCACCGACAATAGCTGCTTTTTCCAATGAATCTTCTCGAAATTGTCTGTATTCAGATTTTCACAAAGTCACCGCCAGCAGACCACCATCGTTGAAGGAAACCAACCCCCTGGGAGGGCAAGGGTCAGGCTGTTGAGGACTTCTGCGAGCCCTATGACTGGAGCGCTTTTTATAACCCCATTCTCTCATTCATTACAACGCACTGGAAAACTCCCTCAAACTGCACCCAATATGCCTATTAATATTAATATCATGTTTCACAAGGGGGAAAGCTAATATGAAAGAAGACAATTAGCACCATCATTGCTTAGAAAAGAGGCTCCGCCAACGACACCATGCACACAATTAGTCATGCATTTAGCACCAGGTTATCTTCACCTTAGATCTTCACTTACAATAGTGCTTCAAACAATAGATTATTAGCCAAGATGCACAAGTCATCCTTATTAATTCAACTTTTTTCAAACATTTCTGTTCATGTCTTTCAGCATGCATGCACACACAGATGCACACACACTTTTTCTTTTCTTTTTTAGCCTAGCAGTGATTTCTACCTCTCAGTGACTTGATTGTTCTGATGACCTCAATCAAAAGGCAATTACCCAGTGAGGGCAGAAGGTAATTATTCTCATCAAGGAGAGATTGAATGCACCTGAATAGACAGCTGTGGTTCTTCCAGGGATTACATTAGGATGCTAGAAATTGCCTTTGCTAATTTGTGGTGCATGTCAAATTTATGATAAAAAGCTGATTTGTTTGCAGGACAACCCTGCGCCCTGGCAAGCCCAGCAATCACCCCCTCATCCATCCACTCCCCCAACAGAGAGAGGCGACGATGCCAGCTTGTTGCTTTGGTCCAATACTTGACATTGTTCAGCATGAAGACACCTCAAACAGCAGCGGCAATGTCAATAACAGTGATGGCAGTGATAATAAAGAGATTCTCAGGAAGTATTTCTGAAATACTAATCTCAGAAAGTGAGTATAATGACATGGAATGCCAACCTCACCACTCTGGAAAAAAATGGGGGTGGGTAGGAGGGGCGGTAAATGTTTAGAATTGATTTATCAAGTGGAGACGAGTATGAGGGAAAATTACTGGGGTGATTTGACAAGGCGGAGTTTGAAAAGCATTTGTACTAGGTTCCTCATGGAAAACAAAACAGTACGCAAAACAGTCTTCCGGTGTTTCATAAAGAGTTCCGATTCTGCCAAGGGTTCCCACATGCAGAAGTACCTGGTCCCAAACAAAACATACTTTATCTGGGTTGCTTCTGACATTGATGCTGCAACAGTCCATGCCTGAGTCGGAATGCCTTCAGCAGTGCTATTTTTCTAGAAAAAGAGGTGTTGGAGCTCACCATGAAAGCCTCCATTGTTGTCCTACAATGACATTGGCACACACCTGAGAGGCGCCGGAACTGAGTTCTGGCTGGGGAAAAAGAAAGCCCTGTTGTGGTGTAGTGTGAGAGAGCCAGTGTGGTGTAGTGGTTAAGAGTGGTAGTCTCGTAATCTGGGGAACCGGGTTTGCGTCTCCGCTCCTCCACATGCAGCTGCTGGGTGACCTTGGGCTAGTCACACTTCTCTGAAGTCTTTCAGCCCCACTCACCTCACAGAGTGTTTGTTGTGGGGGTGGAAGGGAAAGGAGAATGTTAGCCGCTTTGAGACTCCTTAGGGTAGTGATAAAGCGGGATATCAAATCCAAACTCTTCTTCTTCTCCAAGGTCTTCAGGCTATTTGTCTTCCTTTCATGGTGTGTTGTTTCTTAGGCTAGAGTTCCAGCTTTCCTTGCAAAGAGAGAGAATCAGATGAACCAAGGGTCTGACAGTTCCCTTTGTTCCTAAAATGGACCTGGAATGTAGAGGTGGGGGAGAAATTCATTTGGTTCACATTTTAATGATTACATAATTTGCATTTCCAAGACCAGTAAGAACCAAAAAACAGCTATCCTTCAGCATTTGTCCTCCTGCAAATTTTGCAATGCAGTTCTTCAACCAAAAATAAATTCATATATTAGTGAAACTAATGTAGAGCACTACGTTGTCTCAGGCCAAAAATGGCGGCCAATAAACTGTGCATGTCCAGCAAAATGGCATAAAAAGATGCATATATCTGAAAAATCCATATGAATTTTAATGTAGTTCTTTTTAACCCTTTTAAAAAGTTCACAGAAATGTGATCCAGAAATGGGGCCAACTGAACATAAGGTTGGGAAAATGAGAAACAGACAAAACAAAACAAAAATAATGGACAGATCTACCCATCCCTACTGCCACGAGTGGTTTCTGTGCAGTCTGTGAGGGCAGGATGCAAAGGATGGAGAAACTTCATAGCTCAATGGTGGAGCTAGGTGTACAGATGGCCCCAGGTTCAGAGCTCAGCATCTCTAGGTAGAGCTGAGAGATAACCCTGTCTGAAATTCTGGAGAGTCGAGATCCAGCGTGGCGTTGTGGTTAAGAGCAGTAGACTCGTAATCTGGGGAAGCGGGTTCACATCTCCGCTCCTCCACATGCAATTGCTGGGTGACCTTGGGCTAGTCACACTTCTTTGAAGTCTCTCAGCCCCACTCACCTCACAGAGTGTTTGTTGTGGGGGAGGAAGGGAAAAGGAGATTGTTAGCCGCTTTGAGACTCCTTCGGGTAGTGATAAGCGGGATATCAAATCCGAATTCTTCTTCTTCTACTCTTCTCTTATCAGTGTAGACAATATTGAGCTAGATGAAGCAATGGTCTGACTCAGTATAAGGCAGCTTTCTATGTTCCCTACATTGCCCAAGGACCACTGCCAGCATTCCACACCCAGGTGAGGTAAGTGGACCTCCTAATCCACTATCAACATTGTCCTTCTGCAATTTTCGTTTCCAACACTAAAACAGATCCCAGTCCTAGGCAAGCATTTTTTTTAAAAAAAGAAATCATTAATGGGGCTAATGAGTGCAAGGGGAGCAGGACCACACATGCTGGGCTTCAATGTCCCCAACCCAGCTTAGTCCTCCCCCCTCCCCGATCTTCATGCATTGAATGAGAAATTCCATGGTTGGGTTCAAACATGCTTAGGATAATGCCCGAGATCGGAAATCCTGTTTTTCCTCCACTCTTAGGTTGCACTCCTAACCCTGCTTACATGTGGGAGCAGCTCCATTGAATTAAATAGGACTTAAAGAAAGAAGAATTTTAAAAAGCCAGGCGAGGATTTTCCTGCTATAACCATCAACTCATGCCATAGGATCTGATTCCAGATAAGATCTGCAAAATAAACTTGATGACCATTCTATGCATTTTGCAATTTCACCCTCTTCCTCTTTGCCAATAAATACATAAATAGCCCTGAGGCAGTAAGACATCATACTGAGTTTAAGATTTCCTTTGGGGGGGAGTTTTGGGGAATGTAGAGGTGGGGGGAGTTGACTTTCAGATTATTGGGGACAGATTTCCTTCTGCACAGAAGTTGGCCATAATTAAAGGACATGTTTATTCACTTTTACTGGGTTGGCAATATTGTTTGAATCACCTCTAGCTGTTATTTATGACTTAACACTGAAATTTCATTTCTCTGCTCTCCCGTAACTCCCATAAAACCAGCATTTCAACTTAAAAAAAAGAACATTAAAAAAATCTGCTTAGCTAAGGATGATCCAGGGGGTGACATTTTTCAATTTATATGAAAGCAACTAAATGCTTCCACTGCCATCATTTTATGGGCAAACGCATAATAACATTCAAATAACTTTTAACATGTAAAATTTTAATCTGCCTGTGGGTCTTTGTTTTAGACAACTGTTTCGGTACGTACTTTTAAACTTTGAGCTTTTTGGTTGTGAATGAATAGAAGATACAAATGTGTTTCCAGTTCCAGAACTGTCAATTAGAGGGCATTGTTTTCTTTTATTTCTTTTATCAATGAAACGGCAAAAGCACAATGGTAAATCACTAGGTTGTGCACTCTAGATACAGAGTTAATTTTACCCAATAGCAGGGCAACTAGAATTTGACTGTACCACTTTCAATTGTCTTACAGGTGGAAAAAGATTTGTAGGTGCACAGACCAAATGCGTCAAAGACATTTTAGCATAGTCATCTCCCCGTATGCTAGATTACAACACGCAATAACTTTATTACGACACACAAGCATGTTGGGAGCAGCTGTCCAGTGTGTTTGGTAGTTTCCCCCCTCTTTACCAGACCATTTAGATCAGGGGTCAGCAAGCTTACCGGATGATGGGCCGGTCCACACTCTGTCCGTCAGAGGATGGGCCAGAGTGTGTGTCCATGGGCACTCTTCCGGGTCGGAGGAGCACCCATGCACGTGCGCACACTCTATTTCCAGTGCTACTCCAACCTGGATGTGTGCTGGAAATAGCATGTGCTCATGCACACGGGTGCTTCTCTGTCCCGCACACGTGAGCTATTTCCGGTGCACATCCGGGTCAGAGGAGCACCCGTGCGCATGCGCACAGGCACCATCAACCCGGAAGTCGGTCCCCATGCAGCGCCGCACCATGCCAGTAAGAGCAGGTGGGGCGGCAGCAGGGGTCACCATGGGCTGGATAGACGAGCCCCATGGCCCGCTACCGCCCCATGGGCCTTAGGTTGCCAACTCCTGATTTAGATGGTGGAAATCAAACCTAGAATTTTGCATGCATTAAATTGGGGGAGTTTCCATCCCTGCATTGTACCTCTCGCTGTTTCTACTTGTGGGCATATATTTAATGATTTTATTATACACCGCCATGATTTGTTTTTCTGAGTTGGTGGTTTATAAATACTCTTATAAATAAAACAACAAACTAAATGTGAGGGTATGATCCCCCAGAACCAGAAACCCTTAGCCGTTTCCTTTCCTTGTCTTTGGAGGAAGAGTGTGTGTTGTGGTCCCTGCTGCAACATTTGCAGCTCTTAGTAATGGGGAAGAAGAGCGAATTTCTGCCACTCCGTCCTCCTCCCCAACGTACTTGGGGTTTTCTAATATAAGGCTGTTAAGGCACAGGACACAGTGCTGCATATTCATTGCTTTTCTAATCATGAGCAGCAAAGAACGACTATAAATGTCTTCTGCAGAAGTGGGTGAGAGATGGATATAATGAACGCACAGAGGGAAGACATTTTAAAACCAGTGTGTGGCACTGGTAGGCACCAAACCAATTATGCAAATAATGTGCACATCACTCATGTACTGTTTTGCAGATCAGCAAGTGCCGTAAAGTTCTATCTAATGAGAACTTTTGCTGATTGTTACCAAGGGAAGAGAGCCCCTCGATGTTTTGGGGAAAAACATGTATGTGTGTGTGTAGGCGAGGGGGTGTTTAAAAAATCTTCCTATCTTCAGAAAATTGGAATTTTAAATCTACAGAATAAAGGAACTGGAGGGCAATCACAGTGCCAAATGCAAAACAGATTCTTTAGTGGCAAAAACTTGCATGGAGAGAAGCTGCAGAGGCGAGGGTCAGCAACTGGAGACCCCTGGGCCAAATCCCCAAGTATCACCTGGCCCTCAGTTGTAGACTCATAGGCAAAAGGAAAATGCAGACAAATTGTGTTAGTGATGGCAAGACCAGGCAGAGAACTGGACAAAAATGCAACACATCTTCCCTCTACTGCCTCAGTTTGGCCCTCAGATGAAACCAGTAACAGTTTGGTGTCATAAGAAAAGGGGATCTAATCCAAAGGCAGGGGGAATTGGAGCCAGCATGGTGTAGTGGTTAAGAGTGGTGGACTCGTAATCTGGGGAACTGGGTTCGCTTCCCTGCTCCTCCACATGCAGCTGCTGGGTGACCTTGGGCTAGTCACACTTCTCTGAAGTCTCTCAGTCTCACTCACCTCACAGAGTGTTTGTTGTGGGGGAGGAAGGGAAAGGAGATTGTTGGCTGCTTTGAGACTCCTTAAGGGGAGTGAAAGGTGGGATATCACGTCCAAACTCCTCCTCCTCCTCCTCCTCCTCCTCCTCCTCCTCTTGTTCCTAAGGCTGGGATGAAATGCCCACTCCATTTGCAGTTAGCAAACTGAAGGAGACATCTATAGCGAGCAGATTTTTGGGGCTGGGCAAAGCGATTTGCTTCATTTGCAGAGCATTGGAATTAGGAAGAGAGAGAAAAGGGAAATCTCAAGGTGGCTCACAATGCCATTCCTAACGCCATCACCACCCATCTCTGTAAGACTGGTTAGGTTCAGAGTTAATGACGCTTCCCAAGGTCGGCCAGTGAGCTTCAAGGCTGAGTGGTGATTTGAACCTGGGTCCGAGATTGGACACTCTAGCAACTACAAGGGATGAGTGAATGTATCCATTTCAGTTTCTCATTTTTCCAATATTCAGTTCTTCACACTATTGAATCAGTTTTTGGTTTTTTAAAAGAAAAAAACCTTGATGAAATTTCATCAGTTGTTTTTTTAGTGTGAAATACACACTTTTGCATGCAGTCTTTGGGGGAAAACTAATCTTCCCTGATATAATGTATTTTGAACATTATGTTCACCAATATATGCATCAGTATATGCATTTCGGTACACATTACTTGGCTGGAGAGCTGCATTGCAAAATTCAGACAAGCGCAAATTTCAAAATAAGGCTGTCTTTCAGTTCTCACATGGTTGTGTTAAGATTCACCTTTAAACATAAACTGAATGAAATCCCCAATCGTCCCTAATGCACTATATTACAATGGGCAAAATTCAACTCTAGTGTCATTTCTTATCAATTTCTTCTACACTGTGGAAAAGTTGTTTACTATCCTGAGACTCAAAACAAGACTGTCAGTGGGTGGTGAGTAGCCATTGATTCCACATAGTACAGCTGACTAATAATCTGCAATAATGTTTTCTGTGAAAGTCAAGTAGGGATGTATGGCAAGAACATCCCTGAAAAAATTACAATGCTTCTCTTAAAATTGACTGAGCAGGAATGGCCAAACTCTCATTTGCACAGTATAATTGCTCCTTACATGCATTTAACCTGAGTGATTTCAACTATATGTGGTTGAAGACCGGCTGGATGAAATCCCACAAGTTAAATGCGGAGCTGCCACATGGAGAAGACCTTGGTTGGGAAGCAAGGCAAAGCACTTAAAAGCTCTTTTTTTGCTGGATTTTCTTGGCACAAATAGAGCTTTTCAGCTCTTTGCCTAGCTCAGAAAAAAAGGCTCTCATGTCTTACCGGGTCTAGGATCTCACAGGTACTTGGGTGGCCCCATGAGATCTCGAAGCTTCTGGAGTTAGCACACCAGTTCCAGAAACCCTGGGATGCTCATGCAGGGAATCAGTTGCAAAGATTTGAGTATATGCTTTTTTACACATATGAGGAACTCTTGAGACTGAACCCCCATGTAAGACAGAGTCGTATTGTACTAAACTCAGCCTTTTCACAGTACTCCAAATCATCTAAACATATTTTCATCAGGAAGGGGGGAAATGATCCACAGTGCCATAGGAACAAAGGTCAAGGGTATAAGACAGTTGCCTCTTTTGCAGCTTTAGCACTTGCTGAAAAGAACTGGCTTTAGCATGGTGATCATTGAAGAAGAAGAGGAGGAGGAGGAGGAGGAGGAGGAGGAGGAGGAGGAGTTTGGATTTGATATCCCACTTTATCACTACCTGAAGGAGTCTCAAAGCGGCTAACATTCTCCTTTTCCTTCCTCCTCCACAACAAACACTCTGTGAGGTGAGTGGGGCTGAGAGACTTCAGAGAAGTGTGACTAGCCCAAGGTCACCCAGCAGCTGCATGTGGAGGAGCGGAGACGCGAACCCAGTTCACCAGATTACGAGACTACCGCTCTGAACCACTACACCACACCGGCTCCTTCTGCAATATTCTGCACCATCAGTGGGCAAATGGTCACTTCAATGCCTTCCCTAAACATTGTTGTGTTGTTGTTTTGACATTCTAGAGTTGATACGTTCATAGCACCATAGGAATCATAGGCGCCGGCTTACGAGGGTGATTGTGGGGGCCGACGTCCTGCATGTGACGTCAGGACGGTGGGAGGAGCTGGGGGTGGAGCACAACATGGCAGCCACATGGCTTCAATGGCCGGTGGCTCCTCCTTTACATCCTTGTGGTGCTGAGACTGGCAGGAGGATGCTTTGACCTTCCTCCATGGCAGGAGGAGAAGGAGCTGGACACAGGAGCCACAGTGTGGTCAGATCACCACTTCGCCTTCACTCTTCTGGAACACTGAGGGGGCCCAGCCCCAACCCCCAAAATATAGGGAGGCCAGAAACGGCTCAGCCCCCTGGAACTGGTGCTTTTGACCCTGAGGGTTCTCTAGCCCCATCCCCTGTAATACAAGAATCTCAACTTAAGAATCCATGACAGGTGGCCGCCCAACCTCTGCTTAAAAACCTCCAGTGAAGGAGAGTCCATCACCTTCCAAGGAAGTCTATTCCTTGGTCAAAAAGCTCTTACCATGCTACTCTCATTTATCAACATGCATTGCAAAAAAAAAAAGACACAACCAGCTTCTGCACCCTGTTCTACATAAATAAATAAAATGTCCTGGGAATGTAATGTGATGATTCATCTGAAGCTTCTATCTAATGATGACCATTACTTTTTCTTAAAAAAAAATCATTTCTGAAAATGCTTCAACCTTCTTCCTTACTAGCTAACATCTTTGAACAAATTTCAAGGACAGCTTGAGAGAGCACGTTGCATTAATCTAGCCTTAGGATATTGAAGGAACAGGCGGGTGTGCATCCATAAAAAAAAGGTCAGACAGCATGTTTGAATATCTCCAAAAATGAAAATAGCCGTATAAAAGCGATGTCTCAAATCTTTCATTATGAAATATCACTAGGCTGCGTTTAACACGACTAGTAGATAATGCCAGAGACGTCATGTTTTAAGTAGGAGAGAAGATAGATTGTTAAAGCATGCTAAATGTTCTCTGGGAATCTGGGAAAAGATAGGTCACTACTATCATAAAATAAAATGCGAAGTATTGTTGAGTTCAGGGCAAAGTAATCACACTATAAATGCGAGAGCCACGAAACCAATGAACATGATAGGAGAAATCTCTTGCTGATAGGGATGGACAAATATCTCAGTTTGAGTTCTTCATTTTTCCAAGAGTTAAGTTTAGTTCTCCACATTTCCACATCTCTCTCTCTCTCTCTCTCTCTCTCTCTCACACACACACTCACACACAAAATCATTTGATTTGTATGCCACCTTTCCTTAGCTAAAACCATGCTCAAGGTGCCTTCCAACATGAAAAGATTTACATAATTACAAACATAACAAAAATAGTCATTAACAATAAATAAAACATATCAAAGAGTACACAAACTGAACAATTTACACATAAACCATAATTCATGAGATTGAAAAATAAAGATACAAAAATTGATATCAAAAGCAGCAACAGAAAACCACAACAAATCCATTAAGAATACCCCATATCTATCTATCTGTGGTATTGTTAAGGAGGTTTGTTGTGGTTTTCTGTTGCTGTTATTTATATTATTTTTTGTATTTTATTTATAGATATTAGGCACAATAAAAGTCATCAGCATTTTATTGATATTTTTCTTAACTTAAACATGTCTCTATGCAATTTTGCCCAGTATAAACAAGTTCCAAATATCCCTCAATATAACACAGTTTTGCGTGCTATTTTCACTAATATGTGCATTTTATGCACATTTTGCCTAGGTGGATGAATTTTTGTGTATATTGCTTTGCTGGAGAACTGCAATGCAAAATTTGGAGAAATGCAAATGGCTATGGTTGAGTTCGCATATTTTATCTATTTTCTGAAATGTGTGAATTGCCTTTACATGTGAAGACAACCAGTTTTCCTGTTGAGAATGTGTTGACATTTTGACCTGTGTTTTGGATTTTAAGAGTGAGAAGGCTTTCTTAGGAGGTTTGATTTCACACTAAACATTTGCTCTTTACAATGCTTATGGAGTGGACATTTCTAAACAAGCAGATTGGGAAAGAAGTACGACAAGGCTGTATATATTGTCTCCCTGCTTATTTAACTTATATGCAGAATTCATCATGCGAAAGGCTGGACTGGATGAATCCCAAGCTGGAATTAAGATTGCCGGAAGAAATATCAACAACCTCAGATATGCAGATGACACAACATTGATGGCAGAAAGTGAAGAGGAATTAAAGAACCTTTTAAAGAGGATGAAAGAGGAGAGCGCAAAATATGGTCTGAAGCTCAACATCAAAAAAACTAAAATCATGGCCACTGGTCCCATCACCTCCTGACAAATAGAAGGGGAAGAAATGGGGGCTGTGAGAGATTTTACTTTCTTGGGTTCCATGATTACTGCAGATGAAATTAAAAGACGCCTGCTTCTTGGGAGAAAAGCAATGACAAACCTAGACAGCATCTTAAAAAGCAGAGACATCACTTTGCCGACCAAGGTCTGTATAGTTAAAGCTATGGTTTTCCCAGTAGTGATGTATGGAAGTGAGAGCTGGACCATAAAGAAGGCTGATTGCTGAAGAACTGATGCTTTTGAATTATGGTGCTGGAGGAGACTCTTGAGAGTCCCATGGACTGCAAGAAGATCAGACCAATCCATTCTTAAGGAAATCAGCCCTGAGTGCTCACTGGAAGGACAGATTGTGAAGCTGAGGCTCCAATACTTTGGCCACCTCATGAGAAGAGAAGACTCCCTGGAAAAGACCCTGATGTTGGGAAAGATTGAGGGCACAAGGAGAAGGGGACGACAGAGGATGAGATGGTTGGACAGTGTTCTTGAAGCTACCAGCATGAGTTTGACCAAACTGCGGGAGGCAGTGGAAGACAGGAGTGCCTAGTGTGCTCTGGTCCATGAGGTCATGAAGAGTCGGACATGACTAAACGACTAAACAACAGCAACAAAATGGGCTGAAGGGGGAGGAGGACAGATTTTGGTTGAATATAAGGAGAAACATGTTGATGCAAAGAGAAGTTCAACTATGGAACCTGGGTGAAGATTCTGAGGCTCACTGGAGGTCATCGTGAAGAGTCTGCAAAACTGTCTATTGTGGGTACTCAAGTTTGGGGTTTCCTGAATACAGGAAGAAGTTGGACCAGGTCCCATTCACCTCTAAGATTCAATGTGTACTACAAATATATAACTTCCTTCTGCCTGTGGCTGGAAGACCATGCCTCCTGCTTTACAGAACACAGTAAAGTACAGATGGGCCTACAGGTCCTTCTCGTTTTTTATTTCAAAATCTCCTCTTTCATCAATACCGCCACATTTGAAAGAAACGTTCCTCTCTGAAGCCGCTTTTCAGTTTCCTTGACTATCCTCATGGAGCGACTGCCACATTCAAAGGAATATTGCGCCCTTCCCCCGCTGCCCCTCAGGAATAATCTCATGTCAGAAGGTTATACTTCAGGGACAAAAGAAGAGAAGGGGACACAATAGTCAGCTGAAGGAGACTGGGGGTGGGGGAAGGGGAGCTTTTATGTTTTCGTCTTTTGTATAAGATAGCCCTGAGATTTAGCAAAGATATTCAGCCCCATTCACCCCGACACCATGAGGTTCAAGTGTAGCCTGGATAAAATATTATGAAGAAAGGGCTTCAGTGGAGGACTGCAGTGACTTACATGACATAAAGACAGCTTTGAGAAAGAAACTGGCAAGGATTAAAATGCAGGTCCATTTCACACTATCCATTTGAAGCATTTGCAAGACACATTTAAAGCACATGGCATGTCCCAAAGAATTTCGGGGACTGCAGTCCCCGGTCCCCACTCACACAGCTACCATTTCCAGCACTCTTAACAAACTAAAGTTCCCAGGGTTATTTGGAGGAAAGGTGCTTCAAATGGGCTTCAAATGCATGTTGAATATACTTTAAATGGATGCTGTGGATCTGCCCTGGGACAGATTTGGAGCTTAGCTGCATGTGTTATTTGGTAACGTAGCATGGAGAATATGGGCTGGGAGGTGGGAAACCCAGGGTCAAATCCAGATCCTCAAAGGAATGACAGCAGCCATTGAGGTTTGTGCAGAGGAGGTGGTGCCTCCAGCAGCAGGACTTAATAGCAGCTCAGTTTGGAAGTACATGATAGCTCAGTTGGTAGAGCAATACCTTGTTTTGGAGTTCTGGGGTAAGTGGATCCATCATCACTTTCTGCCACTCTCCTTTCTATGCCCACTACTTCCTCAATGCTTTCCTTTCTGGCTGTGATCCTGAACTAATTCTGGTTTGCTCCTGAACTGAGCCCCTCCCCCTCTTTTGAGCCCACAGATTTGCACATGCAACTTTGCAATGGTTTTGCGCATGTTTTGGGGTGGATCTAAATAAATAAATAAATAAATAATATGTGCTCACAGCTATCTGTCCTCATGCCTATTGTTATTTAACAGACATAATAGAACAATCAGATTAGAAGGCAGCAACAAACACAAAAGAGAAAGCCTACTGGTGCGAACTGGAAGGATTGAAGTTGCTCCTCATATACAAATTCAAAAACCTGCGGGTGTGGACTGCTACTGCATAATCTGAATTGGGGGGCAGGGGGTGGATTAGCAGTTAAATAACCCTCAAACGTGGACAATCCTTAAGCAAAACAATTTTGTCTCCTGCATCCATGGGACTCTTCCTAGCAGTAAATGTCGGGGACAAATGGAAATGGATGCATTGGGAGCACCCTCTAATTTTGCAGCAGTAATTCAAGCTGTGGGAACAAGGAAGACTCTCCCTCATTGCCATGGCTTGAACTCAATTCATGGCTAGATCTGCAAAATAGTCCCAAGGTCATGGGTTCAAGTCCCTTGTTGGGCAAAAGATTCCTGCATTGCAGGGGTTGGACTAGATAACGTGTGTGGTCCCTTCAGTTCTATGATTCTATGATTTATGTGTCCTTAGTTGAGAGCAGTCCTCTATTTGAAGCCATGCCCTCCATCTGGTCTAAGTTTGGTCTGAAGAGAAAAGACAAGAAGGCCATTAACATCCAGACAAAAGACCCAGCAGGCATTCAGGTTCCCTGGTCACAGGCTTCTCCACTATAGTGGGATGGGCTTCAGTTTCAATCATAGCAATCATTTTAAGTTCATATTTTTATTTGTTGAAATATTTACAAACCATACTTTCACAAACATACAACATGCCAGTAATACAGCATAGATTTTTTTTTTAGTAAGACACATAAAAACCACAGAGAAAACATAAATAAATACTGGTTGGTAAAAAAAAGAACTGGAAGGGAAAAAAAATGTGTTTTTAAAAAAAGAAATTCATGTTGCAAAGGTCAAGCTGAATAGCAGAATTTAAGAGCTGTCTAAAAGAAGGCAGGAATGATTCCTGCCAAACTCCTACTGGCAAGGAGTTCCACAGGTCACAGCCCATCACATTAAAGGCATGGTCCATTGCAGAGGCAATGTCTGAACTTCAGAAACACAGGGAACCACAAAAAGAGATTAGCCAGAAATGGGACATGAGAAATCAGATGGTCCCAAATGTACCTTGGACCCAAGGTTTTTTGTTTAATTGCATATATTGGCATAAAAGGTAAAGGTAAAGGTACCCCTGCCCGTACGGGCCAGTCTTGACAGACTCTGGGGTTGTGCGCTCATCTCACTCTAGAGGCTGGGAGTCAGCGCTGTCCGCAGACACTTCCGGGTCACGTGGCCAGCGTGACGAAGCTACTCTGGCAAGCCAGAGCCGCACACGGAAACGCCGTTTACCTTCCCGCTAGTAAGCGGTCCCTATTTATCTACTTGCACCCGGGGGTGCTTTCAAACTGCTAGGTTGGCAGGCGCTGGGACCGAGCAACGGGAGCGCACCCCGCCACGGGGATTCGAACCGCCGACCATGCGATCGGCAAGTCCTAGGTGCTGCGGTTTTACCCACAGCGCCACCCGCGTCCCATATATATTGGCATAGATTGACACGTATAATTTTTCTGCAGATTAGTATCCTCATTTTTGGGGTGAGGTCTTCCTATGGCAGAGACCAAGTTTGTGAATAATTATTATTATTAAACGAAGTCACCCTGTTTGGAAAATGCCTCCCAAGGCATCCCATTGACATTCTCTTGGCTAGACACAATACCTCCTGTATCAGTTCCAAGATTTGCCATTGCATCAGCACTAGCCCTGTCTGCCTGTTTGCATTCCCTTCTAGGTCCAATCCTGACTTGGAGACTTGTGCTTCCATCCACACACTCTGCCAGCTCTATAATTTTGTGCCTGCTGGCCATTACCATCACAACATATAATAAGTGATTAGTGTTCACAGTTATCTGGGGATGTAGCTCTCGGTTGTACAAATTATGTGCATTAGGTTATCCCAGAATTAGAGGAAATGACAAGGAATATGTTCCCTCAAATTGCAGGAAATATGTTCGCAAGACCATTTACTTTTGCGAGATGGCCTTGAATTTTCCAGCCTATTTAAGGCTAGCACTAATTAGGTAAAAACTGCACAGTGCAATTACCTTGCTGTAAATGACTTGTAATTTCCGAGAAGATCAAAGGAAAATTGATAGAGAATGTATCTGGGGTATTATAAACATTGCCTATAAAATAACTTCCATGTTTAACATTTTTTTAAAACCCTCCAAAGAGCAATGTGGAATATCCTTTGGGTCATATTGATCAAATTCTCCTGATCCTTACCTGGCACTCTACAAAAAAAATAAAATTTGGCTTCTCATTTGAGCAGGGATATTGATGAACCAATTTTTATTTTTATTCAAAGTTATGTTTCTATTGGGACGCAGGTGGCGCTGTGGGTTAAACCACAGAGCCTAGGACTTGCCGATCAGAAGGTCAGCGGTTCGAATCCCTGTGACGGGGTGAGCTCCCGTTGCTCAGTCCCTGCTCCTGCCAACCTAGCAGTTCGAAAGCACAACAAAGTGCAAGTAGATAAATAGGAACCGCTCCGCGGGAAGGTAAACGGCGTTTCCGTGCGCTGCTCTGGTTCGCCAGAAGCGGCTTAGTCCTGCTGGCCACATGACCCGGAAGCTGTCTGCGGACAAACACTGGCTCCCTCGGCCCATAGAGCGAGATGAGCGCCGCAACCCCAGAGTCGGTCACGACTGGACCTAATGGTCAGGGGTCCCTTTACCTTTTTATGTTTCTATTATTTTGATACTGTAATGTATATTGGAAAAAACAAACATTCAGAATAATTTAGCTTGGATGTTTTAGTTCCCTGTTTAAGGAAGCTTTTAATGTTTGATGTATTACAGTATTTTAATATATATTTTTGGAAGCCACCCAGAGTGGCTGGGGAAGCCCAGCCAGATGGGCGGGGTATAAATAATAAATTATTATTATTATTATTATTATTATTATTATTATTATTATTATTATTATTAGAGATTCCTGCATTGCAGGGGGTTAGACTAGATGACCCCTGGGGTGCCTTCCAGCTCTACAATTCTATGATTCTAATGAAAGACGGTGATCGAGAATTTAGACATTCACTGCATGAGTTATATGCAAAAAGATCTTCAACAAGGCTTTCAGTAATAACAAGGCTTCCAATGACAGCTGGCCATAATGACTACTGTATGTTCTGTCAGTTTTCATTTCTTAGTACAGAAAGTATTGATCTGATGTGTAGAGATCTTTCCTATTCTAATAAATTCAAGAGGGTTCTGGAAGCTTCTCTGTGTGAAAGAAACAAGCAGAAGGTTCATGATGTTTGGGTTATTCCTTCGGAGAAGCTGAGTACAGCTGCCTTAAACTGGTTCTCTTATCTCAGGGGTCAGCAAACCTTTTCAGCAGGGGGCCAGTCCACTGCCCCTCAGACCTTGTGGGGGGCCGAACTTTTTCTGGGGAGGGGGGATGAATGAATTCCTTTGCCCCACAAATAACCCAGAGATGCATTTTAAATAAAAGCACACGTTCTACTCATGTAAAAACAAGCTGATTCCTGGACCGTCCGCGGGCTGGATTTAGAAGGCGATTGGGCCGGATCCGGCCCCCGGGCCTTAGTTTGCCTACCTATGTCTTACCTCTTCTGTCAAGGTCATGCTGACTATAATAATAGACCAGAAGGAGTCTGGGATTCACTTTCTTTCTTTGTGGTGTTCTGTATATAGCATGCTTAGTGTTAAGGTTTAGTCTTATTATAAGTTATTGTAAGTTTAAGTCAAGTCTGCTGCAACTGGATTTCTTCTGGACAGTGCCAGCCCTGGATTTGTGACCATTATGCTCAATTGCCTTCAGTAGCAGTGAAGCTGGATGAAATACAATTGCCTCGGGTCTATTTTTGGGGAATCCTGCAACGTGTTTAAGTTTTTACTCTGCTAACTATACACTGGAATTGACTCTGGATCAATATTGAGTAGAATTTCATGACAGATTCAACCTGAAACCTTGGCATTTTCAGCACCATCCTCTAACCAGCTGAGCTATCATGTGCTTAGATTGCTGCCATCAAAATGTATGAACATACTGGTTATGAAAGTGATAGCAGGAATAGCCAGCACGAAGCCACAACCCCCATCATCTCCAAAGTCCCTTCCCTGGTAAGCATGTAAGGTGTAGGTTAGACCTCCATTTACCAAACTTGGGTCTCTAGCTGTTTTTTGGACTACAATCCCCATAATCCCTGATGACTGGTCCTGCTAGCTAGAGTTGATTGGAGTTGTAGTCCGAAAGCAGCTGGAGAACCAAATTTCAGAAACCCTGTACTAATTCATTAGTACACAACTAGCGCTGAAATAGGACTACCTATCACAATCTGCCCTGATATCCATTATTGTGGAACGTGGTGGCAAATTTGAATCAATCTCTTTGAATAATAATAATAATCTGCCCACAGTCCTCACCACTCTTATCTGGGAGTGATCCCACTGAGCTCAATTGGGCTTACTTCAGAGTAGATTTGCATCCAGGCTTGCCAGTATCTGATGGCTGATGTTCAATAGTTCACATTCAATAGCTGATAAGCCAGTGAAGAAAAAGAATTGGAAGCTGGAACAATTCCAAGCAGGGAGGAAATGCTACTCAAGGGAAACATAATCAGTATTAAGGACTCATTTGTTCTCTCTCTACAGCAGTCAAGCATTGTTGCAGTTAATGAACTACAACACAAAACCCAAGCCAGATCCTTGAAGCAGCATGCAGACTTTTACAGTTGCATATATACCCCCTGACCAGCAACTAGATTTACAAAGAGGGTTATTTTCAGGAAGAAATGGAGGGTGGTGGGCCAGGGAACACAAAAAAAGAAATATTCCTAATGTCTTTTGGAAAAGACAAGGACTCATTTTATATACTACTCTTGCCTTTGTCTGATAACATCAGGGAGGGGGGGGGATTTAGCTCTGGGACTCCAATCATTAGTCTCTTGAAAATATTTAAATTAAGCAGTCAAGAATAGGGATAGATGAACCTGTCAGTTTTGGGTTCCTCTCAGTTTCCCAGACTTAAGTTCAGTGCACCAAATTCTCACATCAGCTTGTAATTTTAAAAAATCCTCACCAAACCTGCATTTCTAATATACACATTTTGTATGCGATTTTGCCTTATATGCAGCCATTTTCCAAACAATTTTGGTACACTTTTTTCACCCTGGAAGGAGAACCACATTGCAAAATTAAGAGAAGTGGGAGTTTTGCTCTTGCATTTGCTTTTTAAAAATCCTCTACTCAGGGTTAATGAAAGGATTGGACACAGAAGAGGGAGATGGAGGGCTGGTGAACGAAACTGTTTGGGAGGCAGAGAAGGGAAGATGTTCCAGGGTGGGAAACTGGAAGAAGAAAGGGAAGCTCTCAGGTGAGAGCGGGGGTGGGGGTGGGGGTTCCACCTCTTTCTGTGTGTGAGAGGACTTTGTATTCTTCTTTCTCTTTTTCTTTAGTTTGTTTAATAATTTTTTTAAAAAAAAAGAAAAAGAAAAAGTGGGAATTGTGAAGCATAGCTGCATTTCGGTTCATGTCTTGTTTCAGGAAGTGCAAATTACCGTATTTTTTTGCTCTATAAGAATCACTTTTTCCCTCCAAAAAAGTAAGGGGAAATGTGTGTGCGTCTTATGGAGGGAATGCAGGCTGCGCAGCTGTCCCAGAAGCCATTGCTGCTTTCACTGTGCAGCGATCACCCTTGCTGTTCTGGCTTCTGAGATTCAGAATATTTTTTTCTTGTTTTCCTCCTCCAAAAACTAGGTGCGTCTTGCGGTCTGGTGCATCTTATAGAGCGAAAAATACAGTAGGTAATTTCACATTGAGGATGCGAATTGGACCAAATTTCTCCCCCATCCCTAGTCAGGAAACACTTTCCATACCTGGAGACGGCAATTTTCCTCCTTTACATTTCCGATTCACAGATGTGTTCTCAAATATTCAAATGTGTTTGTTGCTATGAGAATTCGATCCAAGGACTTTGAGGTTTTAGAAAACCATTCTGCTGCTTTCCTTATGCCTGGGCCAATGCTTCCTAGTCAACAACTCTGTTGTCCAGCCAATTAAAGATTAAAATTGTGACAGAACCAACAAAACGAACATTGCCATCCAGGGCTAATTTTCCTTAAATGCACAACATGTGCACCCCTGAATAAGTTCAATTCTGTCTATTTGTCATTTTAAGAGTCTGAAATCTTTAACTAGGTCCCAATGCCATTTATAATCACTGGCAAGCAGTCATGCACACATCATTTGGAAACCTTGGCTGTAACTGCAGATATCCAAATTTGCACCCAGACATTTCAATAGTTTGGCATCACAATGTTCATGGAATGTGTGCCCAGATCTGCAGCTGGAAAGGCTGCTGGCTTGGGGGTTTTCCATTTTATTATTATGTATTATCATTTAAGAATGTAAAGAGAGTTCTCTTGCTGCAACTTGGGTGACAAGAGAACCGAGTGCTGCCGGAATCCCAGAGTTTAACTATGCACTATGTGAAGAAGTGCACTTATCTGTCCTGAATCTTCCAGCATTTGGATTTCCCTGAGTTCGAGTGTTATGAGAGAAAGAAGCTTTTCTCAACCCGTTTTCTGCATGCCGTGCATAATTTTATACACCCCTATCATATCTCCTCATATTCACATTCTCTCCCCCCCCCAAAAAAAAAAACCCCTAAAAAGCTCCAAATGTTCTAACCTTGCAGATTGAGCTGCAATCACTGCAATCTCAGGCAGAAAAAATGAATTTCAGCAAATGCCTTCAATGTCCTGCTTTGGCATCTCATATATATCTATATCTATATATATCTATATCTATCTATATATCTTTAGGTAAGTCTACCCAGAGATGTGGGGTGTGGGTGGCGCTGTGGGTTAAACCATAGAGCCTAGGACTTGTCAATCAGAAGGTCGGTGGTTCGAATCCACGCGACGGGGTGAGCTCCCGTTGCTCAGTCCCTGCTCCTGCCAACCTAGCAGTTCAAAAGCACGTCAAAGTGCAAGTAGATAAATAGGTACCGCTCCCGCCAGGAAGGTAAATGGCGTTTCCGTGCGCTGCTCTGGTTCGCCAGAAGCAGCTTAGTCATGCTGGCCACATGACCCGGAAGCTGTACACTGGCTCCCTCGGCCAGGAAAGCGAGATGAGCGCTGCAACCCCAGAGTCGTTCGCGACTGGACCTAATGGTCAGGGGTCCCTTTACCTTTACCTTTACCCAGAGATGTAAAGTTGGCATATATTTTAACAAGTAATTTTATTTTATAATAATTATATTTGTGATTATAATTGTATTTTGCAAAACCCTTTAGGTTTACTTGTTTTCAAACATGACCTCTATCAATAGTTTTAATATATAGATTGAATATATTCGTTCAGGAAACACCTGTGTTTTCACTACAGAGCCAGTGTGATGTAGTTTTTTGAGTGTTGGACTAGGACCTGGGATTCCAGGGTTCAAATCACTGCTTCTTAGCCTTAACTACCTCACAGGGTTGTTGTGAAGGAAATAAGGAGGAGTGGAGGAACCAAGTACCACCACTTTGAGCTCATTGGTGGAAAAGTGAGATATAGATGTGACAACGATGATACTTTGGACCCATCCCTTCTTTGTTGTATTTAGTGTGTTCTCCCTCATGGAGTGCATGTGTTGTGGTGGGGACTACCAGGCCACCCCTCTGTTGCCGGGCAGGATTACTATGGAATCCTGGGGCAACGATTGGATGGCTGGGTCGCTGGGGCAAATTCCATGTTGCAATTTGGTGGGAGGGATCAGAGGTTTTACATCTCATGCTCGCAGCTTGGGCGGTCTCTTTCGCTGCGTGCAACGGATCACCCGCTCACCCGCCCTAAATTTAGGTTGCTCTGACCTTACTATGCCTGTCATGGGGTCGTCTGCCATCGGGGCAGGGGCCTGGTAGGAATTTTGTCCATCTGGCTGATTGGCTGGGCCATTTGATTTTTGCCTACTGTGTAGCAAATCGTCACAACTTATAAGGTTGCGGTTAGGCATTGGTTATCAATTGGTTGGTAGAGGGGTTAGGATTGGCTGGGCCTGCCCCTCCAAGGTTGCTGCGGAAAGGGAAATTCCGTTAAAGGAATCTAGGGGGCTTCCATCTTTTTGAATCCCTGGAATGGGGCTAGGGCCAGCAAGCCCTGGGGAGCATGCGGGTGAGGTGAGGGTCTGTGCCTCAGCTCCATTTCTCCCCAAGATTGTTTTCCCTTACTGACTTTTGGTGGTGTCCGGAAGTCAGTTCTGTCCCTGGGCGGGGGGACAGATAGTCTTAACCAATGCCTAAACAACCACTCACATTTTATGTGTTTCAATAAAGTTGTGGCCAAAATTATGCCAAAAGCCTTAAACAAAAATTATGTGTGCGTTGTGAGTTATTGAGGGGTGGCTTGGGGACCTCGACATGCAAATCCATTTATCCATTGAAATTTGATGATTAAATTTTCTTTCTTTCTTTCTTCCTTTCCTGCAGTGAGTAAACTCTTAAAAAACACTTCTGATCCCCCCCCTCACTCCAACCACCCCCCACTAATGTATTGAGGTTTCCCACAAATGGGTGTCTGTCAACTTCACAAAGTGATAGAATTCAAACATTTATTATCTTCAAAGTACAGAGCTGCTTCTTTTTTTATATACATAGTCACTAGGCAACCATTTCCCTGCATTTCCCCTCCCCTTTTCTTATGCAAAATGTGTCCAGGACAAGAAAAGCATAGAACAAGAAGAAAAATGATTCCTGCAGTGAGATATTTTGACATAAAAAGTATTCTCTCATCAAAGAGGGAAAGCACCTTGTCACTCATGTCTAATTACAACCTTGTCTCTGTCAATGGCACAAAGATGACAACTCCCTGTGGTGATGTCATACAGTGACATTTACAAAATGACGCTGGTTTTGGTCTACTCTCCATGTTTGCAAGGATCAGCGAGCATCACAAATGATGGCAAAGGTGATTTACAATCAAGAGGGTTATTATCTTTTTAAGTCAAGGAAAATGCCTAATGGTTGTTTTATTTTGTGGTGTCTCTAGTTACAGTATTGAAGGCAATGGATTTCTACTGAAATCAGACCTACTGGAATGAATGGACCTGAGTTTGCCATGTCTATTAATTAGAGTGGGTCTACTTTGAATACAATTAGCATTGGATAGAACCCGGTATGCCCATAAGCAGGGCTGGCCAAAGGCACTTTGCTACATGAGAGGAAGTACAAGACAGCATCTGCCTTCCTTCCACATGCAGAAGCCTACCAGACTGGAAGTTGAATCTTATTTCAGCAATGACAGCTGGAAAGCAACCACCATTGCACCTCAATGGCAGCTGGCAAGTTTAAGCAGGAGAGGCTGTAGGGCACACACAACGCTGTCCTTCTGCTGCAGTCCCAAACACAGTATCTGCTGCTTGATGGAGTTGTCTTCACCCTGTCCTATAGTAGCTTCAGCCATGAGCCACAGCTTCTCTACCACGTCACATGAAGTTAGTCCCCAAATCAAAGAATGACTGAGAAGAGACTGAGTCCCAGAGAGGTCTTGCATGTTCAAGCAATTAAATAATAATAAGAATCTTTCACAGTGTATCCTTCAGGGCACTAGCACAGTATGCAATACCCCACAACAACTTAAGAAAGAATCATATCTTCAAATTCATGCCCAGTAAATTTGTTCAGTCTTGAACTTTTCATTCCCAACCTACAGTATATGCCTATAACTTTGACGGGGTTTGCTACAGTTATAGCCTGAGATATCTTATTTATTGTTTTAATTTTGTTAGACACTGCTTTTGGGAATGTTTTGGTTGAAAACCCACATATAAATGGAATTGATGATGATGAGTGTAAATGGGTAATGAATAATTGTGAAATAAACTTCTCCTACAGAAAGCTGCTAAATTGACATCCTGGCCTCTCGTGGTCCCAGAACTTTCCATCTTCTCGGGGTCTCCAGCATCTGCATCTACTTCTGTTCAATTTCTATTTTTTCCTTAAAAACTCACAAGCTGCAAATTACTTTTTATTCAGACCCTTGCCTACTGAATTATCTTTTCCAGGACTTAACCTTTATCCATCTCTTCCCTTCCAAAAAGGTATGGCAAAAATGGACTTATTGGGGATCAGGAGATGTCACAAAGTGGGAAATATAAATGTATGCTTATTATTATTATTATTATTATTATTATTATTATTATTATTAACAATAATAATAGTAGTTTCTTGTCTTTTTCTCTGACAGACACTCAAGGTAGCTTACATATAAAAATGAGTGCTGCTAAAAACATAGGAAGAAAGAATCATTTAAAAGCAATTAAACATTGATAGGTGTAAAACTATATACACATATAAAATCTATTAAAACTCCATCAATAATTACAATAATAAAAACAGCACAGCAACAACCCTTTAATTAAAAGCAGTCAGGTCCCAAAAGCTTGCTAGCAGAAATACACTCATTGTTGTCCTGCCACCAACGGCCAGGCTCTGAGGCTTCTTCCTTTGAGGGTTCCCCAGCTAGTTCCTCCCACCTTCCCTCTGCATCAAACCAATCCTTGACAATACATCATAACCAGCACTTTGAATTGTGCATGGAATCATACGGGTAGCCAGTGGAGCTTTTGTAGCAAGGGAGTTGCATGCTTCCCATAACCACCCCTGGTGAACAATCTGGATGCAGCTCTTTAAACCAGTTGAAATTTCTGAGCACTTTTCAAAGGCAGCCCCATGTAAAGCACGTTTCATTTCCCTGTCCCTTTACAAGGTGGGTGTTCCTGGTTGGATCAATTGCAACAAGTCTAGTCAAAACATTGATTGTGGTGCGGTACTATTCCTGGCTATGGACTATTGAAACACCACCCAACCACGGACAACATTGAGGAAGAGCTGTAACTCATTAGGAGAGCATATGTTTGTATTCAGGTTAAATCCTTGGTCTTTACAGCTAAGGCTGGAAACTCATGGAAGCCTGTCTGGTGCCCCCACATAGCGGGTGGGAGTGGACTCTATTGGCAAAACCTATTTGGTGTTTTGCAACTTTCTGACTAGTTGCAGGACCTTTGCCAGAGTACACGCAGAATCCACGGAAGCAATTGGCAACTTGGCTGCAGACAGGATAGGCGAAGGAGGAACCAGGAACTTGTAGTTAGGTGTTTATTACATACAGTGGACTATTTACTGGAAAAGAACACGGATCTTTTGCTAGCTCTCTCTAACACGACTTGCAACTCCTACACTCACTGACACACTGAACCACTGAACTCACGAACTCACGCATTCCAGTTAGTAGGCCATTAATTATCACTCCCTTGAGAGAGCTTGACCAATCAGGGAGCGGTCTCCATGCCTCTGTTATCACCAGGCAGACTTACTCCTTCAGATTGCCTTCTGGCTGTCTGCCAAACCTTAATTGACTCTGTGTGAGTAGCTGCATGTTCACAGTTTCCCAACAGACTGCATGGCTAATTATTCACAAGTGATTATGTAGCTCGGCCATCCTGTGACCTCACCCACGAATCCAACAAGTGTACTGAGGGTGCAATGTTAGTTCCCCCAAGGTTGATAGCATAATATTGATTGTCTTTAATGAAGCCAGAGTGTGACTATTGTCGTGATCTATAGCAGGGATGGAGAACAACTGGCCCTCCATGTATTGTTGGATTTCAATATCCACACCATCATGCAAAATGGGTCGAGGATGCTGCGAGTTGGACTCCCAACAACATCTGAAGGGCCACTGGTTCCCCATCCCTGAGCTCTATTTTCCTCACACCTGCATTCCACTTTGGGGCTTGGACCGCTGCTGCAGGTTCACTCGGTGATAGCCTTTTGCATGAGTTAAATTTATTAAAATTACGAGGATTTTTAGGCAAACTGGTATATTTTTCTTGACCACGAGTGGAAGTGAATTTGCCTATAATGAATTTTAGAAAAGGCGAAAAATATTTACCAAGGTGCAGTATTAATAATAGATATTTTCCCCCTCCATCCCTCTATACAATAAATGATATAAAAACATTGTGATCACAGCACAATTGGGGTCATTCTGTGTACATGTGTTGATGATGCCACTTGAGTAGAAATGAGATTTCATTATCTCATAACACAGATTCAGGAGACGAGCATAAACACAACATATTGATTTTTTCTTTGGCTTTGCAAACAAACCATTCAATTGAGTTAAAAGCCACTTAATTTTGAATACAAATAATTATCACCTTAATTAAAATCTTGATTTATCCCAAACAGTGTTGTTATACCAAGAGTGACCCACATTCTGTCATGCTGAGCTGTGCTTTCACAAGCTAAGTTTAACAGTGAAATTTCCTCATTTTACGGTGCAATGATACAGTACGTCTACATAGAAGTAAGTCCCACTGAAGTCAATGGAACTTACACTCAAGTAAGCGGGGTTTCAGCCTTAAACATGCTCCAATATTTACAAGTCATGCATTCATTTCTGAAAACATTTGATGTGTCAATGGCTTTATTCCTCCCTTCCTCCTTATTATCAATTTCAGTATAACCTGTACTCTGAGCATCACACTGAATAGCTTTTCACTGCAATGGTGAAAGGCAATCAATTTCAGAAACAAATTCTTTTCTTACATACTCTGGGGGTTCCAAATGTTCTTTTAATCAATTCGTCTTTTCCAGAGAGCACGTTCCATGAAATGCCCCTATTACTAGACAAAAATAAAATAAAATGCAAACATTATACCCTCTTTCCCACACTGAAATTACATATTTGGGGCAGTTTTGATTAACGCTATTAATTAATTAACCAATCAGTTAATTAATCATCTAACACAGGGCAGTTAATAGGCAACTTACTATCAATTGTTTGCAACATACTAATTTTTGAAAAATGTAACTCAGAATCAATAACAGCACCAGCCTCCGCAGAAAGGGAACACATTATTGGCTTATTTTCAGTTGTCCAATGGCTGATTCACATTTTATGCATGTGCTCAGCTCATCTGTACATCTCTCTCAGCACTTCTTAGCTTGGTGGCAGAACAGCATCCCTTCACTGCCAGGCATCCCCGGCTCAATCACTGGCAGTGAAAAGGCTCAGGTAGCAGGTGATGTGGAGGACCCTCTGCCTGAGAGGCTGGAGAGCAGCTGCTCATCAAAGTAAGAAATATGATGCTAAATGGACAAATAGTCTCTCTAGGTATAAAGCAATTTCACAGGGACTTCCTTCCCCATTTCAAGAAGAGACCAGCTAGCTTTTGCCCACAGACATCTGCAGGAACAAACATCCCCCCCCCCCTTTTAATTTACTTTAGGATATTTGCTGCATCCCTAAGCCAGACACCTGTGACACATTCTGCCTATTTCTCCAAGAGCTAATCCTCCTTTGCTCTCCTTCCTTCATGTCCATCAGATCATTTATCTTCTGGCAAGCTGCACATAGGTGGGAGCCTCCAATATATGCACAGCTACAGGAGGAAATGCTACTATAACTTATACAGTGGTACCTTGGGTTACAGATGCTTCAGGTTACAGATGAGTCAGGTTACAGATGCTTCAGGTTACATACGCTTCAGGTTACAGACTCTGCTAACCCAGAAATAGTACCTCGGGTTAAGAACTTTGCTTCAGGATGAGAACAGAAATCGTGCAGCGGCAGCAGGAGGCCCCATTAGCTAAAGTGGTACCTCAGGTTAAGAACAGTATCAGGTTAAGAACGGACCTCCGGAACGAATTAAGTTCTTAACCCGAGGTACCACTGTAAGTGCAAAAGTGGACTTATTCTCAACAATTCACCTGTGCAAGGGAATAGTGCAGCATACTTCAACCTAGTGCCCTCTAGATGTTTTGGACTACAACTCTGAGCATAGCTGATCATAGGCCACACCACCTAGCGCTGATGACAACAAAGTGGGAGGGGTAGGTAATACCTCAGAAGACAGAATTGGGATTCAAGGTGACCTTAACAGATCATAGAATCATAGAATCATAGAGTTGGAAGAGACCACAAGGGCCACCGAGTCCAACCCCCTGCCAAGCAGGAAACACCATCAGAGCACTCCTGACATATGGTTGTCAAGCCTCTGCTTAAAGACCTCCAAAGAAGGAGACTCCACCACACTCCTTGGCAGCAAATTCCACTGTCGAACAGCTCGGAGGACCGGGCCCAGTGAATTTCAATGGGGACAAATGTAAGTTCTACGCTTACCCTGCAATATGTATTTTTTTGCACAAATGGCTGGAGAATGCCATTGCAAAATTCACAGAACTGCAACATTCAAAGGACAGCTGTGTTTAAGTTTGCATACTGTTTCAGGGAAAAAAGGCACATTTGGCAGGTCCATATTTAGAAGCAAGCCAAATCAAATTTCTAGTTGGAGATCAAGTCAAGGAAATCAAAATTCTTCAGGCATCTCAACTCTTAACAAAGGCCGATATTCAAAAGCACAGGGCTGATACAAGCAGGCAAATGGCAAGTGTAGAGGACAAGCTTCTAAACATCATTTCTTCTGGAGCAAGTCTTACCCCAGCCCTGTCTACAGTGGATTCCTATAATTACACTGTCGGTTATTTCACCGTCTCTCCCGAGCAAGCTCTGAGCAGCCATTACGAAGAAAAAGTTCAATTTTAAAATGAAGGAAACCTAATTATTTGCTTTTGTCAAATCCTGCCACATTAAAAAAAAAGCTTTTAGTGAAATTGTAATTCAGCTAATCTGAGCAGCTGCTGAACAATGCTCTTTTGCTCCCCTCCACTCTTGCGCGCATTAACCCAGTTGTGTTAGAACACCAAATACAGATTTACATTAGCTGAATTTTAATTAGGCTTTATTAGTTTTTAAAAGGTAATCTAAGACCAAAGGGGATTGACATTAGCCATGTGCCGACCTCCTGGAGTTAATGGAAGCTTTGTGAATGGAGACAGCATTCTTTCTGTGTCAGGAAAGGTTAGACGACACATGCAAAAATGTTCCCGCTCACTGAGAATCGCACTGCTTTACAAAGAGAAACAACTCTTTTCCCCCCCTGTTGTAGCTCTGAGGAGAAAAGATTAATTCTCTTTGGACTGCCATGAGTCATCCATTTTTGTGTTGTGCTATAAGAATATCCTGCCTGAAATACTTACCAATTACATTAAAACACACACACAAATTACATCAGTTTGCAATACGCTGCAAATCTTGCACAATGCTCTCCAGGTTTTCATTGCCAGTGGCGCCCTCTTATGGCCCAATGGCTCAGCCCTATTGATTTCAATGGAAACAGATTCAAATAACTCACGCTCTCGTCTTAACCCCAACCAGTCCCCCCAAAAGACATGACACATAAGGAAAAGGGGCTAGGGAGGGAGAAGGGAAGATGCCAACCCAAACACCAGTTCTTAAAAGTTCTTATTAGAACCAGCAGGGATGCAAATGGTTCATGTAGCCCAACATGTTTTAGCTGTTTATAATTCTGAATTCTAAATTGTTGGGACCTGCTGGGGTAATAAATATAAATAGAGACAGTCTATTATAAAGATTCTATATCAATAAAGACCGTCTCAAGGCAAATCTAAAAACTTAAAATCCATTGTATATTGTTTTAAATGTTTGTTTTGCTAGTGGGATTGTAGTTCCATTTGTGTTTCTCAAGCTTGTCTCTGACTGTAATAAATTTCATGTTTCATGTAGTATAAGCACCAACAATTGGGAAACCCTTGTCTGTGAGTGCTGCAATTGGAGAATAGCCTTTACCAAAGATGTCATGGGCTTTGAAGACGCTCAAACTCAGGATGCAAGGGACAAACATGCTAAGAGGAAGGCACGCTTGGCAAATCCACACCGTGATCAACTCCCATCCAGAAACCTATGTCCCCAACTGTGGAAGGAGGTGTGGATCCAAAACTGGCCTCCACAGTCACTTACTGATTCATTGTTAAAACTGTGTTTATGGAAGACAATCTTACTCGGCTACGAGTGATCGCCAAAGAGAAATATAAATAATTGTTCTGAATCGCAGGTCCAGAGGACGGCTTGTGGGAGTGGCTGGGTACAGGGATACCAAAGAAACATGTCAAAAACATCAGCATAGCCAGTTCTAGTGCTTTATTAAGAAGGTGTGGACTTAAAGCAAAGCAGCCTGCCAGATCTCCTGGCCTATGCAGACATCGGACAGACTCTACAGCAAGGAGATGGCTCATCCATGCCCAAGCAAGGATTCTTTATATACAAAGCAGCATACGGCACTTTGTCTAGGGCTTCCCATTGCTTCACCTGCCCAGATGAGGGCATTGGTGGCAAATATCCAAGTCTTAGCTCAGACCCCAGCACCTTAAGACCACAGATAAGGGAAACATCAAAGCAAGCCAACTACCATACTTTTCTGTCTATAAGATACCCCCATGTATAAGACACCCCCTATTTTGGGGGACTCAATTTTAAGAAAATGCGGGGGGGGGGGGAGATGGCTCAGAGTTGTACAGCTTTTTTGTGGGGGGGTGATTGGTAAAATTTGCTCTCACACAGCACCAATGCTGACAATCGCTGGCAGCCAACAATCGAACGCCCACTTGCCACAGTGACAACCAATCGCCATAAGACCCTTCCCCAGCAGAAAATCACTAACCCACCAGAGAAAAGCTGTCCGCTGACCATCGTGCGTGTCCCAGAACAGCAGCTGCCAATCATGGCAGTGACAGCCAATCCACAGCAGTGTGTGCTGCAGAAACCAAACACCAACCCAATTAGAACTGTTAAGTTGTGGGCGAACATATCAGATGACACAGCGATTCTTCAAACAGCTCTTGTTTATTCACAGGCCAGAACAGAACTGACTGAAGGGTTCTGCCAGCCTGCTTATATAGAGCTCCACTACAACGCAACAGTAACAACTTTCTGAAACTATCCAATCACTGAACGCAACTTTCAATCCCTTATTTGCATATGTGGACCTGAGTGAAAACTATCTACAGTATCCCCCTGCTGGCCCAGTACATAACAAGAACAGCAGCAGCCAATCCAAAGCAGCTCTTCTAGCAGCCAATAATCGTCGCTGAAAAGGTCCTGCTTGCAGCTGCAGCCAATCACCTGCCCACCCTATTCACTACCATTGTATAAGACGAGGCATGTTTTTGAACATTATTTTAGAGTAAAAAAACCTCATCTTATATACAGAAAAGTACTTAGCTTATATCAAAGCAAGTGGATATAAACGTGAAAAGAGCTCGTTGCTACAACAGTTACCAATTAATTGTGGGGTCATTGTGACTACCAAGACTACACAGTAATATTAACAACAGAAGCCCATGGGAGCCTCCGCTGAGCTGCATCTGGAAGTGCAGCAGAGGAAATGTCACTATGGTTGCCCTCAAAATGAGGTTTTGCGGGGAAGGAATGGAGCTGGTCTGGCTATGGATCCACTGGATCCTAAGCCAGTTCATTTCCCACAGAGGATCCTGATCCATGCCCCTCTTCTTTGGCCTGCTTAGAGCTGGCGCTCCTAAAAAGATTATTCAAATAAGCAACAAAACATTCCTACCTTCCACCCTGCCCACCAGAGCTATGGATGTGGCAGAAGGTCTGCTGCTCCAGGCCTCCTTAGCCCCTCTTAAGATTGCTCTGTTAGTCTGGATCCAACACATAGTCATTTTAGAATGAACATTCTACTTTCTGCCTCCTAATCACCTTATTTGTGGCAAAGAAGAAGAAGAAGATGAGGAAGAAAGTGATGATAAAGGTGATGAAGGAGAAGAAGCAGCTTTCTCCAGCTATGAGGCAATACTATCCAAATTGACTTCAAAACCTTAGTTCCAGTTTTGCTACTATAAGAACAAACAGTCCTCCCCTTTGTTCTCCCTCTCTGACTTACAAGGAAAGAACTGAAGAACTTTTATATGTTCCTTTTTTAAAATCACTTTTGCACAATTCTTCAAGGAATAAAATTAAGCACATTTCACATTTTTTCTGCAAAAACAACACCTGCTAGAGACACCAACAAAAAGTATGAGAAAGTGTACCTATAGTGTAGAAAGGTTTCCTTTTCATCTTCACCCAGGTTTTTGTTTTTTGTTGAAAGTACACTTCAGTGATACATTTCCCCCTCCTCTGTTATTTCCCTTCCCCTGTTATTTCTTTCTTTCTTTCGGATATTCTACCAAATTGCTTATCAGAACACTTTACCTGCCTACATTTTCGCTTCATCTTCCTGGGCTTTGAACTGAAGAGTCATTGATTCCTCTTAACGGGTTCGCCATAACTCTTATTGAATGTTCTTTCATCACTGTCTCCAGAAGATGACATGTCAACATCGGAGGTCATTGGGTGAGCTACCAGTATGTGTTTGTGATTCCAAATAACAGTTAACGTTTGGTATCATTTAACTTAGAAATGTTGTTGTTGTTGTTGTTGCTGCTGCTGCACTTATTAGTCTCCCTTTTCCCCAAATAATTCAAAGCAACAACAACAACAACAAAAGCACACAGAATTAAAATGAACACAAAGAAAGTTAAACCTAAAAAAAACTCCCATATTTTTGGGAGACTATTTTCTTTAAATTGATGCTAGATATAATGGCACTCCATTGTGGCCAAGGTGCAGAATCATTTTGTCAGCAAACATTCTCATTTCAGCAGCCTTATGGGGACCACATACCAAGGATGGGTGGGGGCAGAGACAAAAAGTAGATAGGTAAATGAATGTAAACTTTAACCCCTGTACGGTTGGCTTCTGCACTATCCAGTCTCCATCAAATCACAGTTCAAGAACCCATTCTGGTCAGAGAAAAACATTTATTATTTATTAAACTTGTATTTTAAACTTCATCCAAAGATCACAGGGCACTGAATTCTGCACCAGCTCAAGTTTCCAAAGCTTCTTCAGAGGCAGCCCCATGTATTATGCATTGAACTAATCTGACCATAGGGACGTGGGTGGCGCTGAGGGTTAAACCACAGAGCCTAGGACTTGCCGATCAGAATGTCAGTGGTTTGAATCCCCACGACGGGGTGAGCTCCCGTTGCTCGGTCCCTGCTCCTGCCAACCTAGCAGTTCGAAAGGACGTCAAAGTGCAAGTAGATAAATAGGTACCGCTCCAGCGGGAAGGTAAACGGTGTTTCCGTGTGCTGCTCTGGTTCGCCAGAAGCGGCTTAGTCATGCTGGCCACATGACCCGGAAGCTGTACACCGGCTCCCTCAGCCAATAAAGCGAGATGAGCGCCACAACCCCAGAGTTGGTCACGACTGGACCTAATGGTCAGGGGTCCCTTTACCTTTTTAATCTGACCATAGCTGTCAACGTTTCCCATTTTTAAAGGGAAAATCCCTTATTCTGAAAAGGATTCCTCACAAGAAAAGGGAAAAGTTGACAGCTATGAATCTGACCTATAGGTTACCAGAACATAGGCAATAATACTTTGGCTATCCCTGTCTAGATAGAGGCACAGATGTGACACCAGATGAAGCAGATCCTTCAAGTGTCTCTATTTTCCAGGGACGTCCCTGATTTAGAAAAGCCATCCCGGTTTCTGATTTGACCCCAGAATGTCCCATTTTTCCTTAGGGTGTCCCTATTTTTATTGGAGAAATGTTGGAGGATATGAGGTTATCCAACTCCTGAGCCATTTGAAAGCAATCCTGTATAGGGAAGCTTCTTAAATGTTTTTAATGTTTTATGTTTTTATATATGTTAGAAGCTGCCCAGAGTGGCTGGGGCAGCCCAATAAGGTGTGTGGGATATAAATAGTAAAATTATCATTATGGAATGGGACACCCCTATTTTCATCAGAGAAATGTTGGAGGGTATGGATGGAGCTGATGGAAAGCATTCTGTGCTATTCAGGCTACCTGAACCTCAGAAACAGCCAAGGGTCCAGAAGTACGCCCAAGCTATGCACCCACTCCTTCAGAGGGAGCATAACCATGTCAGGAGCAGTGTGCAAATTATCGTTGGTGAGGGGTGTGGCCAGGGCAAGGGGGGCATAGCTGAGGATGAGATGTAGCTTGGGAATAGTCCTCAGGGCCAGATGGAGGGGAGCCTTTGGCCCCCAAGCTTGACCTTCTCCACCACTGCTCTATGGTTTCACTGCAAGCACAACACATAGAGCAGCGGTTCTCAACCTGTGGGTCCCCAGATGTTGTTGGACTACAACTCCCATCATCCTGAGCTCTGGCCTTGCTAGGGAGGGGTGATGGGAGTTGTGGTTCAACAACATCTGGGGACCGACAGGTTGAGAAAGGCTGACATAGAGGAAAGCAGGAGAGTATGAAATCTCCCCTCCTGGAGAAATTTAGTGGAACGGTCTCCACATTTCACCCTCCCACAGGGAGTGTGGAGAATTTCAAGATGCCATTTGCCCTTGGCTCAAAATTGACTGCAACGCCTCAGCCAGTGCGACCAATGGCCAGAGATGATGTGAGCTATAGTTCAACTACAATCTGGTCCACATATATCCATAGGTCTTAAAATTCTGCCATGAAGAATTTCTTCATAGTTGGTTGAGAACAGCTTCCCTTCCTCTTTCGTAATACAGTGGTACCTCGGGTTACATACGCTTCAGGTTACATACGCTTCAGGTTACAGACTCCGCTAACCCAGAAATAGTACCTCAGGTTAAGTACTTTGCTTCAGGATGAGAACAAATTGTGCTCCGGCAGCGCAGCAGCAGTCGGAGGCCCCATTAGCTAAAGTGGTGCTTCAGGTTAAGAACGGACCTCCGGAATGAATTAGGTACTTAACCCGAGGTACCACTGTACTGGAACTCAGAGGCCATCTAAGGAAGGTGCATTTTTGGAAGATTCAGGACAAAATGAAGTCCTTCCTAACACAGTGCACAGTTAAACCATGGTTTTCATACCCACAAGATTCAGAGATGGCCACCAACCTGGATGGCTTTAAAAGGGATTTCAACAAATTCATTGGGGATATAGCCATCAATGGTGATTATCAATGACAGCTAAGTTCTACCTACAGTGTTGCAGGCAGTATGCCTCTGAATTCTAGTTGCTGGAACTCACAAGTGAGCAGAGCACTATTGCACCATGCTCACTTGTGGGCTGCCCACAGGCATCTGGCTGGCCACTGTGAGAACAGGACGCTGGATGCGATGATAATAATAATAATTTATTATTTGTACCCTGCCCATCTGGCTGGGTTTCCCCAGCCACTCTGGGCAGCTTCCAACAAAGATTAAAAATACATCAAAATGTCACACACTAAAGACTTCCCTGAACAGGGCTGCCTTCAGATGTCTTCTAAATGTCAGATAGTTGTTTATCTCTTTGACATCTGATGGGAGGGTGTTCCACAGGGCGGGCGCCACTACTGAGAAGGCCCCCTGCCTGGTTCCCTGTAGCTTTGATTCTCACAGTGAGGGAACTGCTAGAAGGCCCTCGGGGCTGGACCTCAGTGTCTGGGCAGAATGATGGGGGTGGAGATGCTCCTTCAGGTATACTGGGCTGAGGCCTGATCCAGCAGGGCTCTTCCTATACATTCTTATGCTTGTTTGTTTCATTTCATTTCTATACCGCTTTATATTTTTAAGAAAAATCTCAAAGCGGTATACAGCATATTAAAACGTCAATACAACAATCCAGAATCAAACATTTCTGAAGAAAGTCAAATATAGACTATACAGTCAAAGCAACACAATTAACAGAAAACTAAAATATTATCTTAATGATTTCAAAATAAAACATTACAAAGGAGGTCAACTACAGAATACATATTTAACACAAACAAAATTAACCCCCCCAAAAAAAAATCTTTAAAAAAAACCATTGCTAAGTGAAGTCCAATATAAAATGCACATTTAAAAAATAATTAACAAGAGAATAAAATATTATCATAAGTATGACAAGGCTGTTTGGCAGGCACAAAAAGATGGGACAGAAGAATCCAATAGTTAGGGTTTGATGTCAGGCATAGCAATGTCCCTCTGGTCTCCTCAGGCACCTCTGGTGAGTCTGGGTCCCACCCCCTAGGCCAGGTGGAAGGGCCTTGCAGGAAGCAGCCTTCAGCACTCACAGCCGTGTAGGCCTTGTAACTTTTCGGACTCAATTTTGTGTCCTGAGAAAACACTGCATCTGCTCCCTCATGAGCCCCTCTTGCCTGTGCTTGTACGTGTGTGATATATATTCCTAGGCGCACTGAGCAGGGCTGGAAGTGGGGAGTCAACATGCTTCTTGGATTATGATAAACACTTGCTACAGAGGTATTGATTTGTCCTCCTGATGCCCGTGCTTACATAACGTTGACATAATAAAAGATGAAAGGCGCGGAAGGGGCAGTGGCGTGTGACTGTCACATTTGTTAACATTAACTAACAAGTCTGTTGACTTGTACAATGACTTATGTCAGGTGGTTAATGGTAAACTTAATAAGATGTTGCACGCTGTGTCTGAAAATGCCATTAAAAATATCTGGGAGTTCAGAGCACAATCTCTCGCCCATCGCGTCGCGAGCATTAGCAACGTTTGAGCAATTTTCAAGAATTTTTTTAATCTTCTTAGTGACAGCGCAAAACACCACTTCACTACACATTCGCCGGACAAGGTAACCATGGTCATTGTTCAGACTTGCATCTCCCACCAACGCGGATGGAAATTGACTCAAGAAACAAACACTGATTACCTGAGATAGAAAGAAATTACTTTACCTTCAAAGGCCGCCATAATCCCTCCCTCCATCCTTTGAGAGGTATTATTTGAGGCCAAAGCTTTCCCAATGGTCTCTATGATCTTATTTCTGTACTGAACAGAAGTTCAGGACACAAGTCTAAGTGGACACTGGATTGGGGGTAGGACCAGAGAGGGGGCATTAGAGAGTATAGCTTTGAAAAAATGTGCATATCGGGCAAAGTTGCATACATATGAGTGGTACCTCGGGTTACAGTCACTTCAGGTTACAGACGCTTCAGGTTACAGACTTCACTAACCCAGAAATAGTACCTTGGGTTAAGAACTCTGCTTCAGGATGAGAACAGAAATTGCGCATTGGCGGCAGCAGGAGGCCCCATTAGCTAAAGTGGTACCTCAGGTTAAGAGCATGCTGGGGAATTTTCATGAATAGTTCTTAAAGGGGAAAAAATATCTGATGTGGAAAAATGGAGAGAAGAAACTGACAGAAATTGAAATTGACAGATTTGCCCATCCTCAGTCTCAGGTACATTATTACCCTGAGAGTAGGGAGACTGGGCAGAAATGCAATGCAGAAATTGCTGCTAAAGCTCAGTAGCAGTGCATGACTCACCTTAGGCAAATAGTTATGACTTTGCAATATCACTTTCCAATTTAGCAGAGGCAACCGTGGCCCCTGAAGGACCAGGTGTGCAGTCTGGGAGTCATTTTGGACTCGCAGCTGTCCATGGAGGCATAGGCCAATTCTGTGTCCAGGGCAGCTGTCTACCAGCTCCATCGGGTATTCAGGCTGAGACCCTACTTGCCCACAAACTGTCTCACAAAAATGTGAGACTGAGTTCTGTGAAGCTCCTTTATGGAAAGTAACCAAAGCTGTTGCAGAAACGTTCTCCACTCATCATTTCTGAAGTCCTTCCACAACCTCCTGATGGTTTATTTAAGAGACTTAGTCACAGCTGTCCTCCCCCTCATACACTGCAACAGAGAGTCATATTTCAGACAACCATCTGGGCATGAAGCAGAAGGAAAAAAGGTGTACGTGAATGTTAGTTTCTAACCTCAGATGAGCCAGACATGTGCACCGATTGTCATGTGCGGGATTCAGATTTTGACCCATTGTTATTATTATTATTACAGTGGTACCTCGGATTAAGTACTTAAGTTTGTTCCAGAATTAAGTTCATAACCTGAAACTGTTCTTAACCTGAAGCAGCACTTTAGCTAATGGGGCCTCCTGGTGTTGCCGCACCGCCGGAGCACGATTTCTGTTCTCATCCTGAAGCAAAGTTCTTAACCTGAAGCACTATTTCTGGGTTAGCGGAGTCTGTAACCTGAAGCGTATGTAACCTGAAGCATATGTAACCCGAGGTACCACTGTATTAGCTTTTGCTAAAAACTGAATCCTGTGTTTGGTTGTAGATATAAATAGACAAGATTAGCTTGCCAGGAGCAGGAAGCAAAGACGTGCAAGTGTTTCGAACAGTTCTGCCATTGCTGTAATACACTTGATGTCTGTGTGAATAAGCACAGACATCAACTATGCCTTTAGACGGGGGTGGGAAGCCTCAGGTCTGGGGGCCGAATGAAACTTTCCAGGCCCCTTTAACTGACCCTTGAGACTCTCCCCAAGCCAAATCCTTCACTCACCTTGATTCACCCTTTCTTAGTGTTTTTGCCTAACTGGAGTGTATGCTTGAACTCTGACGACGACGACGACTCTTGCTTTGCTGCAAGGGGAGGATAGAACTGAGTGTGAAGGTAGAAAAAGAGTTTGTTGTAAAATTTTAAATTCATGGCTCCACCCACTTTTGCCCGTGGCCCCACCCACTACTGGCATTTAAAAGAAAACTGTAATTTGGAAAAGCGGAAAAGCGAATTTAAGCCTGGGGAAATGAGAAACTAAGAAAAACCAGATTTGACCACCCCTAATTTATACTCCATTTTCAGCAACAGTTAGCTGATTCTGTTACAGGTCTGCTGACAGTACCCTATGTGCATTAATACAAGTGTTGTATTAGCTCTTCTGTCAGTCTTATAGCTTGCTCTGGTCCCAAAGATTACAACTGAGAACCCTAAATATCCATCTCCTCCTAAATGCCACTCACAGTCCACACCTATCAGTTTCCCACTTTAGCACTGTACTTGATGCTAATAAAACCACTTATTACAGCAATTACAGGACTTTGAAGCCTGAACACTTTCCCATATGCCTTCAGTACATCCTTTAATTTTACATTTGCCTGACCTTTGCAAAACTAAAAGAGCTCAATTTAGATATAGAAGTAATATCATTAAACCTCTTATGGGACCTAGGTATTGGGTTGGATAGGTAACAGGTTAAAAAAACCAAAACCATCCATTACAGTACCCAATTAATCAAGAACCAGTTACAGGATTGCTAGTGCATCACAGATAACAAATGCTGGCATTCTAGGAAAGAATCTGTTTAACCCTTTGGGCTGGAATTCGATCTCACAGAAGACCAAGGCTGATGCCAAAATCAGAACCTTTACGTCTACCTTTCTCCTCTTCTCTTGTCAATATTGGTCATGCGAAGTGATGTCAGCACACTGTTAATCTTTCTAAACCCACAAATAGAGTGGCAGTAACTGGAGTGCAGCAGGGAGAGGAAAACTCACAATGCAGTGATGTCAGGACATGAGATATGAGAGCCACCTTCAAATATCTTAAGGGTTGTCCCATGGAGGATGGAGAAAGCTTGTTTTCTCCTGCTCTGGAAGGTAGGACTCGAGTCAATGGCTTCAAGTTGCAAGAAAGGAGATTCCAACTAAACATTTGAGGGGGGGAAACTTTCTGACAGTAAGAGCAGTGAAAAAGACTCCAAGAGAGGTAAAGGTAAAGGGACCCCTGACCATTAGGTCCAGTCACGAACGACTCTGGGGTTGCGGTGCTCATCTCGCTTTACTGGCCGAGGGAGCTGGCGTACAGCTTCCGGGTCATGTGGCCAGCATGACTAAGCCACTTCTGATGAAACCAGAGCAGCGCACGGAAATGCCGTTTACCTTCCCACCACAGCGGTACCTATTTATCTACTTGCACTTTGACGTGCTTTCAAACTGCTAGGTTGGCAGGAGCAGGGACCGAGAAATGGGAGCTCACCCCGTCGTGGGGATTCGAACCACCGACCTTCTGGTCGGCAAGCCCTAGGCTCTGTGGTTTAGCCCACAGCGCCACCCACATCCCTTTTGGAATAACTTACGCTGGTATAAATTACGATGGAGTAAGTTACGCCGGCTTCTTATGCTTGGCCTTGCTCTGTAATTTGTTATCTGGATATGCCAAAATTGCATCATCCATGCATAAGAGGGAATCTTCAATATTTATCAATGTGCAAGAAAGAGGGCAGCCAATAGAAGCAAATACTAGAAACAGTACAGATTTACCTATAAAGACAATAACACTGATAATCACTTCTGGCAACATCAGTGCTCATTCAACAAACGGTGTGTGTTTGTGTGATCACGGTCAGATCTATTCATGCACATTTATGAGATGGCCAAATGGTATATGTGTGATTTCTTCCCACCCCCACCCCCTGTCTTAATCTTACTTTAACTGCACAGGGCCAGCTGCAGTACAGTTTTCAGATACATTTTTAAGTATCAACTACCTTGCGGAGTTCAAAGTTGACCAGAAACAAAACTCTCTCCAAAGCTAGCTATGCATGTTGGCTTGGTTTCTGCTGCCAATAGTAATTGGAACTGTGTTTGGAGGGTGGAAAATACACATGCTCTCACCTCCAAAGCAACTCTGCTACAGGAAACTCCTAGTCTTTATTTCCTACAGCACCAGGTAATACACAAAGGGCTTGCCTGCTCCCTAAATGCAATGCTGTAGCCAAAGGCTATGTTTTTCAGAGCAGCATGCTTAAAGTTAGTCATGATGCAATTCCAATTAACATTAATGAGATCAGTGATAATAACCATTCTTGCATTCTAGTGAAAACACACCTCCAAGGTGCTTGGAAGAAGAGATTAGCCAGCACAAAACAAAGTTCAAATAAACATGCAAGAGGGAACAAAACCAGAATAATATTAACATTGATAAGGTTGCTGGAACAGTGCTTTCCTCGATTATCACTACCATGTCAAGCACACATTTTATTTGATACATTTCTGCTTCATTCATGACTTAGCCATGTCAATGCTAAGGTTGCAATGCTAACCGTATTTACTTGGGAGCAGATCCAACTGCATTCAATAATAATAATAATTTATTATTTATACCCCACCCATCTGACTGGGTTTCCCCAGCCACTCTGGGTGCCTTCCAACAGAACACTAAAATACAATAACCTGCTAAACATTGAAAGCTTCCCTAAACAGGGCTGCCTTCAGATGTCTTCTAAAAGTTTGGTAGTTATTTTTCTCTTTGACATCTGGTGGGAGGGCGTACCACAGGGCAGGGGCCACTACTGAGAAGGCCCTCTGCCTGGTTCCCTGTAACTTGGCTTCTCGTAGCGAGGGAACTGCCAGAAGTCCCTCGGCGCTGGACCTCAGTGTCCTGGCAGAACGATGGAGGTGGAGACGCTCCTTCAGGTATACTGGACCAAGGCTGTTTAGGGCTTTAAAAGTCAGCACCAACACTTTGAATTGTGCTCGGAAACATACTGGAAGCCAGTGTAGGTCTTTCAAGACCGGTGTTATATGGTCTTGGCGGCCGCTCCCAGTCACCAGTCTAGCTGCTGCATTCTGGATTAGTTGGAGTTTCCAGGTGACCTTCAAAGGTAGCCCCACATAGAGCGCATTGCAGTAGTCCAAGCGAGAGATAACTAGAGCATGCACCACTCTGGCATGACAGTCCATGGACAGGTAGGGTCTCAGCCTGCATACCAGATGGAGCTGGTAGACAGTTGCCCTGGACACAGAATTGACCTACGCCTCCATGGACAGCTGTGAGTCCAGAATAACTCCCAGGCTGTGCACCTGGTCCTTCAGGGGCACAGTTACCCCATTCAGGACCAGGGACTCCTCCTCACCTGCCCGCCTGTCCCCCAAAAACAGTACTTCTGTCTTGTCAGGATTCAACCTCAATCTGTTAGCCGCCATCCATCCTCCAACTGCCTCCAGATTCAATAGGATTTAGTAGTTCAGATTACAGCCTAAGACCTGAATTAGGAAAAGGAAGAGAAGCTCTGACCTTTCAGATGTTGTTGGACTACTTCATGTGTCTGGAACACTCCTTCTTTGAAGTGAGCCTGGCAGGCTAGACAACCATCCTTGCTTTTCAGTACTGGGGACAGGGATGCTTCATTCCATGCACAATGACTTCTGTACAGAAGTAGCTCATCATAAGCAGGTATGGCAATTTCAAACACATCTCCAGCAGCCAACCAGCTCCCAATGGCCTTATGTTGAATCAACCCTCTCATCCTTTCCCTGCAACATACTGCCCTAGGAACCTTTGGACCAAAACTGGGGTTACAAATGGAATTAATACATGAATTGAGAAATAAAAACTGGGGAAGAAAATAGTCAGAAAGCAGCAGAAATTAGGAGACTGGTAAATTTGATTTAAGGGGAAAGATTTAGAATGCCTGGTGCTTATATCTTAATTAAATGATGCTGAAGGGCGGATCTGATGAAAATCCATAAATATTTGAAGGGCAACTTTATCCAGGAAGGGGGGAGGGATATTTCTGAAGCTAGTATTTGGAAATTGGCTTTAACTGGGTCTCTGATACTGAAGATAGGAATAACTTTGAGACATTGATAGATGGTGTCTGTACAAATCCCATCAGCAGACACCAAGACTAAGATGTGTGTTGGGGGGAGGGGAATCACACTAGCTAAGGTAACTGAGATGTATAGTTCTCCATTTGGAGACATTTGAGTAAGAGTTAAAAATAAAAAAGGAAGGTGTGAATTAAGTATTGGGTTGAATGATCATGACTGTAGCTCTCCAGGATTTCAGACAGTGTTCCGTCCCAGCCGTACCTGGAGATGCCAAGCGATTGAACCCGGAACCTGCAAATCAGATGCTCAGTCACTGTGCTAGAACCTAGAGAGCTGGAATACCTTGTGAACTATTGTGACCTAATGCTTTAAGCAAAATACAACCCCCCCCCCGAGCATGGACCAAAGCAGGGTAGAGGAGCCATGGGTCTTGTTAAGACTATCCTACCCTGAGTTGACCAACCGGAAACACCCAAAGTTTAAGAAAAGAAATGCAGTGTGCCTTCTTGGACATTGTGGCAACTGTGTGACAGTCCATACCAGTTGGTTTGCAGACAAGGGAACCTTCCATGCATTGCTACTCAGCTTGGCTGTCTTCATTGGAGAACAGCCTTCACCAAAAGTGTCTTGGGCTTTGAAGACGCTTGAACTCAGGATGAAAGGGAGAAACATGCTAGGAGGAAGGCACGCTTGGCAAACCCTCACCATGATCAACTCCTGCCCAGAAACTATGTCCCCACTGTGGAAGGACGTGTGGATCCAAAATTGGCATCCACAGTCACTTATGGTCTCACTGTTAAAACTGTGTTTATGGAAGGCAATCTTACTCAGCTACGAGTGATCGCTGAAGAAGACGACGACTCAGCTTAGTTGTCTTCATTATGGGAGGCTCACATTTAGATGAGGGGCAAAGAGCTCTATCATCATGGAGGATGAGACAATCAATGGATCTTCAGTATCAGAGACCCAGGTGCTGGAGAACAGAGAGTGAGAGAGCCCTCACATTGTGCATGTCAGTTTTCCATAGGTATCTGGTTGGCCACTGAGGGAATGATGAACTGGGCTAGATGGGCCTTTGATCTGATCCACCAGGGCTCTCCTTATCCTCTTCTGACTTTCCCTTGTTACCCTGACATGGGTGAGATGGATAACTGAATGATGCCAAAGCACTCACATTGTTTGGCCTAAGCTGTATGGGTGTGTGACTTTTCCCCATGGAAATTGTAGCCAGGAACTGAAGTTGGGACCTCATATATTGTGCTACATAGGGCTATTTCACTGCAGGTACATATTGGCGATGTATTGAGCTGGGGATTTGGAAAGAAGGCATGTCATGGTCTAGGCTTAATTCCAGCCGTACCATGTGCTGATGACAGGTCTGCCTACATTCAACTGTCATGAGTCACAGCTGTTGGTGTAGCACCATCACAGAACCATGTGGTAAAAGAATGAATACCGGTAATATATAGTTTACTAAATTCTCCTGCAAGCCGGCTGTCAGATGTTGTGAAATCCTGATTGCTGCATGTCTGCTGCTGTCCATTGTTGACATTGTCTGCATGTAGATTCTGACTGCTGCTCAGTGCCAGATCTTGGATGCTGTCAAATGCTGTTTGCTGTTTCTGCAAAACCCCTGGATGTCAAAAGCTCAGGCCAGATATCAAATATTCAGCAAATATCTTCTCAGAGAACATTGAGAGAATATTTACTAAAGGTGGGAGGTGACCTTCCTCATGAATGATAGAAAAGTTGGGTATAAGTGTGCAAATGAATGAATTGTAACCATTAACAGGACTTTAGCAGTCTTTGCCACACAAATTCACCAAACAATAGCAATGGACATTAAGATCGGCCAGTGCTACTATTTCCTAGGCTGTGCTGAGCCTGGGCAGAACATGGAGGAGATTATTGGAAAGGCCTGCGTTAAGCAGCTAATTTCACCTGGTTCTGGTCTTGCTAATACTTATTCATAGATTCATTCCATCCTATTCCATTGCATTGAGTGCCATGGTGTGCATTTTACATGTATTTTGTGTACATTTTAATGCAAAATGCACACCTTTCACACAAATACATTTTTTAATACATTCACCAGTAAAAACATAAATTCTTGCATGCATCTTTTATGTAAAATACTTCTTTTTTTGGCACACCAAAAATTCACTACAAAATTCAGATAGATGTAAAATTCAGCTGGGAGCTGTGCTCCCATCCATGGGCAGTTTCAAGAGCACTGGATTGGGCTGCTCCACTGTGAAAAGTGAACCACTGCCCACACACTGCCACTGCTGGAAATGCAGCATACAAATCAGTTAAACAAAAGCTTTCCATTCCTGTGACTCCTTAAAATTCCAACCACATGTTCAGATACTTGGTTATAAGCTGATTTGGCTGGTGAAGTGAGCTGGGTCTAAATCAGCTTAAAGTAATTCATCTTAACCGACTGCAGAATGAGATGTTAGTGTGTCACATTCTTTAGTGCGCTACTAAGAAAGAAAATATGGCCGTCCCAAGAGGCACTAAGGGAGTAGGTGAGGGTCACAGGTTTGATATGGGTCACTTGCATTTTAGGCAGATGGGTTAAATAATCATCAGGGTCCCTTTCAACTGTACAATTCTATGATTCTCTGAATCACAAGTTGAGAGAGCGCTGTTGCACTCAGGTCCTGCTTGCAGGATCTTGGTGGAAACCTGGTAAGGCACAATGAGAATGGGATGCTGGACAAGATGGGCCTATTAGGAACAGTGAGTGAAGGGTTTTAATAGGACAAGCTAAACTCCCTCAAAGAAGGGAAGGGTTTAACGCATCCCAACTTTGCAGCATAAGTAAGCAGGTTAGGAACCAGGTTTATTTGGCATCTTGAGCAGTTTTTCTTTCTTTAATTTTTTTTTTAAAAACAAATCTTCACCAGGTGGGTCTTTTTTTTTTAGCAGGCACTGAAAGCACCCCTCTCCCCCGCATCGCTTTGCATAGATAGATTTTTGGCATGTCGCCAAACAGGTCACCATGAACAGGATAATGTGACAATCTGTTATCATTAACTGTGTTGGAAAAGGCTCTCAAGACACAAGAGAGAATTAAATGACCTGGAAAAGTCAGTCTATGGGAAAGTCTATTGTACTCATCTTCGTTATTTCCAGCTCTACGCATCGCTGGGCCAGGGGAACAACATGATTTGCTGAGGTAACAAATACAAAGGTCATCCCCCGCCCCCACTTTCCAGCTTTGCGCTTTCTCCTCAAACCATCTAAGGATCTATAGTATCTAATTCACTGAACATTGGAAGAAGAAATATGTAAATTCTGAGGAGAGAGTCGAATCTCGGTGTGTGCACCAAACCCAAAGCTAAATGAAAGTTTTCCACTCCAAAGTAACAAATGAGCATTTTTGTTCTCTGGAATTACAGATAAGTGAGATCTGTGACAAAACGTTGAAGCGAGGAATTTCCCCAATTTTGGATTCTGCCCACTTCATTCCCCCTCCTTTGGTGTTCCATTACCTCCCAGTAACACACTGTCAGCATTCTGTGGCCAATGAACATCCTCAGTCCCTACTGGGATTTTGGTGGGAGCAGTATATATCTAGGTAAAGGTAAAGGGACCCCTGACCATTAGGTCCAGCCATGACTGACTCTGGGGTTGCGGCGCTCATCTCGCTTTATTGGCCAAGGGAGCCAGCATACAGCTTCCGGGTCATGTGGTCAGCATGACTAAGCCACTTCTGGTGAACCAGAGCAGCGCATGGAAACGCTGTTTACCTTCCCGCCGGAGCGGTACCTATTTATCTACTTGCACTTTGACGTGCTTTCAAACTGCTAGGTTGGCAGGAGCAGGGACTGAGCAACGGGAGCTCACCCCGTCATGGGGATTCGAACCGCTGACCTTCTGATCGGCAAGTCCTAGGCTCTGTGTTTTAACCCACAGTGCCACTCACGTCCCTTATTATATATCTATCTACTGCTTTTTTTCTAAAAAGATGTTTGGGATACTCTTATTTTCCTACTCATATTGAAATACTGCCCTTCAATGAGGCCAAACTTAGATTCACAAAATGTTTAGGGCTATCCGTACCCCTGCGTCCCCACAGAAAAGAAGCAATGTATCTATCTATATCTATATGTCTACATGGGTGGACCCAGGGCCGTCTTTACCTGGGGGTGCAAGGGGTGCGGGACACCCGGTCGCCGAAATCTGGGGTGCGCCAGGTGCCTGCCGCTGAAGCTGCCTAAGCTCTTAACTATCTACCTGTTATGAAATAATAAATAATTTTGATCAAGCTAGAAAAACAAAATACATATATACCTAGATATTACCAAAATACCTAGGTATATTTGACCAAACTGCGGGAGGCAGTGGAAGACAGGAGTGCCTGGCGTGCTCTGGTCCATGGGGTCACGAAGAGTCGGACACGACTAAACGACTAAACAACAATTACCAAAATGTATACCTACTGTTTCACTAAAGGACTTTCGAATTTGTGTGCTCATTTACCAAAGACGCACCATACCAGTGGTGGCACTTGCCATTCACTTGCCATTCACAACAGTGCAGCTTGACTCAACGACAGCGCTTGTGATTCTCAATGGTGCCATGCACACAAAATTAACTCTTACATCATAATAAAATTGGGGGGCTAAATGTAATTTGGGGGCGCTGGGCGGATTTTTGCACCCTGGTGGTGCATATGCTAAAGACTGAGCTGGGTGGACCAATGATCTGACTCTATATAAGGCAACTTCCTATATTCCTGTGAAATGAGATTCAACTGCTGGTACAGTCAACTTTTGTAGGTGGATTTGGAAGGGAGCAGATGTCATCCATATCCTTCAATACAACACAGTCCAATTCTGGGACACCATCTTCCAGGTATGAAATCCCGCATGTGTCACATGACCTGCAAAAAATAGCAGACCCAGAAAAATGTGTTTGGGGGCATTGTGTGAGATTGCGGACCTGAGAAAAGATTTTTTGGGGGTGGTGAGATCTCATTCTGAAATCACAACAGAGCAAGACACCCAAAATGGCAGCCACACTCTTGTGAGGCGAAAATGGGATGTCCTTGGTTTTCTGGGTAGGTTGACAGGTTGACATCTTGTCTTTCATATCATAAAACAGTGGTTCTCAAAGGATGTGGCGTGCCATATTAATGTGGTGGGAGAGGATGGCAAGTGTGGTGGGTAGATTCAAGCACAATCATAGAAACATTTAAAGATTTTTATGTAAAATGAACCATGGAAAGAGAAGAAGGGGAGTCATTAACACCTTAAGGATGCAAAATGGGTATTTTAAACAGAAAATTAAATAATAATATTAATATTAAAAGAAACGTTTAAAGACTTCAGTGTCGTATATTATACAGTGGTACCTCTAGTTACGTACTTAATTCGTTCCGGAGGTCTGTTCTTAACCTGAAACTGTTCTTAACCTGAAGCACCACTTCAGATAATGGGGCCTCCCACTGCTGCTGCACCGCCGGAGCACGATTTCTGTTCTCATCCTGAAGCAAAGTTCTTAACCCGAGGTACTATTTCTGGGTTAGCGGAGTCTGTAACCTGAAGCGTATGTAGCCTGAAGCGTATGTAAACCGAGGTACCACTGTAGTATCATTTTTTAAAAAACACAACAACACAGAATGGATAGATATCTTTTCAAAATGAGAGCAAGAGCCTAAAGTAATTCTGAGGACAATCTTAGTTGTGATCCAGAATCACCATTTGGACAAATTGCTGCAGAAGACTCATTTATAATTATATTTTGGGAATGATTCATGTTATTATGTAGTTGCATTGTTTTATACTTTCTGGAAGTCCCCTGATCACATTATAAAGCAGTTGTGGTCTAAGTTATAAATCAAGCACTGCTAGAAGTTGTTGCCCCCCCCCCCAATATAAAGGTAAAGGGACCCCTGACCATTAGGTCCAGTCGTGGCTGACTCTGGGGTTGCAGCGCTCATCTCGCTTTACTGGCCGAGGGAGCCGGCGTACAGCTTCCGGGTCATGTGGCCAGCATGACTAAGCCGCTTCTGGTGAACCAGAGCAGCACACGGAAACACCGTTTACCTTCCTGCCGGAGCGGTACCTATTTATCTACTTGCACTTTGGCGTGCTTTCAAACTGCTAGGTTGGCAGGAGCAGGGACCGAGCAACGGGAGCTCACTCCGTCGCAGGGATTCGAACCGCCGACCTTCTGATCAGCAAGCCCTAGGCTCTGTAGTTTAACCCACAGTGCCACCCGCGTCCCTGCCCCCCCAATATATTTCTTATCAATTAAAAAACCCCAGTGTGGCACAAGCAACTTTTTATTCTGAAACTGTAGCCCAGAAAAAAAAGTTTGAGAACCACTGTCATAAAACAAAGTCTGCCTATCTGTTCTTGCATCTCTGTGATCAGATGCATGAAGCTCCGAGATCAGATCTACCAACTCCCCCCGCCCACTGCTCTGGTTCAAAGATGCTGTTAGAGGCCTCCGATTCTGATTATGCAGCTGCATTGTTGGAAAGGTATCTAACCTCCTCCAGCATCCTGTCTTTCATTCTCCCTCTTCGAAAAAAGAAGAGCATCACACTTCCTTTCCCTTCCCAGCTACAGTGCATTTCATGAATATTAAATAGCGAGAAAGAGACAACACTTTTGGCTTAGTAGGTCAGGGGAGTCCTGCCATTTGTATAATCCGGATAAATTTAGAGCAGCTGGTCCCTTGCCAGCTGTACAAAACTCTTGCATGGAGTTTGAAGCTCGGCGGTGGCTACACCAGTCAGAAGTCAAAAGCGGTGCAGGCCAGGGACTGGAATCGACCGCTCTCTTATCAAATGGATTGCCCTTCAATCAAATCCCTTCCCAGCATACAAAACATGAAATAATCCATCATCAAGTTAAACTGTTTGAAACACTTTGTAAGTGGTCCTGCAATGACAGATCAGGTGCAACAAGATGAATGAGGCTGGAGTGTATTTAAAGTGACACAGTGAATCCACTCTAATCAGGTTCATCAGTTCTAATTCACTTATATCTCTTTTGGAGTGGTCCATCTCTCTCGTTTATTTCAATGGCTCTCTTACACCTCCAATATAACTCTCAATTAGCTGCTCAGGAAGGGAATGCAGTTTGACATCGCCACAACTGAACTCTGCACTTTCCCAATCTTTCCGCACAGACACAGGGCTATACGCTTTTTAACAAGGCTCCTTCTTCTTCCCGGCAACCTCAATTGCTTGTTTATTACCAGGTCACAAAAGAAGAGGAACACCTCTACAAATTAATTAGAGGTGTTTTGAACTGCAAAGATATAATTCACTCTTCAGGTACATTATGAAGCAAAACCAGTTAACGGGACGTTTGCTCCTCCATCCCCTTCCATTCTTCAACAATAAAATTTAATTGGATAGACATCATCCATCTGGATAATGAGCTTGAGACCCAAAAGTCTCCGACTTACAGCTGTTGTTACTACCTTGGTTGGCAGTAGGTTGCCAGCAAGCATAGAAATGAAATGGGCTCATTTTGTACTTGCAGAATGTGCTATACTTTAAAAATCCACTTATTTAAAAAAGGGGTTTTTTGTTTTCTTTTTTGCTATTTATTAAAATTGCATTCCTCTTCTTCACTCACATTCTTTTTGCGGACTCACTCACAGCTCTCCCCGCCCCCATTGACAACTGGGATTGAAAATTGGCCACAGCTTTATTGATTACAGATATAGGTAGGATTTGGCCCAGGCATTGGGTCATTATCAGCCGCCAGATGGAGAGCTGAAGGGGTCATGAATGGGATCTGGACCACGTCAAGATGCAGGTCAACAGAAGTGGCCCACCCCCCAGTTGCTGTTGGAAACTCTGTGGCCCATCTGCACACCCAAGCAGAGCTTCTTTAAACTTCAGTTGCTTATTTCAGTTGCAGGTTTCTAGACTAGATGGTAAATACTTAGCTTATTTCCAGTTCTTTCACTTCAGTTCTTCAGCTTAATTACATAGGTGCTGCAGCTTAAGACTTTGGTTCTTAAATGAGGGGGTAATTTTTGTCAGATTCCCAACCTTCTAACTATCACACTCCTGAGGTACTTTGAATAGTATAGCAGACCTAGGGGATCACCACACCCCTCTTAAATGGTTAGGGTGTCTTCTCTTTCTAGAAGATCACTCCACTCCTGACTGAAATGATACCCATGTAGACTGTATTCTCACAGCTCTGCTCCTCCTTGCTTGAACTCAGCCCTCCACCTGTCTAAATACCCTCACAAGACACCACACACTGTCTTCAAATCTAAGCTCAGAGTCTCCTTTCTCTAGCTGTAGATATTGTCCTCAGAGTGGATGCTATACACAGATCAGAGCCAACTCTCTAACTCTCTCCACCAAACAATCTGAACCATCTCTCGGAAAATGCTCCTTTTATTTTCTCTCCCAAAGTGCTAGCTCCATGCTCCTCTGGCTAGCTGTCTTGGTAGCCAATCAGAAAGAGGCTCCAGGAGTCAGGTGGAGTTCCAACGTACTGCATCACCAGATTATGGTCTAGCTCAGCTGTCCATCATACCAGTCTAGCTGCCACATTCTGGATTAGTTGTAGTTTCCGAGTCACCTTCAAGGTTAGCCCCAAGCAGAGCACATTGCAGTAGCCAAAATGGGAGATAACCAGAGCATGTACCACTATGGTAAGACAGTGTGCAGGCAGGTTTGTGGCCTAGAATAAATCACTGAATTTTCTGCAGCACAGTGGGATTCTGTATCCAATCTGCAGGCATTCCTCAATACACTATTCAATCTTGAAAGTAAATAAAAATAAAAATTGAACATCACTGTTCCAGATAGAGGATAGAAGCCTGGAAGTTTACTTCTTTGCACAAATATCTAGTATCTGTACATGATACATGCATGTTAGCTATCCCCTTTTATATTTATATATAACCAAGGGAATGTTGTTGTTTCCCACAAGTTGCAATTACTATTCAATGGAAGTAAAACCATGGCTGGTTTATTTTATCATACGTCAATTAAAATTTGGTAAGGCTGCAAAAGTTCACATAAAAGAAAAACCACCCAAAGGCACTATATTTTCCCATGTTTCCCATGAATCAAATTTACCCTTCATTCTCCACCTATCAATGCTCCATCCAGAGTCAGCCAGTTCCTTTTGCCAGTTCTCTGTAAACAGAAGCCCTATCAGGTTGTCAGTTAAGCGATGGAGAAATTGCCAGAGGAGGTGAAATTAACAAAATCTAAATGAAATTGACATGCCTGCTGTTAGAATGAGAAGAGAGCACACTGATTGCTGCATCCCTGTGGTAATTAATGGCGTGTCCAGCAAACCAATACTGACTAAGGGACTGGGAAAAGAAGGAAGAGGCTACACCTTACAACTCAACTAATTAACCTGCTTGGGGAGAGGGAGGAGCAAGCGCAAAGTTTATAGCTTTAAAAGCAGAAAGCAGGTGAGCAATTAATTAAGTAACCTGCGGAGAAGGCAGTGCAAGCAGAAAAGAACACAATTAGTGCATCTTCCAATTTATCACATGCACACACACCTTATAAATTAACACCACATGAAACAGCATGGTTGGCAGCCTGTGAATATTTGTGTGCATAAGCGCTGGAAATTTTATTTGAACCATGGAAAGATGTATATATGTAGAGAAGAGATTCTGTTCTTCATGGGGAAGAAGCAATTACTCTTCTACAGACACGCTGCCCATTTTTTAATATATATTTCCACTGTGAGGTTATCGCCAGTTCTGTTGTGCGGGATCCTGATTGATTGTCTCAAACTTTCCTTACATCTGATTCTTTCAGGTTTACTTTCTGCTGGGGGGGAATAAAATTGGCAGGTTGGACACACAACCTGTTGCACAAGCCAGGACAGAGGTGCATTGGGGAAAGGGCTGAGTGTGCATCACAAGAACACAACAATGTAAAAAGAGCCTACTGGATCATGCCAATGGTCCATCAAGTCCAGCATCCTTTTCTCATAGTGGCCAACCTGTGGGAAACCCGTAAGCAGGATCCAAGCACAAGTATTATTTATTTATTTCAATTTCATAAAAAATCTACACCACTTGTTGTTGTTGTTTTTTAAAAAACTAATTACTGTCTCTGACTACAGAGACAGAGCATAGCCATCATGACTAGTAGCTATTAATGCAAATCCAAGTGATAAATTGGTCAGCACTGCATTCCTGGCAAAATGATGCAGACTCTCAAACTGCAGCTAGTGAAAACACTCAACGTCCGTCAATTGGCTCATCAGTATAAAGCACATCAGTTTGCACTTTTATAACAGGTTACACCCCCCCCCCCCAAGGAGCAAAGGAACTCTGCATGTTCAAAGAAAAGACTCCGCATAAGAATTCTGCATGGATGTAAGTTTTGGGGAAAGCAGGGTCGGGACTGCAATGGTTCAGACTGATATTTTCAGGGGGAGGCTTTGAGGGGTTGGGTGAAACAGCTGAAATGGGGGGCAGGTTGACTTATATCACCAGGTGTTGGTTTGGTTTAAAAAATAGTTCTAAGTGCTCAAATCTCCTCCTCCTCCAAAAGTTTGCACAGCCACATACTCTCAACAGAGCAGACACCTGCATCAAAAATGGACAAGGGAAACACCCTATGGAACAGGACAGTGAAACAGAGAGAGAAATTTTGGTTCTGTCCCACAACTGATAGCCCTAAAAAAGAGAGAATCTGGATGAAAGTCTGAAATAAATCCACTCAATTGATTATTAAGTTCATGATCATGTACCTCCATGAGATATACAAATATGTGAGATTTTTCCACATAGCAGATAGAGTATGCTTTCATTCATTCATTCATTCATTTGTTCATTCATTCATTCATTCATTCATTCATTCATTCTTCATTCCAACTCGCTTTTCCCCAGTAAGGACGCTGAACAGGCAACAAGTCCAATTAAAGAACAACAGTTAATCAAACAATACAACAAAATTTATAACAGGTATAACCTCAAATGTCAACACTTAGGATCCAATAAATCTTGCTGGGGGGGGGAGATGATGAAACAGGTGGGTTCCCCTTGTTTTATAACATGTACAGTAATCAACTAATAATGGATACTACTAGTAAACATACATTTGAATTAGCCGCCCATTCAAGAACAGATTCTTGATACCATTGCTGTATCATCTCAGTAACGTAAATGGGATTACTCAGTTCAGAATATGTATCTGGAAGCATTTTTATTTTGAAAAGTACACATCTCGGATTCATTGCGATACATGTAACCAAAAACCACAGCAGCACCCCATCAACACCTCCAATGGAATATTAAATCTATCTTACCTACTAGTTGGTTTCCAATCTGTGTAGAAGTGCCTTTTGAGATGGACGCAGTCACAGCAAAATAGTCCTTAATGGGTGCAAATGGATGAAGAAGGAGCGAGCAGCGTGTTCAGTCAAAAATAGAATCCTTTCAGATAATCTGCTGAACAGAAATTGTCAAAATTATTATCATCTTCATTCTTTGTTTTACAGCAGCAAAAAGTTCACCTAATCCAGAATTCTCTACCCAGCAGCGACCAGCCAGAATTCTATCTATGCAAATTCTGCTATCAGCTTTCCTGTTCTGCACCTCCAGGAATAATGCGCGGATCAGAATGTATGGCACAATTCTAACCAGGTTGACTAAGAAGAAAATTCCCATTTAATTTATTGGAGCCTACAGCTTGGTAGGTGTGCTGTTTACTCCTGGGCAAGTGTGGTGAAGTAATTAGAGGTGTCAGACTAGGACCCGGGGATCAAATCTGCAGTATGCCTCTGTATAGCAGCCAGGAGGGGGTTATTGCCTACAAGCATCCCTTGAGGGCTTCCTGAAGGCACATTGCTCAGCCACTGTGATCCAGTAATGTTCTTATATTTGCTTTGCATTTACACTTCCAGTATCTGAAGAAGTGTGCATGCACACAAAAGCTTATACAAACAAACTTAGTTGGTCTCTAAGGTGCTAAGGTAAAGGGACCCCTGACCATTAGGTCCAGTCGTGAACGACTCTGGGGTTGTGGTGCTCATCTCGCTTTACTGGCCGAGGGAGCTGGTGTACAGCTTCCGGGTCATGTGGCCACCATGACAAAGCCAATTCTGGCAAACCAGAGCAGTGCACGCAAATGCCGTTTACTTTCCCACCGGAGCGGTACCTATTTATCTACTTGCACTGGCGTGCTTTCGAACTGCTAGGTGGGCAGGACTCTAAGGTGCTACTGGACAACTTTTTTTTTTAATCCCCCCCCCCGACTTCCAGCAAAGTCAGGGGTGGGAAAACCTTCTGCTCTCCAGAAGCCCCAGAGAGCTTGTGTCCAGGATACCTTAAGGACCACTTGAACTCTTATATCTCAGCTCGATTGCCAAGATAATATGGAGGAGCGCTTTGAGTTTCTCTGCACATTACAGAGGCCCAACTAGCATCCACTAGAAGTCAGGCTTTTGTGTGGAGCCCTCTTTTCCAGCAGAGATCCAGCAGGCAGCCTCGCTTTTGACTTTCTTGAAGACCTTTTTGTGTTGACAGGTCTTCCCAACTGTTTCATTTTATTGGCCAGTCAACTTTTTAAAAAAGTTTGGTTTTTTAAAAATGCTTTAATGATGTCAACTGCCCTGATATTTTATGACATGGCAATACTGGGTTGTTGTTGTTGTTTTGCAAATAAATAAATGCTGTTGGAGTCCAGCTCCCTGTTAGTCCCAACATAGCCAATACTTCAGGGATAGTAAGAGTTGTACTATATCTATCTATATCTATCTATCTATCTATCTGTCTGTCTGTCTGTCTGTCTGTCTATCTATCTATCTATCATCTATCATCTATCATCTATCATCTATCATCTATCATCTATCTATCTATCATCTATCTATCTATCATCTATCTATCATCTATCTATCTATCATCTATCTATCTAATCTATCTATCATCATCTATCTATGTATTATCTATCTATCTATCTATCTATCTATCTATCTATCTATCTATCTATCTATATCTCTATCTATCTATATCTCTATCTATCTATCATCTATCTATCTATCTATCTATCTATATCTCTATCTATCATCTATCTATCTATCTATCTATCATCTATCTATCTATCTATCAATCATCTATCAATCTATTTTGGGGGGGGGGGTGTTCCAGGGATCCCAGACCTGTTTAAAGTCATACCATAGAGAGAAATAAAGTTTCAGTTGGATAAACCTGATAGCCACTAAAAACAGATAATGCCAACGATTACATCTGTACCTTTGTGACATTACTGTTTCTTCTCCACTCTCTAATTTTGTAAATGTAACTAGATATCCAGGCCAGATGGGTATCTACCTTTACCTGGCCATTAAGGACAACTACATCACTTTTATTTGAAGAGAAATCTGTGAGCGACCCCCGATGCAATTTGAAATGGAAGGAACATCAACACACTTTGTTACATGTTCAGGAAGGAACTCTTTCCAACTGATAGGCTACCAGCTCTACAGGATCACTCTTCTAATGAGATTCGTTCTCAGCTGGGTTCCCCAAGTAACCCAGTTAATGTATTAGAAAATCATAATGAGTTGAACTCTAGGTATTACTTTTTTTAAAAAAAAAAGGGAATGTGAAGCTTTTCTGAGGTGCTGAATTGGGCTTATAACCCCTCACTGGACTGGTTCCACCTTAGGAATTTATCACCATCCTATTTTATTTATAAAGGACCCAAATTACTAGGCACGCTGTATGATAAATTTGTAAAAGGCAATTTTCCTGCCTGCAGGAATACAGTGTCAAATTGATTGACACAATAGGAATGGTCAGAGGAGTGGAGGGTGGGGTGAGGAAAGGAAGACAAAAGAAGGGATTCTGTGGACACTGTTTGTAGAATTTGTACTGTTAAAATGGAAAGGGGTCAAACCATCACAAGAGGTGTTGAAATTTTGGGAGGTTAGATAATTACAATGGAATGGTCTCAGTGGTGGGGTGAACCTCTTTATTCTTATTTCTTTATGATTATTTCTTTATTATTATTATTATTATTATTATTATTATTATTATTATTATTATTA